>JAJKFI010000024.1:3610962-3621487 GCA_029204185.1 Lerista edwardsae
CTGCCTGCCTGCCTGCCTGCCTGCCTGCCTGGCTCTGAGAATGTGCAGGCAACTCAAACGTGCAGGCAATTAAAACATTGCAGAGGGCGGAGCGGAGCGCCTATGGAGTCGACGAGTGGGCGGGCGAATGGGCGGGGCCAGCCCTAATCCTAGGAACGGGTACGCGCGTACCCCCACGCACCCACTACATGACATGTCTGGATCAGTCCTGAAGTCAGAAAGGCCAGCACACAGACGTGAGCCATCCTCCCTGAATCCAAGAGTGGTCCAAACGCACGGGGAAATTCACAATCTACCACTTTTTAACCTCATTTTTATGCCAAAACAGATACATAGCATCTATTCACAGCACAATCTGAAAATCTCAAGTTGCCACACTATCTTCATATAGGGTGGAATTATGTACCCATACTCACTCCTTCTCTTTGGTACTCTTTCTCTCAGTGTAAATAATTTAAGTTAGGATCTTCTTCCCATAAAACTAACACAACCGTATCCTACGCAGTTTCTCCTACGGTACCATGTTGGGTTGATGTAAGTGTAGTCCTATGAAGAGGGTGCTTAGATCACTCCTCATTGCCAACCCAGCAATGAAGTGACTGGTGTGTCTCATGTCAGTGGTGGATGGTGATGCAGAGTCTACCACCACATCTCTCCAGCCCATTATGAACTGAGCTGCCCTTATTCTCTTCAGCTTCCCTATCTACTCACTTCACTCCTTCCCTTGCATGGTCAATTTAATCCTAAAGGGATCCCACAAGGAAGGAGTGAGGTAAGGGCAGGAGGTGTGGACTGATGGTTGAGCTGCTGGTACTGCCTGAAGCTAAGCAGGAAAATCTGTGGTTTGCTTTTGGATGGGAGACGAATGCCAGGCTGTGAAGCTGCAGTACCTGTGGTGGCAGAACAGAGTCGCTGTGGAGCTGATTAGCTCACCACAAGTGAGAGTTGCGGTGGAGTGTCTGAGGAGGCCAGCCGGCAAAAGAATGGAATACGACCTTGAGGACCTGTCCAGGCTTGACTTGCAATTGCCTGCCTAGGCTTGATGGCAGGCAGCCAAAGTAGAGAACCACACTTGGAAGGCAACATCTGGGCCTGAGGATTGGCAGATCAGAAGAATACTGTAGATTTGTAAAAAAAATCCATTGAAAAAAATGTTGGTTGAGACTAGCCTGCATTTGCTTCGGCATGGGAAAAGCGGGGTATAAATTCTTCAAATAAATAAATAAATAAGTGGGAAGGGAAGTGGATCATCTCTGTGTCTAAAGCAACTGTAAGGTGATCTTGTAAGGGTGATCTGCTGCTTTCAACTTAAAGAGACCATGCAAGGAAGAAGGAGTGAGAAACGGTGAGAAAATAGCCATTTACTTGGCTGCAGACCCATTACAGAAAACAGAAAGGGCAGTGCATGCTGGGAGTTCCCAGCATGACCTGAACTTCCTATTTTGACTATAATGATTGCACAGGAAGGAACGAGGTAAGTGACTGCTGGGTCTTTTTTTCTTTGCAGCAGAAGCAGTGGCGGATCCAGCATCAAGCAGCAGATCAGATTCAGCCTCCTTGTCGCTGCTAAAACACGTACTTGGAATGCATGTCCTAGGATCAATCCTCAGCATCTGCTGAGCTACTGAAAACCTGTTGTTCGTCACAATATGAAATCCTTCGGCTAGATGAGCCAACCGTTTAAGCCAGTATAAAAGAAATATTTACTCAATTTGTGTGGAATTTAATGGGTCTTGCTCCCAACTGCGCTTATGCTGGCAGTCCAGGTCTGAGTATCAGAGCTAAGCTCTCTTTGTGTATGAGAGGCAAAAATAGTCAAGAGCTTCATTAGTAACAGCATATTGACCTTAGTAGCAGCAGTAAATTCAGGATGGTCAGCCAGTTAGATGATTCTGGCAAGGGCTCTTGCCATCAGCAAATCTATGAAACACTTGTGGCTAGTCTCTTGGCTGTCTAAATCTGTGTCCATCTTTTCGAGAGGCATTGTGCCTGCCCACAAGATGTTATTTCCATTAACTCTGGGGATATTTGCCAGAGTCTGTACGTTCTGCCTGTTTGCCTGCATGACGGTTCACAATCTGTACTGAATCTCTGACATTGATCTCTGGGTTGATGTTCTTCCTTTTCTTATGGGTTTGGGTCGTGGTTGTTTTCATTATACGAGCTAGAGTAGGGGGACAGGACATGGGAGATTCTGTTTCTATAGCAGATGGATCGGCCAACAGCACAGAAGGTCTTCCAGTGGGTGCACAGGAAAACAATTAAAAACAGTTGTGGTGTCAAAATGTGTGCAGTTCAAGAAAGCATTCAGCAGTCACCACATTGTTGGCAAACCTCTGATAAAAACACAGAGGGATTTATGTTTCGTTTACCAAAATCAGGGCATGGGATGACCAGTGAAATGTCCTTCTCTGTGCTAGGCAAAAATTGCTGTCTGTGCCACAGTTAATGATACCACATTCTGGAAGGGTGGTTTAGAAATCCCAGGCCCATCATGAGCTCATCTCAGTCCAGATTTCCCCTGAAGTGCAGATCGAGCACAGGATCACTAATACTTTATGTCAGTCAGCTTTCTAAGCACAATTCTTTACAGAGCTAACCAGAAGCACCAAGGGCTGCATAGGGACAACAGAGGCTTCATCTTCAAGTCGTGGACATTTCTGAGCATGCTTATAGGCATCCTTTCTTACACTCATGCAGAGCGCAATCCTAATCTGGAGTTAGGCCGGCATAGTTAGGCCAGCAAATTTGGCAGGTGCAAACGCCACCGTAAAGTATGTTTGGACCACTCTTGGAGTCAGAGAGGCCAGCACACAGACGTGCACCATCCTCCCTGACACCGAGAGTGGTCCAAACATGCTTTACGGTGGCCTTTGTGCTGGCTAAACTTTACTGGCCTAACTGTGCCGGCCTAACTCCAGGTTAGGATTGCGCCCGCACTCATGCCAATTTCCAGTGTGTCCCAATTCATTGCGGGGCTTGTGAAACTCAGGACGCAATCCTAAGCAGTGCTGGACTGGCGAGGCCTTCGGGCCAGCGCCATATCCAGAGCTGCTTAGGACGGGCTGGAGCCTCCCCGTGGCAAGGGAGCATGTGCTCCCTTACCGTAGGGGAGGCTCCAACCTTCCCTATGTGCTCCTTGGATCTGCACCCGCTAAACAGCGGGTGCAGATCCAAGGAGACCAATCGGCCCAAATTGGGGCTGCACGGCCTTGCTGATGGGCTTAGGATGTGGCCGTACGGCCACCTCCCAAGCCTGCCCAGGTCCCGCCCAAGTCCTCCCTCCCCCCTCCCCCCTCCCACCAACCCCGGTCCCAATACTTGGCAGAGAATCCCTTGCACCGACCGTCTTTGGTCAGCGCAAGGGAGGCTCTCCGTCAGCGCTCTGAAGCCGACGCTGCAAGCAGCACTCCACCCCTTGCGTCGGCGCGATGACGTCGCATTGACGCAAGGGACACGCTTGGATTGTGCTGCCCGTGATTGGCAGGGCTGTATCCATGGTGATGGATACAGATTCATGTTCTCTATCACAGTACCCTAAAATCAGACGCAGGAAACGTGTTCAGAAAACAAATGTTATAATTAAGCCTGTTTTTTTTTCTGCATTTGGTTCTTTGCCTTAGTTTATCCTTTTTGCTTCCAAAGGTTCAGTCTTTGAATATGTGTGGAGTATCTTGGCAAGGAGAAGAAGGGGAACAGAAGAAGGGGACAGTATGGAGACGGGGAAAGAGGAGCGATGGGTCAGAGTCATAAATGGTCACGTGTGGATACCATACATTGCTAACTGTATACTGTAAGGAAATCAGAAGAAGTTTCTATGCTATTGGTGGTGGAAGCTGTGTGAGCACCAGAGCCACTTGGTGGCACTCCTCTACAGAGAAGTTGGACTGGCTAGGAAAATAAAGTGCATTTTTCATCATCTCATAGGGAGTGCAGACTCTTTCTTAATTCTGTATCATGTTTAAGCAGGGTTGGCCTAGCCATGAAGCTGGTGGAAGCAGCAAGCTTACAGGAGTTGCCCTGCCACCGTAGCCACTGTGAGATACAGGAAGCTGGACTAAATGGGCCTTTGGCCTGATCCAGCTGGGCTCTTCTTCTGTCCTGAAGGCCAGGCTGAGTTGCAAGTTATCATAGCTCCCTCCCCACATAACAGAAAGGATAGTTAATTCTGTTTTATTTACCTCATATTTGCCTCAGAATTTTACCTCAGAATGCCTGCTACAAGGGAGTGGCAACAGGATGCCGGCAGCCTATTGTCTTGTGTGCTCCCTGAGGCATCTGGTGGGCCACTGTGAGATACAGGAAGCTGGACTAGATGGGCCTTTGGCCTGATCCAGCAGGACTCTTCTTATGTTCTTTTGACACTGGTCCACAGCCTCCCTCAGATTGCTACTTTACAAGAAGCAGTAGCAGAGCTGCCGCGCCAACACAAAGAGGACAAGGATGGTGAGTGGACATACCTGGCAACAGAAGGCTCTCGGTATCCCATCAGCCACTGGGGCCAACAGTGTAGCTGCAAGCTCAAACACGGAGGAAGATGGGAAAGATGGGAAAGTCAATGGCAGTGATGGGAGTGAGCGCTGGTAGGGTTGGGTGACAGAATTTGAGGGGTGCAACTCCGTGGATGTGAACAGGTCTGGTCCAGAGATTGAGCTGTAAGATTAAGCTAAGCCTGAAGCTAAGCAGGAGCAGCCTCGTTTCATGTCTGGGAGACAACCAGAAGTTGATAAGCTGATACGACCCTCAGTGAAAGAGAAAAGTCGCCATTGCATGCCATGGTGAGAGGACGGACTGGAACGCTGCGAATGTCAGTGACAAGCGTGATAACAACCGAAAGATTTCCAGGTTGGCATGATTTGTATGGCTGTCTGCAGAAGCTCGAGGCATGTCTCGCACAGCCTAAGAGAGATACGTCTTGCACAGCCTGAAGAAAACCATCTGGGGATTGAAGGGTTCTATAGAGAGAGAGAGAACAATATTGTAAAGCCTCTTATTGGGTCTAGGATAACCTGCCTATGTAAACTGCTTTAAGTAATATCTCAAGAGAAATCTGAGGATGGGAAAGGTGCATAAATAAATAAATAAATAAATAAATAAATAAATAAATAAAACCCTACAAACCACTGTGACCTCAAGGGCATCCATCACAAAGGGAGATGTCAGGTCTACTCTGCAGTGATTTTGCTTGTTCGTTTGTTTGAAGAATGTGTACCCCCGCCTTTGCCATGCTGAAGCAAATGCCCAAGGTGGCTTACAGAGAGCATAAAGAACAATGTAACAAACCATACGTGAAAAGCATTTTAAAAAGCATTAAGCATTTAACATAAACACACAGAAACATTTAAAAACATGGCAAAACCCAACACATCAGGCCATGGGAGGAGATAAAACAATTGTTGAGGGGAGCAGTCAAGCTATGGCACTGTTCCAGACAGACAGAGGGCAGATATCCAACCATCATGCAAAGGCCAGACAACATAGGTATGTTTGAGCCCTCCCTGAAAAGCCATGAGGCTTTTGCATGATGGTTCTTAATTCTTAATTTTGATTCATTAAGGGCGCAATCCTAACCAACTTTCCAGCACCGGAGTAAGGGTAATGCAGCTCTGAAGTAATAAACATTTCCTTACCTTGAGGAGGCCTCTGTGACTGCCCCCCAACTACTGCAGGGTGTAGCACATGCCAATGCTGGAAGGTTGGTTAGGATTGCACCAGTGATGTCATCTGGGCAGGACGGTCCGGAACGCCGTACCGCTTGTTCCGAGGACGGGCTGTGACGGGGCGCCATTGTGAAGCAGATGCCGCACACTTTTTGGCCCACCTGCCTCCCCTGCGCTTGATTCACTCCGATATGGAGCTATTCCAGGCGCAGGGAGGTGTGGCCGGGCTCCGCACAGGGGCGGGGAGCTGCCACTCAACCGTGCGTTCCGGTTGTTGGCGCTGACAGATGACATCACTGGATTGCACCCATAAAGCAAGAGGCAATGTCACGGGCAGCGTAATCCTAACCCCCGCACAGTGTTAGCGCAATGGGGTTGTGCTCACGCTGTGCCCTTAGCGCCGGCGCGGGACCGCCAATCGGCACCCCGCATTGGCACTAAGGCAACAGGATCGGTGCTGCAGGCAGCGCTGGGCCTGCTGCGCCCGCGCTGAGCCTCTCTTGCGCCGATCGAAGCCAGTCGGTGTAAGAGAGGCTCCGTGCCGAGGCAGCATGGGGATTGGAGAGAGAGAGGGAGGCGGGGCGGGACTTGGGCGTGATGTGGGCGGGCTTGGGAGGTGGCCATATGGCCACATCCTAAGCCTATCAGGGAGGCTGCACAGCCCCAATTCAGGCCGTGCGGTCTCCTCAGATCTCCACAGATCCGAGGAGCACATACAGGAGGCTGGAGCCTCCCCTACAGTAAGGGAGCACACACTCCCTTGCCGCAGGGAGGCTCCAGCCTCCACCTATCCAGTGCTGGATAGGGCGCTGGCTGGCCGGCGCTCCTACCCCAGTGCTGGGTAGGGTTGCGCCCTGAGAGTACAATTCTGACCTTATGTTGCACTGGCGCAGCGCCCTTGCACCGGAACAGTGCTGTCTCAAACATGCGGCAAGGCGCAAACGCACGGTGGATTTGGAAGGCTGGTTTTCCATCAGGACATCTTGCCCAGAGGCTTCATCACATCATAGAACCATGTGGGTTGAGCCAAGAGCTTTGCTTTGTCCCATGGCATGGGCACCCCACTGGCAATACTTATAGTAGGGCCAAAATGGTGTACTTGGCATTTTCTATATTTGCATTTCAAAATGCTTCTCTGGATGTAAGCTGAATAAGAGAAATTTCAGCTGTATGCCTTTGAGATACATGCTGAAGAGTCTTCCCTACATTCATTCCTGAGACAAGGGGTGAGGAACTGTCCCTGCCCTCCAACGTATTCTTCATAAATCAAGTCTGTTCCTTTTTCACTGGCCTGGCTTTTCTGTGACCTGAGCAGAGAGAGCTTTTTGTTGGCATTTCTGAATTGCAGGTATCTGTTTCCTTATATTGAATTTCACTTTCAGGGACGCAATACAGAAACTAGGGATACAACACCGTGCAAATAATGGGCGGTAGTCTAACAATCTCAGCAAGACATTTTATTTTTCTGTGTGGCACTGTAGACCTTAGTCATATTTAGGTCAGAGATACCAAGACTTCTTGGCCATGCCTTGCTCCAGGCTTTGCTGAGCAATAAGACTTTATTACGATAATTCTAGGTTAGTGAAGTCCACAATGGAGATTGCAGCAGACCCCAGGCTTAAGAGGAGGGAATAATATCAATATTATTATGCCCTTGTGCAAGTCAATGGTAAGGCCACATCTGCAGTACTGAGTAGAGTTCTGGTCACCACACCTCAAAAAGGACACAGTGGAACTGGAAAAGGTGCAGAAGAGAGTGACGAAAATGATTACTCCCTTATGAAGAAGGACTGCAGCGTTCGGGGCTCTTTAGTCTAGAAAAAAAGGCACCTAAGGGGGGACATAATTGATTATGCATGGGATGGAGGATAGAGGATAGAGGGATGTTCTTTTCCCTCTCTCACAACACCAGAACCAGGGGACATTCACTAGAATTGAGTGTTGGGAGAGTAAGAACAAATGAAAGGAAATACTTTTTTTACCCAGCAGGTAATTAATCTGTGGAACTCCTTGCCACAGGAAGTGGTGATGGCATCTGGCCTAGGGGATTGGACAAATTTCTGGAGGAAAAGTCCATCATGGGCTATAAGCCACGATGGGTGGTGCAACATCCTTACATTAGAAGTGGCTACATCAGAATGCCAGGTGCAAGTGAGTGGCAATAGAATGCAAGCATCTTGTTGTCTTGTGTGCTCCCTGAGGCATCTGGTGGGCCTCTGTGAGATACAGGAAGCTGGACTAGATGGGTCTTTGGCCTGAACCAGCAGGGCTCTTCTTATGTTCTTGTGAGTCTACAGTATTCACTACTGCTAAGAACGACATGTTCTTCCGTGATATCTTTCTCTGTTTTTTTCTTATCTGGACTCTAGTCCAAGCTGAGAGATGAAAAGGTTTTTTAGAAAATCTGTACCAGGTGCTACAACAACTCTATTAAAAAAACACTATATAATGTCATTGCACAAGCTTTGATGAACGTTTCTTCAGAAATGCACATAATGGCTGTGATCTGTACAATCTGGTATATGCGCTCTAATGCCTTCTGGCAAAAATGTACATTTAAATTCATAGTCAACTGCTTTTTGCACCGCATGCCAAATAAACGTACTGTTCTCCAGTTTCTGTGGCACCCCCCAGAATGCATTTTCCTTGAAGCAAGTTAGGAAGCTCCAGTTTGTGCCCAAGGCACTTGCAGTATTTGTTCAGTGGGTGAAATCTGCTTTGTACCTTTTTGCTGTTTTCATGATGTTTTTTAGACAGCATATCGCCTTGACTGCTATATTGTTGGAAAGATGACTCACAGATTTTAATGAATGCATAACTAATGTTTGGAAACCCTGATCTGTCTAGCAATAGAGCTCAGCATACAGTTTGTGACTGTATGTGACGAAGTGCCAAGCCAAGCCAAGCTCAGTCCCTCCCCCACCCCCTACTGTGCGATCTCCCACGCTCTAACTGAGATGCTTAGCTCTGATCAGGCCCTTAAAAGTAACGGAGGCTTAACCTCCTGGTTTGATGCAGAATGTTGGACCATGAAACACAGGGTGCGACAATTGTTCCATCTATTCCGTTCTCACCCATCTCCTGAATTATCGGCCCTCTATTTCTTGTCCAGAAAGAACTGCCAAAAAGCTCATGGAGAGAAAAAAACACAATCTTGCTTTGAGCAAATGGTTTATGCTGCTTGAAGCTGTTTCACTCCAAGAATAGTAAGTATTTTTGGCATTTGGTTTCCCGTTCTAATTTGACCCCTTCCCAAAGTGATCCATTCCCGATTTCCCCCACTGATTGGATGGCTCACTTTTCCAAAATATTTACTGACCCCGATTTGGCCCCTGCTACTGTACATCTGCCTCCTGATCTTCCATCTTGGACACCGGTTTCCAAGGAAGAAGTAGCAGAATTAATAAGTGCCTTGAAGACCAGGAAAGCCCCGGGGTCGGATGGTATCTTGTGTGAGTTTTTAACAAACAATCCTAGTTGGTGGAAGGAACCTTTGGCCAATCTTTTAACATTGATTGACCAATTTGGGATTTTACCTGACTCTTAGTTAACTTCGATTTTAGTCCCTATATTCAAAAAAGGTGACCCTGCTATCCCGGGAAATTATAGACCGATTAGCCTACTCTCTTCAATCGGGAAACTCTATGCTAGGCATTTGTTACAACGCCTAGATTGGACTCGGGAAAAGTGCCTCCCTGGCAGAGAACAAATTGGTTTCCGCCTGGGCTCTTCTACTTTAGATCATGCGCTTTTATTATCCTTCTTAGCGGAGAAATACTCAGTCCATTTTAAGGGCAAACTTTATGCGGCTTTTATTGATTTACGGGGTGCTTTGGATTCAATTAACAGGGAACATTTGTGGAACAAATTAGCTTCTTGGGGGATTGATCCTCGTTTACTTTTTTAAATTCATAAACCTCATTTTTCAAATTTTTGCCAGGTGCGGACTAGTCGAAGCGGCTCCCTTTCAGATAAGATACCAGTAACTAAGGGGGTGCGCCAGGGCTGTATCTTAGCCCCGCTATTATTCAATCTTTTTTTGGCAGATCTGCGCCCCTATTTGTCTCAATGTGAAAAATTTGCCCCTACACTGAATTGTGTTCCATTACCTATTCTGCTCTATGCGGACGACTCAGTTCTACTCTCCATCTCTAGAACTGGGCTACGGCAACTATTAATAGCGTTTCAATCTTATTGTGCATCCAATGACTTGTTAATCAAGACTTAGTCTTCTCTAAGACTTAGTCTTAGTCTTCTCTAAGTCTTGGAAACCTGTACCTTGGAATATTGGTAATAATTCTTTTGAACAAGTAAGGTCATTCAGATATTTGGGGATTGCTTTTCACCATCGACTCAGTTGGTCCCTACATAGGAGATTGGCAATATCATCATCAGTACTTCACCTTAATGCAGTTGCCCGCTTTCATTATAATAGCGGTAACCAGTGATGTCATTCAGGGGGAACGGACCAGAATGGGCGTTCCGGATCCTAACGGGCTCCGTGGCTGCTTTTGGGTTTGTTTGTTTTTTTCAACATTTGAATTTGAACTCAAAAGTGAGTTCCTGTTCCCAAATCATTTGAATGACCCCACTGGCGGTAACCAATATGTTCCTGCAGCATTGCAGATTTTCCAGGCCAAAATTATGAGCCAATTATTATATGGGGTCCTGATCTGGATTGAAGCTGTTAATAGAGAGTTGGACCAGGTCGCAGCTTCCTTTTTAAGACGCATTCTAGGTGTACCCAATATGATTAGGTTGTCGACCATGATTCTCGAGCTGGGTATCCATCTTCCCTCGACTATGGCATGGTCCCTGTGTTGTGTATTTGTGTAAATAGTAGCAGAGTTGGGGGCTTGGAGACC
>JAJKFI010000024.1:3621497-3645308 GCA_029204185.1 Lerista edwardsae
CCAGTTTCAGCCAGTTCTGGACTGTGAGATGTGAAACTGCAACACCCTGGCCTTTAAATTTTGGCTATGTCTACATCTTAATATTCATCCTGATTCCTTGCTGATTGACCTTTTAAAGGACCCTTGCAACTCCACCTGGCATAGACTTTTTGAACTAAAACTTCAAAATATGGGCCTTTCTTTGGAATCCCTTGCAGAATCCCCATGGGCATCAGGGCAAGACTTTGAACACATTTGCTATTTGTATACATAACACATAAATCTGTGGATTTAATATTGTGGGCGTACAATCATACATCACCTTGTGTTAAGTGTCTTCCCCTTTCATATGCAAAGTCTGATACCACCCTCCACAAACTCTGGATGCATACTGGACTAGTAAAGGAATTTATGGCCCACTAGGCAGATCCACTATGGCATTTTCTATATTACTGCCCTCCCAACCCTTTTTCCTTTGATCTATTTCCCAGAAACACCTTAATGGAACAATGTGTCAGTTTATGTGTGCATATCATGGTGGAAGTGAGAAATGTATTTGTCAAAATGTGGAAGGCAGCAGTAATTCCCTTCACACTGATTTACTTGCAGAAAATGTTATTATTAGGTGCTCCAGTAAGGATGATGCAGAAGTTTAGGTAAACAGAGAGATAAACTATCTCAGAATTTTCTGGAAAGATCTTTTTCCAGAATTTTCTGATGCGTCATATTCATAACAAGAACCCTCAAAAGAAATCAATACTGACATAAATATCCACCTTAACTATCCAGGCATGCTAAATCATAAAATACAGCTGCCTATATAGAATTATGCTCTGGAAATGAACTACAAGATGATCATAGAAAAGCAAAATGAGAAATCTTTGGATTAACCCACCTCATAAATGGAGCAAGGACAAGCAAAGCTATATAGCATCAGAACAAATCATCATAAATGAAAGGGGAAGATAGCAAACACAGTCCATAGCCGGTTGAGTCAAATTAACGTGATTCAGGAAGAACTACAGCCAATGCTATGGGTTTAACTCTTGATTTCTGCAATAGGTAGGAAAAGGCCAGCAGTAGAAACCCTTAAGCAAAGGACCAGGAATGATAACCCCATCTGTTTTGGAAATCTTTGGCAGACGGCAAAAAGCAAGAGGCTTATGGATCCCTGCTAGACAGCCATACAAAGTTGGCATACTGGTTCAGTTTGGCGAGTTGTAAATTGTGCATGCCTGCTGTAGATTAGGAAAGTTAGGCATATTTCAGGGAACAAAATCAGGGATCCATCAAAGCCGTGGATAGAAGGATGATCGTTGGTTCGTTGGTTCTTTATTTGACGAATGTTCCTTTTCCTCTCTCACAACATCAGAACCAAGGGACATCCACTAAAACTGAAGGCACAATCCTAACCTGGAGATAGGCTGGCACAGGTAAAGCACATTTGGACCGTCAGGGAGGATGGCGTACATCTGTGTACTGGCCTCTCTGACTCCAAGAGTGGTCCAAACATACTTTACACTGGCCCTTGTGCTGGCCAAACTTTGTTGGCCTAACTGTGCCGGCCTAACTCCAGGGTAGGATTGTGCCCTGAGAGTTGCGAGTTAGAACAGATAAATGAAACTCTGTTTTTACCCAGTTTTGCCACAGCCATGGCTTCTGCCAGGGGCTGCAGGCTCTTTTGGCCAGAGGAAGGAATAAATAGTGTTCAAGGCTAGTTTACACATAAATGGCAAGACAACAACCACAAACAGTACAACACAGAACACAGGAGCACCTCTGAACCCCAGAGGTGTCTCCAGGCAACCATACTTACAATTAGGCATCCCACCCCAGGCAACACAGCCTCCAGCAGAATCTGGGGGAGTGTTCAGGCAACCCTCTGGACAACTCAGCCGTTCACAAGTTCCGGGGCTAAGTAAAGGCCCCAAAGCCAGGCTTTTATTGGCCAAAATACCACCTGAATGGCCAGGAGTTGATTAGCTGGCCAATCCCACACAGACACTTGCTTGTTGAACTACACCACTGATGATAATTTACACAGTAAGATTAGCAACAGCTGGGGCTCTTAGTCTGTGTCCAAACTTTCCTGGATGTTTCCCCTGGGAAAAACTCCACTAGGACTCCCAGAGGCCAGGAGACACCCAGATGATTGGGGGGGGGGGCTGGCATCGGCCATTACACCCAGCAGTTAATCTGTGGAACTCCTTGCCACAGGAGGTGGTGATGGCATCCAGCCTAGGTGCCTTTAAAAGGGGACTGGACAGATTTCTAGAGGAAAAGTCCATCACAGGCTACAGGCCATGATGGGAGACACAGGAAGCTGGCCTAGAAGGGCCTCTGGCCTGATCCAGCGGATCTCTTCTTATGTTTCTGTAAGGCAGGTCAGTTGGCAATCAATTCCCCATGCCACTTTCAGCACGCTTACATAGGCGGAAAGCCTACGTAACAGGCTTTCTCTCTGACAGTTTCATTTCAGATACTTTGAAAGGAAGCAAAAACAAAATTACCTACATTACTGCTCTTCTGCACTGAGGTTAGCTGAGCGTTCAGGAGTTATTTTTAGCCACTAACCTTCTATTAAAGATGCAGTGAACAGCTGCTATTCAGGTGATAATTTTCTAATATAGGCTACAAAAAGGATATGCATAAAATGAAAGGGGGGGAGGGAGAAATCCAGCAACCTGGTATAGAAATGATTTACAGGGATAAAAGAATAAAAACTACCCATCCTGCAAGGCTCTGACGGGGAAGATTAATCCTTTCACAGGGCGAAAGAAAATTAGGCAAGCATTTGCTACATTAAAATAGGGAAAATGGATCATGATTGCAGTAGAAAACATTGTACAAAACGAAGGGCCTAACTGAACATTGGAGGAAATCAGTGGTAGCCGCCAAAGCTTGACTCCCCAGTGAAAGAAACACATGATTTGCCACCCCTATCCCAATTTGTCCAGGAGGTGTTCTGAGGTGCAGGGAGGCCACTTGCCTAAGCCTCAGAAAGCCTCCCAGAAGCTCCTAAAGGCACTTCCAGACACATCCAGGAGGCTTTCTGAGGCCTGCGTAGGCCTCACACAACCTCCCTACACCCACTTCCCAGATGTGACTGTAAGCTGCTTTTGGTTGCATCCAGGAGGTCCTGTCCAGAGGTGTCACACCCGTGCAGTGTGGTGTTGCGCCTGCCACGGGCACTGCCGAAGGAGCTGGGCATGCTGGGGAAGAAAGTGGCATGGAGGTGGGCCCTCCCGACCACCATTTCCTCTGGGCAGAAGGTCTGGTCAAGAGGGCTAAAGCCGCAGTAATTGCCCAAAGATAAGATCCGAAGATTGCTAGTTTGAGATCACCGGAAGCTTTCGTGTGCAGCAGACCTTGAGAATGCGGCTGATGAGATCTGAGCTGTCTCCGCTGCCTGTGAGAGGGGGAGTTGTGCTGGGCGGCCAGCTGTTCTTTGGTGAGAGCAAAGAAGCAGATTATTAGTCGGTGGAAGGCAGTAATGGCATCTAAATGATTTAGCAACAGGTACTCACTTTTGATTGGTACTTGTGTCGGGGCCCGCCCACCGGAAGTGAGGTCATAGCCGGAACCCAGGAACCACCCCCAGGAACCACCGCGCCTCCTCGGGAGGGAACCCCAGGCAGCCTACCTGCCCACGCTGCTGCTGCTGTCGGTCTCCCTTGCTCCGCTGCCTGCCTGCCTGCCTGCCTGGCTCTGAGAATGTGCAGGCAACTCAAATGTGCAGGCAATTCAAATGTTGCAGGTGGCGGAGCGGAGCGCCGATGGAGTCAACGAGTGGGCGGGCGAATGGGCGGGGCCAGCCCTAATCTTAGGAACGGGTACTCGCGTACCCCCGCATGCCCGCTACATGACATGTCTGGTGGAAGGCAATTGTGCAGTGAGAAAGAAGGACTGGACAATGAAAGTGTCATCTGCATGTAGTTGTTCTTGAAAGATTTAATTAGAACTTTGTGATTTGTAAAAACCCTTGCGGTTTAGAAAAATGCCTGCCTATGTAAACCGCCTTGAATTAAAGGCAAAGGAGCAATCTGATGACCAAGAAAGGCTGTATATAAATACCGATGATGATGGTGATGATGATGATGATGATGATGATGATGATGATGATGATGATCCAAAATTGAGTGATTCTGGAAGCAGGGTGGGGGGTTGTGGCGAGGCTGTGCAAAGGGCATGATAACATGTGCTGGCCCAGGAGTGCTGCAAACACGACATAAGTACATTTGGGCCTCCTTTCAAGTAGGTTAGGCTGGCGTGAGGGTGCACACCGGCCTCCACATGCCAAATCCTGACCAGGATCAGGTGAGTTCACGCCGGCTCAACAGGCTGGCTTGAGGGGTTGATGGCGGGGATTCTGAAGGCTGGGAGGGGGCATTTTTGAGCAGAGGGAGGGCAGTCCGTGAGGCGGATCAGACCTGGGAGGGAGTGGGACGAGCAGAGGTGCCTTAGACCAGATCCAAACCACCATCCTTGGCCTGAGCAGCTTTTCACCGGCTGCTTGGATTTGTACTAGCAAAATTGCTGGTGCAAATCTAAGTAGCCCCATAGGTGCGGCTGGTGCATGACATGGGCTTAGGGGTAAAAAAAATTCCCTTACTCCGAGTTGCGCTCCAACCTGAACCTAACCTGTGCTGGACACAGTGCAGGCCAGTTGGTTAGGACGGGGCAAGTTAGAATTGGGTTGCTAGACTAACTACTGTGAAAATGAAAAGGACATAGTGGAGCTGGAAAAGGTGCAGAAGAGAGCGACAAAAATGATTACGGGGCTGGGGCACCTCCCTTATGAAGAAAGACTGCAGCGTTGGGGGCTCTTCAGTCTAGAAAAAAGGCGCCTGAGGGGGGACATGATTGAGACATACAAAATTATGCATGGAAGGGATAGAGTCGATAGAGGGATGTTCTTTTCCCTCTCTCAAAACACCAGAACCAGGGGGCATCCGCTAAAACTGAGGGTTGGGAGAGTTAAAACAGATAAAAGGAAGTACTTTTTTACCCAGCGGGTGGTTAGTCTGTGGAACTCTTTGCCACAGGAGGTGGTGATGGCATCTGGTCTAGATGCCTTTAAGAGGGGATTGGACGGATTTCTGGAAGAAAAGTCCATCGTGGGCTATAGGCCATGATGGATTGTGCAACCTCCTTACAAAGTTGGTGGGCTACTGGTACCGGGTGCAAGGGAGTGGCAACAGGATGCAAGCATCTTGTTGTCTCATGCCTCCCTGGGGCACCTGGTGGGCCGCTGTGAGATACAGGAAGCTGGACTAGATGGGCCTTTGGCCTGATCCAGCAGGGCTCTTCTTATGTTCTTATGTTCTTAAAATCAGCAAATAGCTGTGCAAACAGGGTTTAAAAAAAAAAGTTCTGCTATATCGTTTCTTTCAAGTTTAAGCATTTTCTGTTGATATTCAAGTGTTACAGATGCCACATTGCTTTGACTGTGATGTCTCCACCTCTTGCATAATCCAGTGGCTTACACAGTTCTAAGATGTTGTTTCATTACGTTGATTATTCACATTTGTTCACCGAAGCACCACATCTTAATAAGTGAATTAAGAATTCTGTACCCACTTCAAATGGCAGACTATTACCCTTTGATCTGTCCCTCTTTTTGCATTCAATAATTGGGCATGTATTCCATAATAACCTTGGCTGTGTCACTGGCCTGCTGCCCCATGGGCCAAACAGGACATGTCAGTCGCTTGTCAGAACAGTGATACGAGATTCCACAGGAGAGATGTGAAACAGCTCCAGAGCACAGACCTCTGAGCCTGTTTTTTGTGAATTAGTTTTAAGAGTAACTTGGGAAGTGATCGTGTATGCATGAGTGTGACTTATGTATCTGAATTAATAACCTGCTCTGTAAAATGGAACTGGGATAGCTTTGTATCACATAAACTGAAACTTGAACGTGACACTTTGAAAACATCATATTTATGTCCCATCACTAAACGATCACCCAAAAGATCTAGTACAGTGATCAAAGCTATGTGAAAAGCTGTCACACTACAATGTTTGGGGTGACACACCAATGTTCACCAATGCCTGTCAAAAACTGAGTTTGTTTTACTCATTTTTCATTTTTGTAATTATTTGATATTTCTTTATATAATACATAGCACCATACATGATTAGACTTTACTTTTTGTGTAAATAAATGAATATAAAGAATTGTTTCTCATTTGTTTGGGAGGGGGGGTTGACACACCAGCAGAGTCAAGTTAAACATTTTCCTAAGTTTGGACACACTAAGCCCGAAAGGTTTGCCATCACTGATCTAGTACATAAGAACATAAGAAGAGCCCTGCTGGATCAGGCCAAAGGCTCATCTAGTCCAGCTTCCTGTATCTCACAGCGGTCCACCAGGTGCCCCAGGGAAGAATGAGACAACAAGATGCTTGCATCCTGTGGCCACTCCCTTGAGCCCGGTACTCTGAAGTAGCCCACCACTTTGTAAGGAGGTTGCACAATCCATCATGGCCTATAGCCCACAATGGACCTTTCCTCCAGAAATCTGTCCAATCCCCTCTTAAAGGCATCCAGACCAGATGCCATCACCACCTCCTGTGGCAAAGAGTTCCACAGATTAACTACCTGCTGAGTAAAAAAGTACTTCCTTTTATCTGTTTTAACTCTCCCATTTCACCTCTGGGGAAAAACAAAACTATCAGGCATTGGCATCGGAGGGCAAGGGAATTCTAGTGCCAATGGGAAGCAACTGTGAATACCGGCTCATCACTACTGATCATCTGACACACCAGAAGCAGTGATGTCATGCAGGGGGTACGCGGGGGTACGCGAGTACCGGTTTCTAGGATTACAGTTGGCCCCACCCATTCGCCCACCCACTCATTGACTCCGCCCCCTGCAACATTTGAATTTCCTGCATGTTTGAGTTGCCTGCACGTTCTCAGAGCCAGGCAGGCAGGCAGGCAGCGAGTGGAGCCTTGCCTTGCCTTGCCACTGAAAAATGAGCTGCTCTGGGGTTTTGGAACTGTTGGGTCACTTTAACATGATGCCAGGCCTCCTTAATGTGTTCTGGCGGTTCTGTGGAATACTGTTGCAACTGTTGGGTCAGTTTAAAATTGTCTGAGGCCTCAAAAAGGGCTTTTTTTATGTCACTTCCTGCCACGACCTCACTTCCGGCTTATGACGTCACTTCCGGTGGGCGGGTCCCGACACGTGCCAATCAAAAGTGAGTACCTGTTGTTAAATCATTTAGATGACACCACTGACCAGAAGTCGATAAAATCAAAGTGGAAAATAAGGAAGCAAGCAGTTTATGAAGTATCCATGGGCTGGGGCGACAGCAGAGCTGCTGTGGCTGTCACTGCCACCTGCTGGAGCTGCCACCCGAGTCTGCCCTTCAAGGCCCACCAAGGGTTATCACACGTGCACATTATTTTTCATCTTTATATTAATTTCTATTCCAATTTTCGCTCTCACGACTGCCTTTTAATTTTTTCCCCTCCACTGGAACAGTTCAAAGATTATCTTAAATGCACCTTGCACTTTCTCCTTCCAGATCATAAATTAAACTATTATGTTATCGGCATCTACAGCTGACCCCTGTAATATTTTTGCTTGACACTTGCTCTCTCTCCCTAGATGGAAGCATTTCTGTATATAATGACCCTTTGGATAGAGTCCTTCAGCACTTTGAATCTACGTGGCAGAGATTCATAATATGGTCATTCGTTCATAGGTAGACAGTTTATACAAATAAATATTGTCAGCACAAACCAACCAAAGCTGATCATTTTATCAAAACCGATCCTACTTATTTCAGCAGAAGAGTCACATAGGTGTAAGGGCCCAATTATAACTGGCCTAGCACTGGTGCTATGCTTATGCCTCCAGTGTCGATGTTGCAAAAGTGCCATATGGCACTTTTAGTGCCAGCAGTATGTGGACTGGGCCAGGGTGAGGATGGGGTGGGACTTGTGGTGGTCTCCACCGCCATATCCTATCCTCCATGTCATAGGACATAGTGAAGCTGGAAAAGGTGCAGAAGAGAGCGACAAAAATGATTACGGGGCTGGGGCACCTCCCTTATGAAGAAAGACTGCAGCGTTTGGGGCTCTTCAGCCTAGAAAAAAGGCACCTGAGGGGGGACATGATTGAGACATACAAAATTATGCACGGAAGGGATAGAGTCGATAGAGGGATGTTCTTTTCCCTCTCTCAAAACACCAGAACCAGGGGGCATCCGCTAAAACTGAGGGTTGGGAGAGTTAAAACAGATAAAAGGAAGTACTTTTTTACCCAGCGGGTAGTAAATCTGTGGAACTCTTTGCCACAGGAGGTGGTGATGGCATCTGGTCTTGATGCCTTTAAGAGGGGATTGGACGGATTTCTGGAGGAAAGGTCCATCGTGGGCTATAGGCAATGATGGATTGTGCAACCTCCTTACAAAGGTGGTAGGCTACTTCAGAGTTCTGGGTGCAAGGGAGTGGCAACAGGATCCAAGCATCTTGTTGTCTCGTGCCTCCCTGGGGCACCTGGTGGGCCGCTGTGAGATACAAGAAGCTGGACTAGATGGGCCTTTGGCCTGATCCAGCAGGGCTCTTCTTATGTGCTTATGTTAGGCTAAAAGGCCTGACACAGAGGAGCGCAAGTCTGCACTGGCAAAATATCCAGCACAGAGTTGAGGAGGCCCATTGTTAAGGCCCAGCATCCTTAAGTCAGAGAAAAGGGATGAACGTCCCCCCAAGGAGTCTCTGACGGCTGCCGCAACGCACATTGAACGTAGCGGTTGCTGTTTTGGCACTGCTGCTCCTAAGGGGGCCAGGCAGTTTCGGATTGGTCTGCCTGGCTGTAATCCTAAATAGATTTACCTGGGATTAATGCCCATTGAACACAATGTAATGCATTTTTGATTGAACATGCTGTGAACCATCTTTCTACTAAGGAGATTCATGTGGTGGAAATGGTCAATCTGCCCCTCCCAAAGTTATCTTTACAAGAACCCCGTGAGGTAGGCTTGGCCGAGTTGCTCCTATTTTCTATTAGAGTTTAATTAGAGGGCTACTGAGAGTCTTCACAGAAAAAAATATTGGCTGAATTTTGGAGAGGCATTCCAACACCAAAGACGAAGAAGTCCTTTGGTCAATATTTAGAACATAAAAACATGAGAACATAAGAAGAGCCCTGCTGGATCAGGCCAAATGCCCATCTAGTCCAGCTTCCTGTATCTCACAGCGTGCTTGCATCTTGTTGCCACTCCCCTGCACCCGGTACTCTGAAGTAGCCTACTACTAATGTAAGGAGGTTGCACAATCCATCATGGCCTATAGCCCACGATGGACTCCATTTAGGGATGGAGGCTGAAATTAGGATGAGGTGATAGTGGCGGACCCAGCTGAGTCTCCGCCCCTGGGGCCAGGTCCAACGCTGGTCCCCTGCACTGGATCCCTGCCCATGCGGCGGCACCGCCATGCCACCCCAGTGTCCGTGAACACTCCATTTTAGAGCAACACGGGTTCATGGGCAGGTGGCCGCTCACCATTGCCAGTGCCAGCAGCAGTGCCACGCACCTCTGCGCCACACTCCTCTCTTCCACCAGTGCAGCCTCCCGGGGGCAACTGAGCCCCCCCCATTAAACGGTAGGATCACCACTGTAATGTGACACAAATCTGCCAGGGCACTCCTCCCACCATGTTTCAACCCAGGGTCAGATAGAACAATAAAAATATACAGTATTGCTCTTTGGGGAGCTTCTTCAGTTAAAAACCAAAACTTGTGGGAATTGTATCATCTTATTCTGTAATCATTAAAATACTGCCAGATAAAGCATTTAACTTGAGAATTTATCACATGCAACAAGTATAAGGGACCAAATAATTAAACCTTCAATTTCCAATTTCAGATTCTGAAAAATGGCTCACCATTGAAGTTTGTAAACACTGTGATTAATACAATAGCTTCAGTAACACCATCACTAAAAACACCCACACAACCCACATTAAATAATTAAGGAACTTTATCCACATAGACAGATACATAGTGAAGTGTTTTGTAAACAATTTTTATGGAGAGATTGAAAATTAGAATTTATTATACATAAGCTACAGAGTATTATACTAACTACATAATATGCAGATTGCCAAAGGTTTTTTTTTTTTTTTAATACTCCAAATCCTTCCTTTATTTGGAAAAGACAAAAATGGAGAGGCCTGGAATAGTGCAATTTTATAGCCCCCAGAGGCTGCTGGCTGATTTATGAATGCCAAGGGGTGTGGCTATAATGCTGATTCGGTAGCAGTGCTCACCGCCCCCTCAGTAGCACCTTGTTTAACTCTTGATGCACATAGTCTAATCTGCCCTGTCAATTTCACAAACCACCACTAGTGGAGTCGGAAAAGGTGTAGAAGAGAGTGACGAATATGATTACTGGGCTGGGCCCTTATGAAGAAAGACTGCAGTGTTTGGGGCTCTTCAGCCTAGAAGAAGTGCGCCTGAGAGGGGACACGATTGAGACAAAATTATACATGGAGGGAAAGAGTTGACAGAGGGATGTTCTTTTCCCTCTATCACAACACCAGAACCAGGGGACATCCATTAAAATTGAGCATTGGGAGAGTTAAAACAGATAAAAGGAAATACTTCTTTACCCAGCTGGAAATTAGTCTGTGGAACTCCTTGCCACAGGAGGTGGTGATGGCGTCTGGCGTAGGTGCCTTTAAAAGGGGATTGGACCGATTTCTGGAGGAAAAGTCCATTGTGGGCTATAGACCATGATGGGTGGTGCAACCTCCTTACCTATGTATTAGGTAACTTCAGAATGACAGGTGCAATGGAGATACAGGAAGCTGAACTAGATTGGCCTTCGGCCTGATCCAGCAGGGCTCTTCTTATGTTCTAAATGGATCCTACACCCACAGTTTGAGAACCACTGGCCCAGAATTCAGCCATATATTATGTGGACTGATGGTTGAGCTGCTGGTACTGCCTGAAGCTAAGCAGGAGAATCTGTGGTCTATTTTTGGATGGGAGGCAGAATGCCAGCCTGGGCAAGCTGCAGTACCTGTTGTGGCAGATACTGGAGTCACTCTGGAGTCACTCTGGAGCTGATGAGCCAGTGCAGGAATTTTGTGAGAAGGCCAGCCGGCAAAAGAATGGAATCCAACCTTGAGGACCCATCCAGGCTGGACTTACGATCACCTGCTGAAGCTCGATGTCACACGGCCAGAAGAGAGAACCACACTGTGAAGGCTAGATCTGGGACTGAGGATTTGGAGAATCGCAGAAACCTATTTGTAAAAACCCCATTGAAAAATGGTGGTTTAGACTAGCCTGCCCATGTAAGCCGCCTTGGGCATTTGCTTCGGCATGCGAAAGGTGGGGTATAAATTCTTTAAAATAAAAATAAAATAAAATTTTAGGAAGGTCATTTATTTATTCCTTTAAGTAAACAAAGTTCACAATTTCAATACACCTTTATCACTGTTGGAGTTAATTAACCCAGCCCACAAGGGTAAGATCTTTTTTCTGATCTCTCAATTGGGACCAGAAAGGACTTCTTTCTCTCCATGCATGGGACAATGTTTCCCCCACTTTATCTCGGGCATTTGGAACAGTCTGAACAACGGCAGAATGACTGATGGCTTGGAGATGTGCCCAGTAATGTTCTTAACGGGATTATGTGGAGGATGAGTTTGCTTGTGATCTTATTGATCACTTTCTTTAGGGCCAGGGGGGAATTAACCCTAACCCTAAGAGCACAATCCCAAACTATGCTGGAACAGTGAGGCCGACAGGCCTGTGCTAAATCCAGGGCAGCTTCGGTGCGCTGGGGAAGGGTACGTTTGCGCGCTTGCCCCAGGGGAAGCTCCAGCCTCCCCTATGGATTCGTCAGATCTAAGCCTGCTGTATAGACGGAAACTTGGATGCGGTAATCCTGACTCTGCTCCCTCCCCAGGCCAGCATGCCTACCAGCCCACCCAGTTCCTCTCAACCGCCCGCCCCTACCCCCACCCAGAACCATTCTTGCACCAGCCAAGTTCAGCGGTTGAAGTGTTTGTTTCTTATGGTTGGGGTTCTCCAATAGCTTAGTGCAGCGGCATCATGCAGCTGGAACGCTGGGCGGGAGGAACGGGTGAGCGGCAGCCCGCCCATTGTGTACCGCTCCGTTTCGCCGCCTTCCCCGCCTCTGTGGGGCGAGACGGAGCGGTATGCAACGGGCGGGCTGCTGCTCACCCGCTCCTCCCGCCCAGCGTTCCGGCTGCATGACGCCGCTGGCTTAGTGTCCTTATCCTACAGAGATATTAATTTTCCACCTGCCACTCTGCATGTTAGTTGGACTAGGTAACCTCCAAACTCTCAAATACTAACATTCTGTGATTGTCCAGTCGCTCCTTTAAGCGGCCATTGGACACAGTGGACAAATGTCAGCCTCTGGGTCCAATTATCTTTTTAATTTAATATGACAGGGCAAAGATCATATATTTAAGAAGAATTACATGGCAGTAATCCCAGCCATCAGGGAAAGAACTGAGGATTCAGCAAGAAATGCTGGGCCTCGCTCTAACTTTTCCTAATAATTTTAAATGGCTAATGGGAGCACCAGCATACATAATCAAAAATAGTCATTATTCAGAAAAGTAGCTCTGGTCCACCCTTTCGAAATGTAAAAAAAGTCTAATGAACATTATTAGCTTGATGCCTTTTTCCAAATGATTCATGTAAGGTGGACAACGTGAAGGGCAAAATTAAAGGCGAACTCAAGCCTCTCTGGTCCATGTCGAACACTGCAGTCATTCGTCCATTTGGAACTGTAGTTCTGAACTCTTGAAGACATGAAGAGCAGGTTAAGCAAAGAGGGTAGAGAGGGAAGGAAGAGAGTCTAATGGCCCAATACTATCACAGCTGACTCATGTTCTAGTGTAGCGATGGCGAACCTTTAGGGCTCGGCGTGTCAAAACTTCAGGCCACATTGTATATTTTACACCAGTCCCCTTACACTGGGGTAGGCACGAGCCACCCCTACGGGCTGCTCCGATCTGCACCTGCTGTACAGCAGGCGCAAGTCTGAGCAAACTGTATATGGGGGCCTTGAATTGGCCCAAATTGGGGCCACGCAGGATGGGGATGGGGGTGGATATGGCCAAATGGCCACACCTTGGCTCCACCCCTCTCCCCATTCTACCCTGCCCACCAGAACGTCCTCCACCCGCCCCTTTCCATCCCCCCTCCCACCTTCCCCCCGCCCAGAATAGCTCCTGTGCCAGCCAAACTTGGCTCCAGCAGTACAGGGCTGACACCAGTGATGTCATTCAGGGGGAACGGATCAGAACGGGTGTTCCGGATCCTAACGGGCTCCATGGCTGGTTCCGGGTTCCCGACAAGTGCCAATCAAAAGTGAGTTCCTGTTCCTAAATCATTTGAATGACACCACTGGCTGACACCACTGCCTGCGTTGGCCCTGTGCCAGAAGCGCTGGGGCAGACGTGCTTTATGGCACATTCGCAACAGTGCTTGGCCGACGCAAGTGGCTTGTGTTGGCTGAAGGGGTAGTGGATTGTGCCCTGAGTTGTATACTATACTTTGCAGTGGGAGAAAATCTGGTTTTGTTTTTTCACTCATTTCGATGTTTTACAAAGTTAGAAGTGCAGAAAGTGGTCTTATGTGAATTTATTCTAATTTGACATAATACTTACAATCAGGCTGCAATCCTATCCACACTTTCCTGGGAGTAAGCCCCATTGAACACAATAGGACTTACTTCTGAGTAGACATGCATAGGCTTGTGCCCTAAAAGTGTACTAGATAGGTAATATAGGTGGTATAGTGTCAGCAGATGCAGCCACAGTCATTACCCATGCACTCTCCATTAAATAATAAATACAAATAAAATGCAAAATTGTTTTTTGCAGATTTTGGGGTTTTGTTTTTTTCTACAAAAGTGAGGTACAGAAAGCTGTGTTATGTGTTTTTATTTTATCACCCTTTCCTCCCACCTCTATACTGCATATATCATTTCATTGATGTATAATTCAGATGCAATCTTCAACAATGGGAGAAATTGCAGATTTGCACAATAACCAGCAGGACTAACCTTGGACGATGAATAGAACTTGTATGCCAGTGAGACAAAAAGTGAACCTCGAACACGAGAGGCTTGGCAGAACCACAGGGTTGTGCTAAGATGAATTGAGATGAAAACCAGAAAAGAAAAGGACACCGCGGGAATAAAATGCAATAACCCAGAGATATGGGAGGAGAACAAAGCAGCAATTTGGTTGGGACAGAATGGAAGTTGACTCTTTGCTCTCAATACTGAGGGAGGGAAAGATTAGTAGGGGGGCTTAAAGGAAAGAGGAGCCTTTTAAAAATGTATGTTCAAGGAAGAACCACAGAAAGCCGCAAAGAAAGACAGATGTAATGAATTCTTTTTGGGTCTTGGAGGGTTCATTCTGTCAGGAGGATGAAGTAGCAGAAAGAAACAATAGGCCAGGAGGCACAATTTAACTCTTGTATTTAAAAAAAAAAAAGTGCCAAGGAGAAAAGGGAGAAGCTTCAAAGGGAGGGGGATAGACTAAACACAAACTGTGAATGAAGCTAAAACTGGAGATTGTGAAGTGGAATCAAAGTCCGTTTTCATTACGGTTAATTCCCCCCCCCACAACATTAGTGTGCCTCTGCATCTAAGTACAAATGGTCCTTTAAAATCAATGAGGTTTCCATCAGCACAGATGTGTGAGGAGAAAGCTACAAGCTGTGGCAGGTTTACTAGTCAATAAACACTTGCTACGACCAGCATCCCATCTCCCATCTGCTAGTGGGTGCCAGTCAAATAACTGAATCACAAGTAATTTAATTCTGCTCAAATTCCCTGCACGTTAAACCCCGTCATTGGTTTAGGAGGCCATTTTGCCAAGAACATTGCAAGGATCCAATATCTGGTAGACAGCAAAATAAGGCTGTCGTTTTAGTACCCATTACAAGGATTATATAACTTATAGTGTAAAACCAAATACATATCTATGCAGAAGTTCCACTGTGTTCAATGGGGTTTACTCCCAGGTAAGTGTATAAGATTGCAGCCCTGCAACACAATTCTATATGTGTTTATTCTGAAGTATGCCCTACTATATTCAGTGGGGCCTCCTCTCAGGTATGTATGTACAGGCAGAGCCGGCCTTAAGCCAATGTGTGACCAATGTCATCACATTGGGCCCCGCACTTTAGGGGGCCCTGCACCAGTGCAGCGAGCATATTGCCTGCTGCTGCAGCTGGGATCTCTATGGGCTGTAACTCAGTGGGATGAGCAGAGCAGCGTTATCTTGGGCCCTCCCACCTGCTCCTGGCTCAGAATGGCTACAAATAGGCCTCCTGGAAGCAGTTGGCAGTGATACCATGTTGTTGTTGTTCAGTCATTAAGTCGTGTCCGATTCTTCACAACCCCATGGACCACAGCACACCAGGCCTCCCTAGGTTCCGGAGTTTGCTCAATTTCATGTTCATTGCTTCGGTGACACTATCTAACCATCTCATCCTCTGCCGCCCCCTTCTCCTTTTGCCTTCAATCTTTCCCAGCATGAGGGTCTTTTCTTCTCTCCTCTCTTCTCATGAGGTGGCCAAAGTATTTGAGCTTCAGCTTCAGGGTTTGTCCTTCCAGGGAGCAATCAGGCTTGACTTCCTGGAGGATTGACCGATTGCATCGCCTTGCAGTGCAGGGGACTCTCAAGAATCATCTCCAACACCATAATTCAAAAGCATCTATTCTTCGGCGCTCTGCCTTTCTTATGGTCCAGCTCTCACAGCCAAACATTGCTTCTGAGAAAATCATTGCTTTGACTATGCAAACCTTTGTTGGCAGGGAGATGTCTCGGCTTTTTACTAAGTTGTCTAGGTTCGCCAGAGCTTTCCTCCCAATAAGTAAACGTCTTTTAATTTCATGGCTGCAGTCACCATCTGCGGTGATCTTGGAGCCCAAGACAATAAACTCTGTCACTGCTTCCATTTCTTCCCCTTCTATTTGCCAGGAAGTGATGGGAATGGTTGCCATGATCTTAGTGTTTTTGATGTTGAGCTTCAAGCCAATTTTGGCACTTACCTCTTTCACCCTCATCAGAAGGTTCTTTAGGTCTTCCTCAATTTCTGCCATTAGAGTGGTATCGTCTGCATATCTGAGGTTGTTGATATTTCTCCCAGCAATCTTGATTCCAGCTTGTGAGTCATCCAGCCCTGCCTTCCTCATGACGTACTCTGCATATAAGTTAAATAAGCAGGGTGACAGTATACAGCCTTGTCGTACTCCTTTCCCAATTTGAAACCAATCGGTTGTTCCATGTCCAGTTCTAACTGTAGCTTCCTGACCTACATACAGGTTTCTCAGAAGACAGATAAGGTGGTCTGGGAATCCCATCTCTTCAAGAACTTGCCACAATTTGTTGTGATCCACACAATGAAAGGCTTTAGCGTAGTCAATGAAGCAGAATTAGATGTTTTTTTTCTGGAACTCTCTTGCTTTCTCCATGATTCAACGAATGTTGGCAATTTGATCTCTAGTTCCTCTGCCTCTTCAAAAACCAGATTGCACGGTAGTTTGAACAATGGTACGGTAGTTTGAACAATCTTTGGCATTGCCCTTCTTTGGGATTGGAATGTAAACTGATCTTTTCCAGTCTTATGGCCACTGTTGGGTTTTCCAAATTTGCTGGCATATGGAGTGCAGCATTTTGACAGCATCATCTTTTAAGGTTTTGAGTAACTCAACTGGAATGCTGTCACCTCCACTAGCTTTGTTGTTAGTGATGCTTTCTAAAGCGATACCATGTTACCATTAACTATTTCCAGGTGCCATGCTTTGTGTGTGGCACTGCAAACACTTTCCTTGGTGAGTGGGAGGCCCCGCGGGGAGTGTGGGGGCCCTAATGAGCATTGGGCCCTACTGCTTCTGGGGTTGACCCTGCATAGTTAATAGGCCAAATTGAGCCTCAGGTTAGTGTGTCTTTCCTGTCACAATTCTGTGTCTGGGAATACAGGTTAAGCAAGCTTCCATCTGCCAAAGAGCTGACAATGTGCCTTAGGTTTCTAGATGCATGGTTATTGTGTGTGTCCCTTTTCAAACCTTCTCAAACCTTTTAGCACTGGGAGCTAACTGTGGATCCAGATCCACTAGGTGAGTCGCAAGCCAATTTCAGGTGGGTCCTCATTAATTTCAATGTGTATTTTATTTTTAATATGTTAGATTTGATGCTACCATGGTATGTGATTGCATTTGAGTAAGAGTCACAGATCTGTACTTCTAACAGGCTACTATGTACGTGCTTTTAACAACGATAGTCAATAGGGCTTACTCCTAGATAAGTGTGGCTAGATTGTAGCTTTTGGGAAGTTTGGGGGATTTTTTAAAAATAGATCAGCAACTGCTTGGGAGGGTTAGGAGCAGTGGTGCATTTCAAATGAATTAACAACCGGTTCTATGATGTCATAGCCGGAGGCAAAAAAAACCCCAAAGCCAGCCGGGGTAAGCGAGTGGGCGGGGCCCGGCCATTTAACAACCACTTCTGTAGAACCTGGGCGAACCCCTTGAATTTCACTACTGGTTCAGAGCGTTCTTCTTTATTTTAAATAAATTTTTAAACTTTAAAGTAAGTAAATTAAGTTTAAAAAGGTAAAGGTTTCCCCACGACCGAATGGTCTAGTCGTGACCGACTGTAGGGGGCGGTGCTCATCTCCGTTTCAAAGCCTGTAGAGCCGGCGTTTTTTTTTGTCCGATCATGTGGCCAGCATGACTCTACACCGTATCGCACGGAACGCCGTTACCTTCCCACCGAAGTGGTCCCTATTTATCTACTTGCATTTAGGTGCTTTAGAACTGCTAGGTGGCAGGAGCTGGGACAAGCAGCGGAAGCTCACTCCGTCACGCAGTCTCGAACTCCCAACCTTGCAGTCGAAAGCCCAGCAACAGCGGATTAACTCGCTGCGCCACCACGTCCCTACAAAAAATTAAGTTTACAATAACTTAATTTAATTTTTGTCATAAATTTTCATGCTTAACTAAGTCACTTCCAGCCATGACATCACTTCCCGGTTAATGCCACCACTTCTGATGGGTCCCGATAGATTGTCATTCTAAAAAGTAGGTCTCGATGCTAAAAGGTCTGAGAACGACTGCTCTAGAGCAGCAGTCTCCAAATAGGAGACCAGTGCTACAGGGAAAATCTTCCCCAGCGTGAACAGCACTTTGCGTTCCACTGGGGAAGCGGCAAAAGACTTCAGCTCCCAGGGGTCTTCACTGCCAGCCACACATTCCCCTGCCATGTGCGGAATGCCAAGCACATAGCTTGCTGGGGCAGCAGACCCCAAAAGCAGCTGGCTGCCAAGACTCCTGGGAGCTGTAGCAGGGATCTTTCGTGGCTTCCCTGGTGGAGTACAAAGTGCTGCTCATGCCGGGGAAGGATTGGAGATGCACTGGATCTGGCCCATGGGCTGGAGTTTGGAACCCTCTGCTCTAAAGTCTATTGTTTTGTTTTAATTTTGTTTTTTGTATTGTTTTAATATTGTTTTTAAATTGTTTTTAATCTTAAATTTTGTATTTTATTATATTGTTGTAATGCCACCTTGAGTGCCTTCGGGCATAAAGGCGGGATATAAATTTAATAAATAATAATCAATAATAATAATAAAGGGTCTCTCATTTTCAGGAGCATCTGTTTTCGGTGTACAAGGAACAGGTGTGGTTCTTCAAATCCCTGCCTCCCTAACCTGCCACACTTTGATAATGAAATGCTGCAAATCTTGCAGCTTAAAACATTGCCATTTACAGGAACTATCCTACTTCCATTTTTTAAAAATTTTTTAGATTTGTTCTGCAACAAACACTGAATGTAGGCATTCAGTGTCAACTTCAGCCGTCTCTTCAGTGATGTCATGCAGGGGGAACGCGGGGGAACTCAGTTCCACTAGTTAAAACTAGGGCTGACTCCGCCCACTTCACTCTCCCCCCTCCCCCCTCCCAATTCCTCTGCAAAGAGCTTTTCTTCTTGGTTGGCTGGCACTCAGAGGGTTAAAGGCAGTGATGTCATTCAGGGGGAACGGACCAGAACGGATCTTAACGGGCTCCGTGGCTGGTTCTGGGTTCCCGACAAGTGCCAATCAAAAGTGAATTCCTGTTCCTAAATCATTTGAATGACACCATCTGTGTCTTCCATCTGTGTTTCCAAGAAATGATAGAAATGAGCAGAATTTTGCACCACCGTTACCCTCCAGACTGTTCTCCAGAACAAACAGGGCAAATTAATTGCCGGTTGTCACTCTGCAAGTTCAGTTCTCCCTTGCTCTCTCTTCTAAACACCAGAATCCATGCAATATTTCACTGTGAACACTAAGGACTTATTTTATTGTCAGACTACACTGTATTGATTTTTTTCTTCCTTTTCCTCTGTGCTGAGCAGTAATTTTCTAATGTTTTGCTCCTGAGAAACAGGAGAGAAATGTGTGTAATTATCCTAGCCAATATTTAATGGAACATCTGGGGATCTGAATATATACAGTGAAATTGTCAAAATATTTAAACAATGGTTCAAAGGTTCACATAATTACCTTATCCGTTTTGAAGGGTTCTCCTGTAAAGCAGGAGAGATACTACCTAATTCAACAGAGACAACAACAAATGGTTCCTGCCAGGAGCAAACTGATTTGGTTCAGACAGAGATCAGAAATGCTGGAAAACACAATGATATGAAAATGAGATCTTTATAGATCAAGGCAGAATTCGTACAGTTCTCATGGCACGATCAGGAGGCACATTATTTTTTTTCTCCATCTGAAGAAATAACACCAAATAACAGGCTCAAAAAGAATGCGAACACATTTTGCTTTCCAACATAAAGCTTTAGTGGCAGAACTAGTAATTCAACCAGGGCACTGGGATACGGAATGCATTTTTGTTATGAGCCATATGCTGTCCTGCTTCATGGTCCGGCCACTAACAGTGAATACTGATACATGAGCATTCAAGATTATATAAGAACGCACATCACGTCTACTTCCTGGGAAGGGTGGAGGAGGCTGTGATTCTATACAAATTTACCAGGGAGTAAGTCCACTTAACTCTAGGACAGTGTTATTCAAGCTGTGGGTTGGGACCCACTTGGTGGGTAATGACCTGATGTCAGGTGGGTCGCAAAAACCTGGGAGCAGCCATCTTGGAAACTGCAGTCCTTACTCAATCAATCAATCAATCAATCAATCAATCAATCAATCAATCAATCAATCAATCAATCACTAGTATTTATAGACCGCTTTTCAACACAAAGTTCACAAAGTGGTTTACAGGCAAATAATAACATTCAAGTTACTCTTACTCTTGTTATATTCCTTTTTGTGAGTGTCAACAGTTTAAATTTTCAAGTGAGGTTTTTTTTTTTAAAAAAATTTTTGCTTTTGTTTCAGTGCTTTTACATCATATTTTGTCCTCATCTTGCTTTCCGTCAGGGATGTTTTATGGTTGTGCCATTGCTGCAGTCCAAGGCTGCCAATTTGCATTTCAGGAGTGTCATTTTATTACATTACAATGACAGCACTTCCTGCTTGATGATGTCACTTCCTGCCACAACATCAATTCAAGGTTAATGACATCACTTTGGGTGGGTCCCAACACGAGTGCCATTCTAAAAAGTGGGTCCCGGTCTAAAAAGTTTGAATATCACTGCTCTAGGATGCTTACCTCTGAGTCAACATGCTTAGTATTACGCTGTAAACCTTCTGCCCAAGCAGGTATGGAATAGAAGAGGAGGGGAAAAACTATTTTAAATGTAGCCGGGAAAAGATCAACCTGCATTTTTATACATAGCTGGTAAAAAAACAACTTTAGGGGACTGCAGGGCATTATGTTGCTTTGAGGCAGTTGTAGACCTGGCCTGTTTGACACCCAAGGACCAGAACCAGATGCCCCCCCCAGCAACTGGCACCCCCTGCAGCAACTAGCACCCCTCCCCACTTACCTGGGTCTCACTCAGCGGTGTCATCCGGCAATGAGCTGCCGGAACGCTAGGCGGGACTTACTGCCTGATTGGCTGCCCGTCCGTGACGTGTCGCCACCTGCCCACCCGCCACGCAGGCACCCCTGGCTTCGGAGGGGATGCCCGCTTGCCTGGGGTGTGTGCCAGGTGCCTGGGCAAGCAGCGGAGGGGGGCGCCAACCAGAGGGAGCCTGCGCAGCAGGTGGGCAGGTGGCGACACGTCACGGACAGTCTGTCAATCAAGCGGTAAGTCCCGCCTAGCGTTCCGGCAGCTCGTTGCCGGATGACACTACTGGTCTCACTGCGCGTCTCATGACATTCCATCACAATCCAAAAGTCTTCTGAGCCTTCAGAAGGCTTTTATAAAATACTTCTGGTTTTCTGATGAAAACAGAAGTGTTGTACAGTAGTCCTCTGGAGGAGGGGGCAAGTGGCACCTGGGGATGGTGGGCCCCCTCCCAAGGTAACAGTAGGACTGCCACTGCCTTGGGGTAACTGATGATGTCTTAAAGACCTGCATTGCCTTTCTGGGTGTGCGCTGCTAACTACTGAACTTGTATATTAATAAATAAACAAGTACTGCACAAATTCCACAGGGCTCCACTATTCTCTCACAAAGAAACTGACCTGTTAAAAGCTGGTGATGGAATGTTCTACTACCTGAAGGAAAAAAATGAGAAACTGAAAAACAAAAAAAAGCACCTTGAGCTCTGCTCTCAATGAAGTTCCGTAAGGTGTTGTCTTAGCTCAAGTAGAGGCAAGTGATCATATGCTTCACAGTGCAATCCTAGACATGTCTACTTGGGAGTAAGCCCGAATGTGTTCAGTGGGATTGAGAGCCTAATCCTACCGAAATCCCCATGCAGTGCCAATACAGCTTCAGCTGCATCCAGCAGGGGATATTTAGCTGCTGAGGTCTCCTTGGAGGCATTTGTCCAAGTTGCTATGGAGTGACTTGGAACTGCACAAGCTCAATGATTTGCACAAGTCCACATTGCACCATGAAGGCAAATCAGGGCTAGGAAAGGGTTCTGGATTTGGTGTCCACCACTGCTGCCGAACCTGCCCCCCTCCTGGACCTGATCCTGGCCAGCAAAGTTTGGACAGCACAAAGATCACCGTACATAAGAACATAAGAAGAGCCATGCTGGATCAGGCCAAAGGCCCATCTAGTCCAGCTTCCTGTATCTCACAGCGGCCCACCAGGTGCCCCAGGGAGGCATGAGACAACAAGATGCTTGCATCCTGTTGCCACTCCGTTGCACCCGGTACTCTGAAGTAGCCCACCACCTTCGTAAGGAGGTTGCACAATCCATCATTGCCTATAGCCCACGATGGACCTTTCCTCCAGAAATCCGTCCAATCCCCTCTAAAAGGCATCCAGACCAGATGCCATCACCACCTCCTATGGCAAAGAGTTCCACAGATTAAATACCCGCTGGGTAAAAAAGTACTTCCTTTTATCAGTTTTAACTCTCCCAACCCTCAGTTTTGGCGGATGCCCCCTGGTTCTGGTGTTTTGAGAGAGGGAAAAGAACATCCCTCTATCGACTCTATCCCTTCCGTGCATAATTTTGTATGTCTCAATCATGTCCCCCCTCAGGCGCCTTTTTTCTAGACTGAAGAGCCCCAAACGCTGCAGTCTTTCTTCATAAGGGAGGTGCCCCAGCCCCGTAATCATTTTTGTTGCTCTCTTCTGCACCTTTTCCAGCTCCACTATGTCCTTTTTGATGTGCAGCGACCAGAACTGCACACAATATTCCAGGTGCGGCCTTACCATCAATTTGTACCATGGCATGATAATATTGGCTGTTTTATTCTCAACCCCTTTTTTAATTACTCCAAGCATGGAATTGGCCTTCTTAATTGCTGCCGCACACTGGGTCGATACCTTCATTGAATTTTCCACCAGCACCCCAAGATCTCTCTCCTGAGCTGTCACAGACAGCTCAGAACCCATTAGCCTATAGGTGAAGTTTTGGGTTCTTGCCCCAATGTGCATCACTTTACACTTGTCTATGTTGAAACGCATCTGCCATTTGCCTGCCCATTCCCTGCATATACCGTAAAGTATGTTTGGACCACTCGGAGTCAGAAAGTCTAGCATATAAATGTAAGCCTTCCTCCCCGACTCTGGGAATGGTCCAAATGTGCCTTATGGTGGCTTTTGTACTGGCCAAACTTTGCTGGCCTAACTGTGCCGGCCTAACTCCAGGCTAGGATTGAGTTCTGAGTGTTCTGAGAGCTAATGAGGAGTTATTATGACACAGCAGGGAACAAACAAGGTGTTGGTATGAGTCAGTTCTCATTTCCATGTATTCCAGCTAATATTAGAACTGTTATTCAGTTGTGTGAGTGCTATCAAGTTGGACTCTGGTTCTTTGTTGGTTACTGATTTGTAAAAGAAAGGTAAAGGTTTCCCCATGACCAAATGGTCTAGTCGTGACCGACTGTAGGGGGTGGTGCTCATCTCCACTTCTAAGCCTGTAGAGCCGGCATTTGTCCGAGGACAAGCTTCCTTGGTCATGTGGCCGGCATGACTATATGCCAAGGCGCACAGAACGCTGTTACCTTCCCACCAAAGTGGTAACTATCTACTCTCATTTTTACATGCTTTCGAACTGCTAGGTTGGCAGGAGCTGGGACAAGCGGCGGGAGCTCACTCCGTTGCGTGGTCTCGAACTGCCAACCTTCCAGTCAGCACGTTCAGCAACAGCGGTTTAACCCACAGCGCCACCAGGTCCCACTGATTTGTAGAGTGACTCATACTGATGTATACTTAGATAGATAGATAGATAGATAGATAGATAGATAGATAGATAGATAGATAGATAGATAGATAGATAGATAGA
>JAJKFI010000024.1:3652609-3708004 GCA_029204185.1 Lerista edwardsae
CGGGTTTCCACGGTGATCGGCAGCGTGCTCGCTGCGTTCCATTGCGTAATGGCGAAAGCCCGCCCGATGCAGCGGGCGGGCTTTCGCCATAACGCAACGGGACGCAGCGAGCACGCTGCCGATCACCGTGGAAACCCGCCCAGCGACCACGAAAACTCCGCCCAGCGAACCGGTAGGCTGACACCACTGGGAACACACCTGTACACAGATTTTCAAACATGGTTGTCTCATTTACTAATGGAAAGCTCAGAATGGTTTGCAATACTTGATAAACAGGTGAACTCAGTTGCGGATCTAGGGGATGCTAGGGATGGCACGAGCCATGGGCAGCGCCATCTTGGGTGGGTGCTGTTAGCATGGTGCGCCAGCCATGCCCCCAAGATGGCGCCCGCCTCTCCCCCACAACTGCCCAGGCCCTGCACCGCGTTCTGCTAGCTCCCGCTGGCCTTAAAGAGCTGGCGGGAGCGAGGAGAACGTGGCGCCGCCCGGCACCCCCTCCCACTTCTTAGAGCAGGGGGGGTGGGGCGGGGCACCACTTCATGACGTCACGATGTCGTGACGTCATGACGTTGCATGCCCCCTGGGGGTGCATTTTCATTGGGTGCCATGGGCGCAATTTCGAGTAGGTCCGCCCAGTGGTGTCATTCTATAATGAAGTGCCGGAACGGTGGGCGGGACTTACCGCGTGATTGGCTGCACGGTTCTGACGCGTCGCCACCGTTCCGAGCCCCGCGCAGGCACCCCTGGCTTCGGAGGGGGTGCCCGCTTGCCTGGGTGGTGCGCTGGGTGCTGCGGAGAGCCGCGGAGGGGCGCGCCACCCGGAAGAAGCCCTCCGCGGCGGAACAGCAGGCGGCGATGCGTCGCGGGGCCCCTGTCAATCAAGGGGTAAGTCCCGCCTGCGTTCCGGCACTTCATTATAGAATGACACCACTGGGTCCGCCCCTGGGTGAACTGCAAAATGAAGTATTAAACATTTAAAATCTAAAGCACAATTTAAAAAGGCAGTGCATCAAATAGTAATAACAATTGTCAGATTCTGTGGTGGTAGGTAAAAAGGCAATACACAACAAGCTACAAATATTAAGGCAGAAAACATATAGGTACACAATAAAAGCACAAGACCATTTTGGATGTGCATGTACATTTGCAGTGTGGCAATTGACCCACAGGGACGTCAGGAAAAACAATATATTAAAAAATGAATATTTGTATTGCATCCAATGGGCATAGTAGTGTTAGAGAAAGTCAGGTTGCATCTCTTTGTGTATAATTCTGTAATGAGCCAGAACGTTAGCTGTTTTCTCCACCTCCTCTGTTTGGCAGTGATGAATGGCTTTATTTTTAGGTTCTCTTTCTATATGGTTTTGAGCTTAGGAGCTTTGATAACAGTTGGTCAAAACAAAACCATGTTGACGCATATGCTCACTAGAATTCTGTGAAGAATGGTAATCATTTCTCAACTCCTTCTGATGCTGAAATGAAGCACAGCATGGATGACTTCTGTGGCCGTGCCTTCATTGACCCCCAACCTCCCAGCAGCCCTTGAAAAAGGAAAAGATGGCTGGCAATGATAGGTTAGATAATTGTTCTTTTGGAGAACGACTTATCTGCTCTTAACAGGGAGCTCATTCCCCTGTAGCTCTAGATGATTTAGGTGTGTCCTTTTATTGCTGTAGTAGTTATTTTCATTTTTCACACACCAACATCCCAAGTCTGTAATTCTTTGCAAAGCTACAGTAGATATGCTATTTTCATTGGGTAGATCTGAATCATTCTTGCATGCCTGATGCACATTTTGAAATCTTTGCTAGCTGAACTGTGCAGTCCTAAACACACCTGCTCAGAAATAAATACACCCATAGAGATTACTCTTTCCCAGGAATTGCTTCCTTTGAATGGCATCCCCCACTGAAAAGCAGATATCTCACAGCCTGATCCTAAACCATGCTGGAATAAGGAGTCCAGTGGCCTATCCCGTATCCAGCGCAGGGTTGGGCCTGGCTGCAGTGTAACTCAGAGTAAGGGGGATTAATTTCCCCTTAACCTTTGTCGTATGGCAGCCTCCCCAGTGAAATTGCTAGTGCAGAACCGAGGGCCCCATGTAAGCTGATCAGGCTGGAGACGGGGGTTAGGATCCAGCCTAAGTGCTGGAGGCCAGTCCCAACCGCCTCCCTAGACCAGTCTACCCATGGGCTTGCCCTTCCCCCACCTTCATCCTGCCCTAACCCTCCCCCAACGCCCTGTGCTGGCCTCCTTTGACCAGCGGGAACTGGCACAAGGAAGCAAGTGCATGTGTGCGCTGACTCACCAAACTCCTGCATAGATGCAAATGATGGCACATTTGCAACTCTCCTGGACTGGCCCAATGAGTTCACAGGATGGCACTCCTGTAAATAAATAAATATTTATTTATAAATATAAATAAATATTTATGTCCAGGGCAAGGGGAGGCACCCCCCATCGCCTCAGCTGGGTGTCTTCCTGGCATTCCCACTGACAGGCATCTCGCCAACCCTGTTGGCTGAAGCTTGGCATCAGAGATGCAGCTTCAGGGGCAGGGGGTTGCTCCACCCTCTTCCTGCTCCCTGTAGGGGTCCCCAAGTCATTGGCAGACTGGGCCTTGTGACCTGCCAGCAGCCTAGACCCGCCCTGTCCTCATCCTTGGCCAGCCGGGGTTTAAATGCAGGAGACCCAGCCTCCACTGCCCTAGGCCTCGCCCCCTCCCTCTGATTGCCCCAGTGCTCAGCCAACCCTTGCCCCCCCCTTGGGGAGTTCCTCTCCTTGTCCTTCCTCTCCTTGTCCCCGCCTCCCTCCAGGTGTTTCCCTTTGCCTGCTGGGCGAGGCCCGCCTGTGGGCTGGGAGGGCTACTCTGGATTGGCTGTCTTGCTCCCAAGGATACCCCCCAGCTGGAGACGAGGCCCTGTCTGGGCTCTGCAGCCTTGCCCGCGAGGCCACCCGCCTGCACAAGCACAGCAGGTGCTCTGAGGCTGTTGCCTGCGTGATCCTAGGTCGTGTGCTGCTGTCGCCATCGGACCTCAGCAAGGCTGGCCCCTGTGGGCCAGGCCTGTTTGCCGAGGCCCGCTGTGCCTAAGAGCTGGAGTCCGTCCCTGGCCAACCATTTATTTAAAGGATTTGTTTCCTGCCTTACCGATTGCCACCTATCCCCTTAAACGTCCAATGATAATATTCTGAAATCTGCAGCCTGCTTGGGAGGACACGTTTCTACAATAGCAAATATATAATTTTCACAAAAATAGTCAATCCTACATTCCTGAGAGTGCAATCCTAACCTAGTTTTAGGCTGGGACAAGGGACACCGTTAAGTATGTTTGGACCACTCTCAGAGTCAGAGAGGCCAGCACACAGACGTGAGCCATCCTCCCTGACTCCGAGAGTGGGCAAAACGAGCTTTACAGTGGCCATCTTGCCAGCCAAACTTTGCTGGCCTAAGTGTGCTGGCCTAACTCCAGGTTAGGATTGCGCTCTGAATCCTATTCCATGGATCCAGTTTCCTATGTTCCTATCTTAAGTCACATTCTTATTTACCCTGGGCCCTGTATAAACCTTTTGCTAATTGGCCTCTACTTCTAAAATTTCTAAGTAAATGTCTTTATGTACTGTATAACAGTTTAAAATTTGAGTTGATCTTAGATGGGAAAATTTGAGATGAAGTTTTTTTTTTCCTCCAGGGTTTAAGCTGTTTATTGTGCTCCCCCCCCCCGATCACTCCATTTTGACCTTAACATGGATGCCATATCTGGATTCTGTAAGTAAGTAATGGGGAAATTCTTGGAAGCTGATAACTTGTGTCTTTTTAATGCTTCAAATAACAGCATGCTAAGGAACAAGACATTCTAAAAGGTGTTCAGTGATTTATCTGGAGTCGGTGATAGAAAATCTTGGCAGGATAAATGACTGGCCTTGAGGAAATTAAACATAAATGCCTTTCAGGTATAAAAGTCAATCATTCAACTGACTGAGATAACTGACACCAAGAATAAACCGCCGTGAATCGCTGGCCAGGACGGTGCCTCAGTAATTCAAACAACGTCTTCTGTGATGAACCCGAATGGCAAAAATAGACCAAGGAGAATGTGTAAGATATCAATGTAAAAGAATACCTAAGACAGAAAAGTAATGTGAAGAACTTATCTACCAATGTGGTGGAAGCCTTGGGAAAAGGATCAGACAGACAAACAGACCACCAGACAGATTCACCAAGAGAGAGGCCTAGACAGTGGTGTCATTCAAATGATTTAGGAACAGGAACTCACTTTTGATTGGCACTTGTCGGGAACCGGAACCAGCCACGGAGCCCGTTAGGATCCGGAACGCCCGTTCTGGTCCGTTCCCCCTGAATGACATCACTGGGCCTAGACTCCTAAGCCCTGTTCACATAGATCTCTTCCCACATAGTTGGGCAATTGGGCAATATGGGAAGTAACCGAGGACTAGCATACTCCTGAAGGGGAAGGACACAGTTGGACTGTACCACTGAGTTTCAGGTGTCTCCCCGCCTTAGATAATTTCACTGATCTGAAAGAAAGCTGTATTAGCTTCACTGTCCATTATGGCCATCTCTCTTTATTTCTAGTATGTCACACTAAGGGTGCAATCCTAACCTGGAGTTAGGCCGGCACAGTTAGACCAGCAAATTTTGGCTGGCACAAGGGCCACTGTAAAGCTTGTTTGGACCACTCTTGGAGTCACAGTGTCTCAGAGTGTCCTGGCCTAATTGAGCTGGCTTGTTGCACCTAGGCCAGATGCCAGATGCCAATCTCCTGAGGAGTTCCACAGATTAATTAACTGCTGGGTCAAAAAAAATATTTTCTTTTATCTGTTCTAACTCTCCAACACTCAATTTTAGTGGATGTTCCCTGATTCTGGTGCATGAGAGAGGGAAAAGAACATCCCCTTCAACTCTATCCATCCCATAATGGATATATATTTTGGTTCCAAGTAAGTAACTGGCAGCACCTGTTTCATCACGTTGACACTATGTCATAGTGTCGATGCGAGGGACATAGTGGCAATGCGGGGTGCCAAGCGGCACCCCCACATCGGCGCTACAGATCTCAAGCCGATGCTACTCGTGCAAGGGGAGCCTCTCTTGCACCAACCAAAACTGGTCGGCGCGAGGGAGGCTCTGTCCCGTTTCGGGGGTTGTGGGGATACTTGGGCAGGTCTAGGATTCGACCATAAGGCCAAATCCTTTTCCCCCTTCGGGGGGGGGCACGTGGCCCCAATTCAGGCTGCATGGTCTCCTCGGATCTGCGCCTGCTGTTTAGCAAGTACAGATCCAAGGAGCACATTGACGAGGCTGGAGCATCCCCAACGGTAAGGGAGCGCACATGCCCTTGCCGTTGGGAGGCTCCAGCCTCCCCTAAGCAGTGTTGGATTTGGGGCTGGCCAGCCAGCCTTGCCAATCCAATGCTGTTTAGGTTTGCGCCCTGAGATACCATCACAAATGCCTGGAGGGAAGAAAGCAAAATATGAATATTTTCATTCTATTGTTTAAAAAATTGCATTAGTAATGTCAAATTGGTTAGCCACCACAGCCAATTGGTCCTGGTTCTCACCCCATTGTGCCAGCAACTCACCCCATTGTGCCAGCCAAAGCAGGAATCAGAATGGACTGGTGGAATCAGCACTGTTTACCCAACAAAATCTCAGAGACACTTCAAAATAGGTTTTTCACTTTCCCCAATGCCAAGTCAATGTGCAATATAAGCCAACCCTTAATAATTAGTTGTTTACTATCTACCCAGAAGTGCTGACCCTGTGTCTCAGAACTCATCAGCTCTGTCATTAAACTGATGTACAATACAGTTTCAAGGCTTACTAGCTCACTTGTGCCTGTACACTTTGTTAGCGAATAAGCAATGTTCAAGTTTATTTGAGCAGGCAAAATACCAAGAGTAATGTTAAACTGTTTATGGCTTCCCTGAAGCATGACGGCACTTTGGTGTCCAATTTGGACTGTGTCTGCTTGAGGTGGTGACGGCCTGTGACAATGCTGGACTTTGAGAAACAAGCAGTGCTTCTCACGGCACTGTGCAGCACCCATGCGTCTTGCTCCGAGCGCATCATGATTCATGTCACATTAAGAATAAGAATAACCCAAAAGGCTATGAATCAGATTTTAATTGGTCTTGGATCTCTAACCAAGAAGGAAGAAACAACTGTAGTCGCTGCATGAGCCTAGTATACAAAGAGCGTAGACCACTTGGAAAAAAAAATGCTACCATGCAAAAATAGGAGTGGATGTCTTCGCAGTTCCCTATATTAACTTGATGGGGTCAATAAGGTTTTTAACCATTGTGGAGTACTGAACATCTGGCATTGATGTAATGGCAATAACACTCAGAGCACAATCCTAACTGGCGTTGCGCCAGCACAGTGGACTAGCGCTGTCGCAAACGTGCCATCATGAGCATCTGCGCCATGGAATCAATTGCTGAGCACCACCATCAGTTGCACTGGTTGAGCACTGGCATAGCTGTGCGCGAGCACAGGGCTGTACCGAGGGTTTGCTAGAGATGTGCCAGAGGCGTAATGGGGCAGCACCGTGGGTGGAGAAGGGTGGAGAAGGGACACAGGGCGCTTGCAGATGCCCAACGTTCTGTGGTTGAATATCTCCATTTTTTGATAAATGGTCACAGGTTCAATCCCTAATATTTCCAGCTTAAAAACATCTCCGGGAGCATGACTGAGAGTGCAATCCTAACCAACTTTACAGCACTAAAACACCAGTCCCAATGGGGCATGTGCTAAATCCTGCAGTGGAGCAGTAGCCATAGAGGCCTCCTCAATGTTAGGGAATGTTTGTTACCTCCGAGCTGCATTGCCCTTACCCCGGTGCTGGGAAGTTGGTTAGGATTGTGCCCTGAGAGACAGCTGTGCCTGAGGACCTGGCTGATAATCAGCCTAGAAAACACCCATTGTCTGTGTGTGCATTTTAAAATCTGAATCCAAACTACTTGGCCTGCAGGCAGTCAATTTGTCTATCCCTCACCACATGTTGCTGCTGTTGCTTTCAGTAAGTTCTATGTTTGCTTTCAGGCTAGCATCCCCATCACATCAAAACAGCTGCTCAGAATCCACATGTACACATGAGCAGCATTTTCCCTAGCAGCAGGGGTGTAGCTAAAGAAGTGCAGGGGAGTGCAACTGTACCAGGCAACAAGCTTTAGGGGGGCAACAAGCTGAGCTTGACATTAGTAGCCAAAATGGTGAAAACCTTGGTATGTATGAATAATGCCATCGTGTTATATATCACTGGAAAGGAAATTCAGGCTGCAATCCTATACACACTTTCCTGGGAGTAAGCCCCATTGGATACAATGGGACTTACTTCTGAGTAAACATGAATAGGCTTGTGCTCTTGATGTGGAATGCAATGAAACAAACCAGAGTGTAATACTTTTATTCTATCAGACATTATGGCCAAAAAACCAGAGAAAACAAAATTACAACTGTTATGTCACTTCCTGTTGTGATGTCACTTCCGGGGCCACATTTTGCCCTCTGCACTGGGCTATATTTTCATTAGCTATGCCCCTGACTAGCAGCCATTTCTTGGGCTATCTATGGAGTTTGATTTCTGTCAATGTCACTGCTGAGGCTTCGCACTGAAGAATATTCACCCTCAATTTCAGCACAGCAGGCAACAATCAATGAGGTTCAAATCAGGGAGTCTCTGATATGATAAGTAAGCTTTGGAGGCAGCTTATCACTGACTGGCAGCAAGCAGTGCTCTGTTTCACTTTAATTTTTGTTTTTCCTGCTGTGGGTTTGGAGGCAGCAGTGTGGAGTTCTTCTTAGCAGATGACTCTCATTAGGCACCATGGCTTCCCCTCCCATGTTCCATCAATGATACAGTGTCATGACGTAGCATCGTTCTGAGGGAGGCCTCTGGGGGCACATGGCAGTTGTGAAAAGTTGCCAAAAGGGGACCCTCATTTTCCTGCATCATAATGTGACAAAGGGAAAGGGTTCCTGCACGTACAGGTTGCAGAAGATAAGAAGGACAGCCAGATTGAGGTGTGGGCAGTAATGGCATCTAAATGATTTAGCAACAGGTACTCACGTTTGATTGGCACTTGTGTCGGGGCCCGCCCACCGGAAGTGAGGTCATAGCCGGAACCCAGGAACTGCCCCCAGGAACCGCCGCGCCTCCTCGGGGGCTCACGCTGCAGCTCACGCTGCTGCTGCCATCGGTCTCCCTCGCTCCGCTGCCTGCCTGCCTGCCTGCCTGCCTGGCTCTGAGAACGTGCAGGCAACTCAAACGTGCAGGCAATTCAAACATTGCAGGGGGCAGAGCAGAGCGCTGACGGAGTCGATGAGTGGGCAGGCGAATGGGCGGGGCCAGCCCTAATCCTAGGAACGGGTACTCGTGTACCCCCGCGTACCCGCTACGTGACATGCCTGGGTGTGGGTATCTATCCTGTACCATGTAAAGAATGATTTAGGAATACCGCTCCTCCTGCCTATTCCTTTTCCAGGCCTGTTGTCATATCCTGTCATCTGCCTGCAGCCAGGACCAGGACCAGGACTCTCACGAAGAAGGAGGAGGTCAAGTCAACCAGAGAACAAACACATGGAAGAATCCACAGGCACTTCATGCCCCAGTGTCTTAGGGGATTTAAGGCAGTGGCAGACCCAGCTGAGGTTCTGCCCCAGCTGAGTCAACACTCATAGCCCCCCAGCCCGGGCCCCCTGCCCTCTGCAAGCCCTCACCATGCACACATGCCATGCCGCACTCCATTTCAAAGTGCTCTGAGCGTAGGGCAGGTGGGCAGGCTGAATGTTGCTCACCTGTGCACCTGCAGTGGCTAGGGCAAGCGGGCGAGTGGTGGCAGCTCCGCTGCTGCTCCGGCCCCTGTGACCCCTGTGATCCTGCTAGGCCCGCCACTGTCAAGGCACAAGGTAGCAGGCTTGGTGGCAAACTGGTGGCAAATTTTTACTCTGCCTTTCTCCCTTGACGGTACCCAAGGTGGCTAACAAACAATTAAAATACATAAAAGGTAAAATACATAATCTATGACATATACACTAAAAGCCAGCCTGCTCAAGCAGCAGCAATAAAACTGTCAATCACAACGTTAGATTACTAACAAGCAGCCATCATACCCTCGTACAGGGTACCAAAGGCTTTTTGGAATAAAGATGTCTTTAGGCCTCACTGGAAGGTTAACAATGAGGGAGCTTATCTCCCCTCAAAGGAGAGGGAATTTCACAGGACAGGTGCCATCGCTAAGAAGCAGTGAAGGGATCAGCTAACGACTCGGGGGAACACTGGGCGGGCAGCAGGAAGGCTGGGCGGGACTTCCGGGTGATTGACAGCCCGTCCGTCCAGGTCCGCCACCTGCCCGCCCGCCGCACGGGCTGCCCTGGCCTCGGAGGGGGCGCCCGCTCGCCGGGGGGACGGGTGGGGGCCCCCGGGTGCCAGGGCGTGCAGCGGCGGGGCGCGCCACCCGGGGGCAGCCCGTGCGGCAGGCAGGCAGGCGGCAGACCCGGACAGACGGGCTGTCAATCACCTGGAAGTCCCGCCCAGCCTTCCTGCTGCCCGCCCAGCGTTCCCCCGAGTCGTTAGCTGATCCCATCACTGCTAAGAAGGTCCTCTTTCTGGCCACCACTCCCTTGACCTCTCTACATTTTGGCACAAAAAGAAAGGCCCTCTCAGATGACTGAGCCATACACACACACAGGAATTTCTTGCCTGAGGGAACAATCATAACCTGGAGTTAGACCGGCACAGTTAGGCCAGCAATGTTTAGCCAGTACAAGGGCCACTGTAAAGTATGTTTGGACCGCTCTTGGAGTCAGGGAGGCCAGCACACAGCTGTGCACCATCCTCCCTGACATCCTCTCTAGGAGGAATGTCACACACACACACACACACACACACACACACACACAGAGAGAGAGAGAGAGAGAGGTGGGGGAGAGAGGGAGAGATAGAGATAGATATGAAATATCAGGATTAATCTCATTATCCCAGTTATTTCTAATGAATTAAATCATAATTACCAATATTTGTACATTTGTTCCATTTATTGGTTGGGGATTTTATTCCTGGAAACTTATTTCTTGCAAGCCTGCCAGCAAGGCAATATTGTAATTCTTTAGCAGGAACAGATGTGACAAAACGCAATTCTTGACTAGGCAAAAGCAAGACAGTCGCCGTAAATCTATTTCCGTCAGGCCACAAAATCTTTAGTAGTAGACCGAGTGACAAATGGGACAATCTGCATTTATTGTAGGAACGGGACTTGAAGTGCAGAATTGATGCTCACACCTAAGAGAAATGTTTCCCATGAATTAATGATATTTCAGGTTTCCTCTTATGTTTAAGTTGCTTTCTGAAAAATATGTGTCTCCAAAGACTTGTTTTATATTTGGAATTTTGTCACCCATGATATGTGAAAAATGGGACTGCATTCCATTCTTAGTGCAACAAAATCGAACTTTGAGGCCTGCTTTGTCATGTGTCCCCTTGAAATTTTGCCTATTTTAATGCAAGCCCTAGATATTAACCACAACTCTGACAGAGCTGTCCAAAAACCCCAATACTTTATTTTTAAAGCTCCAGGAAACAGTGTAGAACAAGGAAGGTGTGGATCCCAGCAGCACCAGTGTATGCCAGAATCCTATTCTGTTGGGCAGAAGATTTAATCGAGAGAGTTAATGCCTCCATTTGCCCAAAGATGAGCTGAAGATCTGAAGGTCGCCAGCTCGGGACTACCAGAAGTCTCTGTGAGCGGCAGACCTTGCAAACTGCGGCTGATTAAAAGCTGAGTTCCGGCTGCCTCGTGAGAGGGGGAGTGTGCTGGTCAGCTGCGTCTCTGGTCGGAGCAGGGAAGCCTCTTATCAGCCAGCAGAAGACAGACGGGTGGCTAAGAAAGAAGACTAAATCCAGAAAGATCCATCTGTATGAGTGTTGTTCTTGAAAGATAGAACGTTTCTGTAAAATTGTAAAAAAAATTTAAAAAATTATAAAAAAAAAAACCTTCGGGTTTGTGAATAAAAAGTCTGCCTATGTAAACTGCCTTGAGTTACAGTCATTAGAGTAATCTAGTGATCTTAAGAAAGGCGGTATATAAATACAAGCATTATTATTAATTATTATTATTATTATTATTATTATTATCATTATCATTATTATTATTATTATTCCCATCAAAATGGTACAGATCTGAGGATAAACATTCGGGCAGTGGAGACTTGCCCCAGGGTAAGAGGATGACAGTGTTGGAATTTGGATGCAATGCTACCTGCAGAACTCTTGTTGTTGTTCAGTCGCTAAGTCATGTCCGACTCTTCACGACCCCACGGACCACAGCACGCCAGGCCTCCCTGTCCTCCACTAGCTTCTGGAGTTCGCCCAATTTCATGTTCATCGCTTCGGTGACACTGTCTAACCATCTCATCCTTCTCCTTTTGCCTTCAATCATTCCCAGCATGAGGGTCTTTTTCTAAAGCGGCCTCTCTTCTCATCAGGTGGCCAAAGTATTGGAGCTTCAGCTTCAGGATTTGTCCTTCCAGGGAGCAATCAGGTTTGACTTCCTGTAGGATTGACCAATTGGATCTTCTTGCAGTCCAGGGGACTCTCAAGAGTCTTCTCCAACACCATAATTCGAAAGCATCTATTTAATTCTTCGGCGCTCTGCCTTTCTTATGGTCCAGCTCTCACAGCCATACGTTGCTACTGGGAAAACCATAGCGTTGACTATGAGAACCTTTGTTGGCAGGGTGATGTCTTGGCTTTTTATTAAATAGTTGAATATTAAATAACTTTTTACTGAATAGCTGATTATATTGATGTTTTGGTTTTGATTTGGATAAGTTTAGAGTTAGTGGGGGCTTCTTAATGTGATGGTATTATTTATTAGTATAAGGTATATGAGAGCGCTTTTGGGCCGAAGTAAAATTCCATGTATGGTGAAATTCCATGTATGGCCAATAAAAGTCTATTCTATTCTATTCTTAAGTTGTCTAGGTTCGCCATAGCTTTCTTCCCAAGAATCAATCAATCAATCAATCATTCAATAGGTACTTATATACCGCTTTTCAACACGAAGTTGAAAAGGCAAATAGTATTTACAGGCAAATAGTAATAATAATAAAATTAAAATGGCTCCCTGTCTCAAAGGACTCACAATCTAAAAAAAAGGCAGACCACCAGTGACAGCCACTAGAAAGACTGCGCAGGGGTGAAGAGGGACAATTACACTCTCCCTGCTAAATATAAGAGGAACACCACTTGAAAAAGTGCCTCTTGCCCAGTTAGCAGGGGTAAAAGAAGTAAACATCTTTTAATTTCATGGCTGCAGTCACCATCTGCGGTGATCTTGGAGCCCAAAACAATAAACTCTGTCACTGCTTCCATTTCTTCCCCTTCTATTTGCCAGGAAGTGATGGGAGTGGTTGCCATGATCTTAGTGTTTTTTTTTAATGTTGAACTTCAAGCCAATTTTGGCACTTTCCTCGTTCACCCTCATCAGAAGGTTCTTTAGGCCTTCCTCACTTTCTGCCATTAGAGTGGTAACATCTGCATATCTGAGGTCCTTGATATTTCTCCCAGCAATCTTGATTCCAGCTTGTGAGTCATCCAGTCCTGCCTTCCTCATGATGTACTCTGCATATAAGTTAAATAAGCAGGGTGACAATATACAGCCTTGTCGTACTCCTTTCCCTATTTGAAACCAGTCGGTTGTTCCATGTCCAGTTCTAACTGTTGCTTCCTGACCCGCATAAAGGCTTCTCAGAAGGCAGATCAGGTGTTCTGGGACTCCCATCTCTTCAAGAATTTGCCACAGTTTGTTGTGATCCACACAATCAAAGGCTTTAGCATAGTCAATGAAGCAGAAGTAGATTTTTTTCTGGTACTCTCTTGCTTTCTCCATGATCCAGCGAATGTTGGCAATTTGATCTCTAGTTCCTCTGCCTCTTCAGAAACCAGCTTGTACATCTGGTAGTTCTCGATTCACATACTGCTGAAGCCTAGCTTGTAGGATTTTGAGCATCACCTTGCTAGCATGTGAAATGAGTGCAATGGTGTGGTAGTTTGAACAATCTTTGGCATTGCCCTTCTTTGGGATTGGAATGTAAACTGATCTTTTCCAGTCTTGTGGCCACTGCTGGGTATTCCAAATTTGCTGGCATATGGAGTGCAGCACTTTGACAGCATCATCTTTTAAGGTTTTGAGTAACTTAGCTGGAATGTTGTCACCTCCATTAGCTTTGTTGTTAGTATGCTTTCTAAAGCCCACTTGACTTCACACTCCAGGATGTCAAGTTCGAGCTCAGTGACCGCACCATTGTGGTGATCAGGAACATTTAGATCAGCCTTATATAGTTCCTCTGTGCATTCTTGCCATCTCTTCTTAATCTCATCTGCTTCTGTTAGGTCCTTGCCATTCTTGTCCTTTATTGTGTCTACCTTAGCATGAAATTGTCCTTTGATATCTCCAATTTTCTTGAAAAGATCTCTAGTCTTTCCCATTCTATTGTTTTTCTCTATTTCTTTGCATTGCTCATTTAGGAAGGCCTTCCTATCTCTCCTTACTGTTCTCTGGAAATCTGCATTCAATTGGATATATCTTTCCCTTTCTCCCTTGCTTTTTGCTTCCCTTCTTTCCTCAGCTATTTGTAAAGCCTCATCAGACAGCCACTTTGCCTTCTTGCATGCGCCTGCTGCTACCCATCAATGAGCTGCCTCAGAGATGTCCTCATAACATCAATGGGATTGCCTCAAAGTCACTTTTGGCCTCACTGATTTTCAGAGAAGAGCAATGAAGATTATCAGAGAGCTGGAAAACAAGTCCTATGAGGAAAGGTTGAGGGAACTTGGTATGTTTGCCCTGGAGAAGAGAAGGCTGAGAGGGGATATGACAGCACTCTTCAAACATCTGAAGGGCTGTCATAAGGAAGAAGGGACAAATTTGTTCTCATCTGCCTTGGAGAGTAGAACTAGGTCCAATGGGTACAAACTGCAAGAGAGGAGATTCTGGTTGGGCATCAGGAAGAATTTCTTGACGATAAGGGCAGATCGACTGTGGAACAGATTGCCGGGGGAGGTGGTAGATTCTCCCTCACTGGAGACCTTCAAGCAGAGGCTCGACAGGCACCGGCTGGAGATGCTCTAGGAGGATTTCCTGCTACAGGCAGGGGGTTGGACTAGATGAGCTTGTAGGCACCTTACAACTCTATGATTCTACCCTGCCATCCCGTTCTTCAGAACGCTCCATTTGGGATTTTAAAAATCCGGATTATCAAGCATCCAGCAGAGGTCACGGGTTTCATTTGGTTCAGTAAGTCACCCGTTTGGCAGGCCTGAAATTGTCTTCTCCAAGTGATTATTATTTGCATTGCAGCAGAACCTCCAATTCCTTGTTTCATCCAGCAGATCCTATTGTCTCAGACTCTAGGCACACAAAAGCATTCTATGATGAACACCCAGGCACTTCCTGAGTTTGGTTTAATATTTTCCTAACATACAAGAACACTCTGTGCAATTCTCTTTGCTATGTAATTTCAATCTCTCTCTCTCTCTCTCTCTCTCTCTCTCTCTCTCTCTCTCTCTCTCTCTCTCTCAGGAAACAACAACTACACTTTTTTTTTAGATAGCTAGAAAATCATTTTTCTGGATGATGAAAAAACTGGAACGTGGTTGCGGTTGTGATGTATAATATGGTTCCACATTTTGCTTACCAAATGGAACTCCAAAAGAGAATCATTATTCTCTTCACGGCCCCAAGTTTTCCATTTCCTTACAGAAAGGCAAAACCAAGGCTTTGCATTTGATGGAAAAATGTGTTGATTTCATTACTGTTGATATCGATGAAAATGCGCATAGTGAACAACTATGACAGTCCCACTCAGGCATTCAGAGCATGGACTCTGTGTGTGTGTGTGTGTGTGTGTGTGTGTGTGTGTGTGCGCGCGCGCGCGTGCATGCGCGCGTGCATGCATGCATTCAAGACTCCATTCCAGCTACAAGCATTCATTAGAATTCCTATATGGAAGCTCTATGTACAGCTGATCAAATTTGATTTGGAAGAGAATCAACATTATGAAATTCAAATAATGCTTCCGAAAGCAGGCACACAGCTCAATCCTAAGCAGATCTACTTGGAAGTCCCATTGTGTTCAATGGAGCCTACTCCCAGGAAAGTGTGCATAAGATTGTATCATACACTCTTTTGTATTATAAATCAGAGTTTCCTCATAAACACAATATATTTAGTATATACTCACAACTCCAGCTAACACTGGAAGTGCAATCCAGGTGTGTATTCATGCAGTCATGCAGCAGTCAGGACCATGCACATAATCCATAATCCATATAATCCTTTTAGGGCACAATCCTAGCCTGGAGTTAGGCTGGCACAGTTAGGCCAGCAAAGTTTGGCAGGCACGAGAGACAAATGTAAAGCATATTTGGACCACAGATGTGTGCCATCCTCCCTGACTCCAAGAGTAGTCCAAATAGGCCTTATGGTGGCCCTTGTGCTGGCCAAAGTTTGCTGGCCCAACTGTGCCAGCCTAACTCCAGGTTAGGATTGCACCCTTAGAGACGGGCTGCCTAATCCTGAGCTGCCTGGCCACTGTGGGTGCAGCAGTAGCCAAACGTTCATCCCCTCCCCCCAAGGAAAGCCCTGCTGCCTGCAATCAGGCTCCTCGACTCACCGCTGGGTATTTTCCTGGTGATGAATGAGCAGCCCCTTGTCAGGCTGCCCGGTTTGTGGCAGGGTGCAGGATCTGGCAGGGAAAGCCACCACCAGGTCCAATCCCCTTGCGGCTGGCTCCTCCCCTCCCCCCGGACAGTTCCTCTCTGCCTTTCCCACCCAAAACGAGCTTATTGGCAGCTGGAGCGCTGGCTGTTCTGTCCACTCATGTTGGGGCCAGGCGCTAACTTAGAGCCAGCGGTGTCATGCAGCTGGAATGCTGGGCGGGAGGAACGGGTGAGCGGCAGCTCACCCGTTGCATTCCGGTCTGTTTTGCCGTCTTCCCCGCCCCGGGGTGGGGAAGACAGCGAAACGGACTGGAACGCAACGGGCGAGCTGCCGCTCACCCGTTCCTCCCGCCCAGCGTTCCGGCTGCATGACACCGCTGCTTAGAGCCACCCCAGTGCAAGCGGTGCAGTGTTGCAGACATGCTTCATTGCACATTTGCGACAATGTTAGCCAGTGGTACACAGGTATCACCACCTATAAGGGCCTCGGGATTGGGCCATTAGCAATTTGGCTGCTCATTGGGAAGGGATGAGTAGAGGCAACTTAAAAAGGTAAAGGTTTCCCCACGACTGAATGGTCTTATCATGACTGCCTGTAGGGGGCAGTGCTCATCTCCGTTTCTAAGCTGAAGAGCCGGCAATTGTCCGAGGAGCCTCCGTGGTCATGTGGCCAGCGTGACTATATGCCGTAGCGCACGTTACATTCCCACCGAAGTGGTACCTATTTATCTACTCGCATTTTTACGTGCTTTTGAACTGCTAGGTTGGCAGGAACTGGGATAAGCAACGGGAGCTCACTCTGTCAAGTGGTCTTGAACTGCCAACCTTCCGGTCAACAAGCTCAGTTCAGCGGTTTAACCCACAGCGCCACCATGTCCGTTTACCATGTCCGTTTACCATGTGCGTACCATGTGCCACCATGTGCGTAAGCAACACTAAACGGGATGCTTACTGGGCTTAGCAGATGCGTGTCTCATCCATGCTAAACAGTAGCCAGATCTGGCCTTAGCCTCAGTCAGAAGCATGGCGGTGAGGCTTTAACTCTTTTCTTGACTGAGAATGCAACAGGAAGGAAAGAGTTAAAGGCTTGCTCAACCCTAAATCCCGTCTCCCCACTCTCCCTTCCACACATTTTTTGAACCGTTGCCAATTTAGACTGAAGCTTCATTTGCACATTCAGTTTGGCTGGCCTCAACCAGCGATTTGTGCTTGGATTGCTGCTTCCGTGCCCATTTGGATCAGAATGATAAACTAGAAGTCTCTATCTCAAAAATTGGAATCGAAAGCGGCCTTATACTGAGCCAGACCTTATCCTGGTCCATCCAGCTTAGTGCTATTTACTTTGACTCGCAGTTGCTCTCCAGAGTCTCAGGCAAAGGCCTTTCCCATCACCTTCTATCTTTATCTTTCTTGCTGATGTGCCAGGGATTGAATTTAAGGCTTTCTGCATGCAAAGCATACAGTCCACCTCTGAGCTATTGACCCTTCCAATCACCTGCTTAGGGACCCATCTTATCTGGGCCTTGTGTTGTTGGAACTCCCATCCGAGCAGTGCAAGGCCCCTTACGGGCGTGCAAAAGCATGCTCTGTTGCAAATGGCAAGAGGTGCAGTGAGGACGACAGTGGCTCCCAGAGGCTCTGCCGCAGTGGTGGGATTCAAATAAATTAACAACCGGTTCTATGATGTCATAGCCGGAGCAGGAAAAAAAACTGAAGCCAGCCGCGGTAAGCGAGTGGGTGGGGCCTGGCTATTTAACAACCGGTTCTATAGAACCTGGGCGAACCCCCTGAATCCCACCACTGCTCTGCCGGTTGCGGGAGGATCTTTAGTCATACCAACCTTTAAGAAAGGGAGAAGGGGGGACCCTGGAAACTACAGGCAGTCAGCCTAACGTCTGTTCCGGGTAAGATGGTGGAAATCCTCATCGAATATAAAATCCTAAAACACGTAGAGGAACAAGTACTGCTGAAGGAAAGTCAGCATGACTTCTGTAAGGGTAAGTCTTGCCTCACAAACCTTTTGGAATTCTTTGAAAATGTCAACAGGCACGTGGATGTGGGTGAACCTGTGGATATCATATACCTGGATTTTCAGAAGGCGTTTGACACGGTCCCCCACCAAAGGCTGCTGAAGAAACTTCACAGTCAGGGAATAAGAGGGCAGGTCCTCTTATGGATTCGGAACTGGTTGAGGGCCAGGAAACAGAGTGGGAGTCAATGGGCAATTTTCACAATGGAGAGAGGTGAAAAGTGGAGTGCCCCAGGGATCTGTCTTGGGGCCCGTGTTTTTCAACTTATTCATAAATGACCTGGAGACAAGGATAAGCAGAGAGGAGGCCAAGTTTGCGGATGACACAAAACTTTTCCGGGTGGTGAAGCCCAGAGGGGATTGTGAAGAGCTCCAGAAGGATCTCTCCAAGTTGGGGGAATGGGCAGCAAAATGGCAGATGCGTTTCAACGTAGACAAGTGCAAAGTGATGCACATTGGGGCAAAAAACCAAAACTTCACCTATAGGCTAATGGGTTCTGAGCTGTCTGTGACAGCTCAGGAGAGAGATCTTGGGGTGCTGGTGGACAATTCAATGAAGGTATCGACCCAGTGTGCGGCAGCAATTAAGAAGGCCAATTCCATGCTTGGGGTCATTAAAAAAGGGGTTGAGAATAAAACAGCCAATATTATCATGCCATTGTACAAATCGATGGTAAGGCTGCACCTGGAATATTGTGTACAGTTCTGGTCACCGCACCTCAAAAAGGACATACTGGAGTTGGAAAAGGTGTAGAAGAGAGCGACAAAAATGATTACGGGCCTGGGGCACCTCCCTTATGAAGAAAGACTGCAGCGTTTGGGGCTCTTCAGCCTACAAAAAAGGCGCCTGAGAGGAGACATGATTGAGACATACAAAATTATGCACGGAAGGGATAGAGTCGATAGAGGGATGTTCATTTCCCTCTCTCAAAACACCAGAACCAGGGGGCATCCGCCAAAACTGAGGGTTGGGAGAGTCAAAACAGATAAAAGGAAGTACTTTTTTACCCAGCGGGTAGTAAATCTGTGGAACTCTTAGCCACAGGAGGTGGTGATGGCATCCGGTCTAGATGCCTTTAAGAGGGGATTGGACGGATTTCTGGAGGAAAAGTCCATCGTGGGCTATAGGCAATGATGGATTGTGCAACCTCCTTACATTAGTAGTAGGCTACTTCAGAATACCGGGTGCAAGGGAGTGGCAACAGGATCCAAGCATCTTGTTGTCTCATGCCTCCCTGGGGCACCTGGTGGGGCCGCTGTGAGATACAGGAAGCTGGACTAGATGGGCCTTTGGCCTGATCCAGCAGGGCTCTTCTTATGTTCTTATGAGGAGAAGGTCCAGGGGAGTTTGGCAGCAGGGATGGAGGAGAACAGTGATAGGGAAGGGGAGGGAAGGGGGTGCATCAGCATACACTATGATCCTATATCCTATTTTGCAACCTGCCACCCTTTGTCCCCTCAGACCTGTGCCAACTATATAGCTATTGTAGGTCCAAGGAAACCCATAGACCAGGGATGTCAAACTCATGTCATACAGCGGGTTGAATAGCATTTATTATGCCTGCTGATGTCATTAAGTGATGAGATCACAGAAGTGATGTCATTAAGCAGGAAGTGATGTCATTAAGCAGGTCATGACTAGAAATAAGCACTTTTTTTCTCACTTAGGAACTCATTCGCTACAAATAGAAGAGAATATATGCAAACCTTGACCATATTTTCAAGATATAGGACAGCCCACTCATCATGTTGGCTGCCCTTTCAGCAGTGACAGCAGCTGAGAGCAGCTGATGGTGGTGCTGGGAGAGTCCAAGCGTTGGCAAAAAAAGCTTCTGCAGGCAGCATCCGGCCATATGTTTGACACCCCTATCATAGACCAACAGAAGGCCCATGCAGAGGGCAGTAGAATATATTTTTACTGATCTTTGGCAGGCATCTTGGTGTTCCCCCTCCCAAAACTGGACGCAGTGTGGGTTTTATCAGCACAGTTGCATTAGTAATGCTGTGGGATAGGATTGGGAAAGTGGTCAGTTCAGTATGCGAAATTCAGATGCTTTTGTCTGAGATCATCACTTCCTTAGGGTTGGCATGAAGATTATATACATTCCACATCGCACCGGCCAGTGGGGGAATCTTGCATCTTACTGCACTTGAGACATTGACACTGGGGTTGCATGAATTGGTGGTTACTTGCAGGACTATGTGGAGGCATTTCATAGTTGGTTTTTTTCGGTCATAACTAAGTAAAAAACATATAACATATAAAAAGCAGTTGCTTTTTGAACTGCTCATTTTTGTAAGAAAAACAGCAAACGCCACATCTGAGGGGGAAAAAAACTCATTCTCTAACACCTCTACGTATTTTCTAACATAGTGGTTCTCAACCTTTTTCACACAGGGATCCACTTTTAAGAATGACAACCTGTTCGAGACCCACCAGAAGTGATGCCAAGGCTGGAAGTGCCTTCATTGTGATGTCAGAGCCTGCTGCTTTCCTGAGAAGGCAGCAATAAGTCGGGTTATTTCTCAACCATTTTCCAACAGCAACGTGAATCAGAAAGATAAAAGCCTATTTACAACCTTGACACAAGCAAAACACCCACACAGCCCTCCCCCTTTCCAGCATCCCATCTTGCTTTAGTTTCAATACGGCTACTCGAAATGCTTCGCGATCCACTTGAAATGGGCTCTTGACCCACTGGTGGGTCCTGACCCACAGTTTGGGAACCAATGTTCTAACAACTTAACATGCATGTGGCTGCATCTGCCAATACCTTACCACCTATATCCCCTACCTAGTACACTTTTTAAAGCAGTTATAATTTATTAAAATGTGCCCTTAGAATAAAACGTGTTTTCTGCACTTTAAAGTTTGAAAAACAACAAAATCTGTGAAGAAAAAAAACACATTTTCATCCACCTCTAATCATAGTAGAAAGGTTGGAAAAGCAACTAATAGGAAGAGGAACATGTTCCGTACTGGGGGACCTACCACATCAATGACACTGTTGCTTAATAATTGTCAGTGTGATGAGTGAACCATAGAGCTGGCAGGCTGTTATAAAACGAGTGTCTACAATGTACAGTTACATGAAGAGACATTGAAAATACAGCACAGCATCCCAGCTTCATCTTAAAATTCTTTATATAGAGCAAAAGATGAAAAAAAAATGTCTACGATATTGATAGCTGTAAAGATCATGCACCCCTCTACCCTCTCCGAACAAACCTTTCCACTCCAAATCTCCAGGGCCAATTCGCTCTTCAGGAGTCAGGACTGTATATCAGCTGGAAGGGAGTGTCAAGAGGCACCAGGTGCTTTCAAGAAGATCTCTGTGAAATAGAGGATTAAAGGACTGTCGTTTTGAGTTTGATAAATTGGGACTTTGCCAATACGTCAAGGCACCTTTGAAACGACTTAAAATGGTGCTAAACAGAAAAAGCAAGACACCGCATGGGGGCAACAGAAAAGTGGGGAAAACTGATTCCACTAGAAATTGGAACAAAGATTGGTACGGGCAGCCCAATCCAGAACTGCCTGACCAGGCGGCTACTGTGGCATCCTGTGGTAGCCAGGCAGCTCCACGGGGAAAGGGGACATTTGTCTATGGGTAGACATTTGTCTATGGGTAGACACAGATATTTGTCTATGGTTTTTTAGCTAACACAGAAGCAAGGGCCTTCGAATAAGGCTATGCAGACTTACTTGGAGGTCAGGAGCCGAGAGTTGCCACAGGTCCCACACCCCGCTCCATCCCTCCCCCTGTCCCGGCCAGGATGGCAGCATTTTTTGTTGTAAGCTGCCTTGCGTGCCTATGGGCAGAAAGGCGGGGTATAAATTAAATAAATAATAATAATGAGCTGATGAGTCTTAAAGAAAAACAGCTAGCGATTGAGGCTAAGGTTCTGCAGGATAAAGAATGTGCTCCTGTCCCCCGGGTGCCCGCCAAATCTGCCAGACCCCGAAAACAGGCACTGGTAAATGCCTTCCAGCAAGTGTTGACAACAGGGAAGAATCAAGAGGAAGGTATTATTGTCGTCAGTAGGAAGAAAGGAGGTCGAAAGAAGAAGGAGTCATCCCTTAATACTGAAAATGAAGCTCCTCTTGAGTGGGAAGTGGCAGTGCGACCTGACTTGCTGGCTCGCAGCAAAGAGAACATCTTAAGCCTATTGAACACAGGCTCTGTGAAGGCTCTCATGGGCCTGCATCAGACTGGCAAGAAAAAGGCTCAACTCATTGTGGACTGGGGGTGCCAGCATGGGTCTTTCAAAAAGGCAGAAGACCTTGAAAAAGTAAAAGGTGTTTCAAGCAAGCAAGCAGCTTCCTTTCTGAAGGAGAATATCCTGAGCAGTACTGGAAATGTTCAGTAACAGAACTGGCTCTGCAAATTATGCTGTTTATTCCTGGACTGTGAAGGCTCAGAAGGTGCAAGAGTGCAGCCAGGATCATGACCACACATTGAAAGGGAAACATCTGAAGAAATTGAGGGTTCTGTGAATGGTACATAGAACAATAATTGTAAAAACCCCAATTGAAAAATGGGGTTTATGAACAGCCTGCCCATGTAAACCGCCTTGAGTCCAGTGAAATCTGGAGAAAGGCGGTATAAAAATACATAAATAAATAAATAAATAAATAAATACATACATACATACATACATACATACATACAACTGCTTTGTGAACTTTGTGTTGAAAAGCGGTATATAAATACTATTGATTGATTGATGGCGCCTTGAGCGACATTTGCCCGGGCAGTACAAGCATACCGCCCATTGTAAGGCCCATTGGATTGGGCTCTCACAGTGATAACTATGTTTAACGTATTATTTATTGTGAGAGACCACAAACACTAGGACCAAGCGGGGCCTCCCCAATCCACTGGATTCAGAATGGAAACCATAACAGTTGGTTGGACTACAGAAGGTGAGGATCATGCGTACATTCATTTGATAAATTTGCATCATTCCCATCAATTTATTTGATTATTTATATGCCAGGAAAGGGGCGGCTACCCCGGGGTCAGTTTAAAATGACCAATAAGGTTCAGCATCATACCAGTATTAGCATCAACAATCATAATTACAGGCATGCCCTGATATCCGCAGGGATTTCATTCTGCCCCCACCCCCCGTGGATACCTGAAACTCTGCATACTTGGGATGCCCTTTTAAAGATAGGGGAACATCAGCAGTTTTGCTACAACAAAGTAAAAAAAAAAGAGAGATTTGTTTAATATTCCCCTTTCTTTCTAATAGGTGTCCCGGTATCTGTGGATAACTAAAACTGTGGATACCAAATTAGTGGATACTGGGGCATGCCTGTACATTTAAAACAAGAAAGCTAAGGCTCCAAGAATTTAGGGTGCAATCCTAAACTGAGTTAGGTTGGGCTAAGCTAAGCCAGCAAAGTTTGGTTGGCACAAAGGACAACTGTAAAGTATGTTTGGACCACTCTCAGAGTCAGAGAAGCCAGCCCACAGACATGAGCCATCTTCCGTGTGGTGGCCCTTGTGCTGGCTAAACTTTGCTGGTTTATTTTATGCCGGCTTAACTCCAGTTTAGGATTGCACTCTTAAAAAGTCACTAACAGTGCAATCCAAGGATTGCGCAGTGCTCACACCGACTTTGCAGGCCCAGATCTGAGGAGCACATGGGGGGGGGGGCTGGGCTGGCCTCCCCTCCCCTCCCCTCCTGCTGGGGAGGCTCCAGTCTCCCTGCAAGCTGTGTTGGATGCAGCGCAGGCCTGCCTACTCCAGTGCAGCTTTGTATTGTGCTCTAAATAAGCCAAACCCCAGCAACAGCACTTGGTGACAATGGCTCCTACATGACCGGCATCAGAAATTAGCCAAGTTGGGTATTGGCTAATGGCCTATGGCCACAAGGGGGCTCATCTGGCCGGGCCAAACAGTGGACCATCAGAATCCAGCATGCCATCAGGGTGTGAGCAAGAGGTGCAATGAGGGGCTCAGTGCACAGCTATTTCTCAGGACCCCCCCCCCCCAGCAACCTAGCATTAGCAATGGGCTCCAGCAATCAGTCATGTCAGCAGAACAAGGGCAGGGGTTGTGGAAGGAGGGCTGCAAAAGATCAGGCAGCAACAGGCCCGAGGTGTGGACACAGAGCAAGTCAATGAAACAATTGGCTCCGCCTACACTTGCACTTCTTCAGGAGCAAGAGCAGCAGCAGCCATTGTCGTCGCCATAGTAACCTCAGCTAGAATGAAGCCCAGCAGATGCTTACAAAGAGACTGTTCTCATCCTCATGGACAAAATGAGAAAGGAGGTCTTGTAGCTGTTGATTAAGAGGAAAAGTGGAGCATTTTTTTCAACCAAGGCTTTTCCAAATATACTCAGAAGAATCCAAGGATTCTTAGAGCTGCAGCCTTTGAAGTCTGAATTTCAGTGAGAGAGCTGAAATCTCTCACTAGAACTGAACATTCTTAAACTTGAAATCAATAGAACTTAACATTTTAATTTGGGCTGGAGGATGCCCCCCACATTCAAAAAAGAAATTAAGAGCGCAATCCTAACCTGGAGTTAGGGCAGCACAAATTAGGCCAGCAAAGTTTGGCAAGCACAAGGGGCACTGTAAAGTATGTTTGGATCACTCTCGGAGTCAGAGAGGCCTGCACACAGACAAGAACTATCCTCCCTGACTCTGAGAATGGTTCAAATGCACTTTATGGTGGCCCTTGTGCCGGTCAAACCTTTCAGCCTAATTTGTGCTGCCCTAACTCCAGGTTAGGATTGTGGTCTCGGTGTTCTTGTTTCTAAAATCCTGTGCAATTCAAGTTGCACTGAAATCAATGCAATGACCTTCTAAACCATGATAGTTAGGCTTTGTGTTCTAAATTTTTGGCTTAACCCCTGGCTATCCTCCTGCATACATAACAGAGTGCTTAAAATTATTAGACTCATTTTTGTTGTATATACTGTATGTGTTTTTAACTATAAATTAAATTATTAAGGGTACAATCCTAACCTGGAGCTAGGCCGGCTGAAGTTCCTTGGGACTTCCCTTGGGACTAAACCTATTGCACCTTAAACCTATTTTCTCAGATTTTCAATCCATTAGATCTAGAAGATTTAGTCGAGAGGATTAATGCCTCCGTTTGCCTGAAGATAAGAGCTGAAGATATGAAGGTTGCCAGCTTGGGACTGCCGGAAGTCTCTGTGAGCGGCAGACCTTGCAAACTGCGGCTGATTAAAAAGCTGAGTTCCAGCTGCCTCGTGGGAGGAGGAGTGTGCTGGTCAGCTGCGTCTCTGGTGGGAGCAGGGAAGCCTCTTATCAGCCAGCAGAAGACAGACGGGCGGCTAAAGAAAGAAGACTAAATCCAGAAAGATCCATCTGTATGAGTGTTGTTCTTGAAAGATAGAACGTTTCTGTATAATTGTAAAAACCTTTGGGTTTGTGAATAAAGTCTGCCTATGTAAACCGCTAGCAATGTATGGCTGTGAGAGCTGGACCATAAGAAAGGCAGAGCGCCGAAGAATAGATGCTTTTGAATTATGGTGTTGGAGAAGACGCTTGAGAGTCCCCTGGACTGCAAGGAGATGCAATCGGTCAATCCTCCAGGAAGTCAAGCCTGATTGCTCCCTGGAAGGACAAATCCTGAAGCTGAAGCTCAAGTACTTTGGCCACCTCATGAGAAGAGAGGACTCTTTAGAAAAGACCCTCATGCTGGGAAAGATGGAAGGCAAAAGGAGAAGGGGGCAGCAGAGGATGAGATGGTTAGATAGTGTCACCAAAGCAATGAACATGAAATTGGGCGAACTCAGGAAGCTAGTGGAGGACAGGGAGGTGCTGTGGTCCATGGGGTTGTGAAGAGTCGGACACGACTTAGCGACTGAACAACAACAACAATGTAAACTGCCTTGAGTTACAGTCATTAGAGTAATCTAGTGATCTTAAGAAAGGCGGTATATAAATACGAGTATTATTATTATTATTATTATTATTATTATCTATCCTGATGTCAAGAGACACAAAAAAATGGACTTGAAATTTGCCCTGGTTCTTTTGTTGAATGTAGTTACATATACTTTTTCCTGGAGAACACACTCCCAGTTTGTTCCTAATCTTTCTTCAAGATTGCCTCCCTTGTAAGTAATAATTTTTCACTGTCCTCTTCAGTGAAATAAAACTATAGCTTGTAGAAGGCAGCTGTAAATCTATATCACAATGTTATGGAAGGTTTTAATTCCTCTGACTGCATTTTATTAGTCATCTAATCTCCCTGCATCTGGTAAAACTGCGACATAAACTCATATTTTATACGGGTAGAATGGCCATGCCTATGTTAATGACTGAATAAATCGTCACTCTGAATTATTTGATGTGTGGCTCATTCGCAGTCCTTCATCTAGTACGAAAAACCAGTTGAGAGACAGGACTGCACTGATGACTACCTAGGATAGATTGAAGTCCACTGTGGGGACAGCACACAAATATCCATGATTTTGCACATTCACTGCTAATATGGTATAGTCAGCTTTTCAGACAATGCTCCAAACAGGGAGCAGCTTTAATCCATAGGATAAGAAAACTCATGTTGGGTAAGCAGTTATTCAGATCTGAATTTTACTGCACAATGACAGAGCATTGAATGGGGAACAATATGTGAAACTGCAAGCAACACTGTGTACGTGCCAAGTGCAGCAATAACTCAAACCTCCATTATGAAGACATCACATCTACTTTTATTGATAAGCCTCCCAAACTAGTGATGCCAATGTGCTGGCAGACAGAATTGGATGACCTTGGGCAAGCTACTCTCAGCCTCATCTGAAAGCTATTTAAAACAAAAAATAATCTAACATGGCTAAAACCTGAATTTCCATCACGGTGTGCCCTGCCATTTTTTCTACCCTCTCTTGATTCTGGGCAATGTTTGGTGGGGTGCCTTTGAAAGACAATCCCTTGGAAATGGATGAAAATTAAACTGTCATTCCCTTCTAAATCATCCCCAGTGGAGCTTAGACACTTGCATCTATTGCTGAACAACCTCCATACAAATTGATACCGTACTATTCCATCAACCATTTGTTTACTTGCATTTGTTTGCCATCTCCTCCATCTCCCAGTCTGGTGAACTAATTAATGCAGAGAGCTTTAATTCTCTCCAATTACACACTTCTGTTTCATGCAAAGAGAGACATTCATCATTATTAATTCTAATAGATGTCATTTATGTGTTTTCTTCCTATGTAAACATTCATCACTTTTTCCCAGTATCTCAGTATTTCATTTTTCATTCATTCAGCATTTCATTTTTATATTCAGTACTAGCTTTTTGTTACCTGGCATTACCTGGGTAACAAATGACATCGGGACTATCACCAATCAGCTTAGCGACCCTGAAAAATGGATTTGACACTAATGTCGGTCATTTCAGACATTTTATTTTGCACCCCTTCTCACCCCCCTTGCCGATGGGGGCTGAACGTGGACTGAAACGGCATCGGGAGCGTCAACGCTCATCTCGGCGACCCCGAAAACTATGGATTCAACACTAATTTTGGCTGTTTTTGAGTATTTTTACATGGCACCCCCTTCGCACCCCCACCCCTAGGGGTGCTAAGGGTGTCGTATCCCCCACAGTATTTGTCACCAGACCATAAGGCATGCGCATACTGAGTTTGGTGCCAATCGCTCCAGGCATTCCAGCAGGGCATGGCAGACGTTTTGTTTTGCACCCCTTCTCGCCCCCCATGCTGAGGGGGGCCCAAACCCGGACTCCAATGGCATCGGGAGTGTTGCCGCTCGTCCCAGCGACCCCGGAAACTACGGATTTGACGCCTATTTTGGCCATTTTCGACCACTTTCACGCGGGGGCCCCTGCGTACCCCCGCCCCCAGGGGCGCTGGGGGGGCCTGACCCCCGCAGCATTTGTCGCCAGGCTGCAAGGCATGTGCTTGCAGAGTTTGGTGCGTGTCGCTCCAGGCGTTACAGAGCCTATGCGGAACATACATACATACGTTCTCTTTTATATAGATTTTTTCCCCCAAATCTCCCATTTCTAAAAGGTACTTTGTTATTTCACTAATGTTCAAACAACTAGTACCATATCCCTACCAGTGAAGAATGGTGAGAGACCTTGTCATAATTTTGGACCTATTTACCCCAAAATGGGTTTCAGTTATTAAAGTATTTACTTGATAAATTGTCCTTTGATCCTGTCTGCCAATTATTCCAGGATCAATTACAGTGTGTTTTGAAGTATCCAATAGGCATTATACAGTGTGTAATGAAATCCAGCCACATTATTTTCTAAGGAGAGAGATCCTGCGTGCAAGTGATATTTTTCTTTATAGAAACCTTGTCATTTGGGAAATTTTCGAGGCCCCAAGACGTTATTAGATGTTCAGTGTTGTAAGTTGATGGATTCCCTTCCAACTCATTGCATGCATTTTCCAAATCTCTAGGTGCAGCTCTGCTGTCATCGCACAGGCAAAAAGCGGGTTGGATGAAATAACTTTAAGTTTATTAAACCATGAAGGATGGGTAGGCTAAGATTGAGCTGGCTTTTCCTTGAAATCCCTTGGTACCTGTGAGAGCAGACATGTCTTGTAATAATCTAAAATAGCTGAAAATCTGGTAACTCTGTAATTTAGGCTACTCGGGGACTGTAATCAATTTAAGGATAAATGCATTATTACGTGCTATTTCTACAGCAGTCAAAATGAATGGATTCACCCACTCTGTTTTGTTGTTGTTTCAAGGGTCCTGTCCAGTCTGCCCTCCTTCTGTTTTAAAACACAGAAATTCCAAGATTAATTCCATCATCGGTTCATGCAAAGTGCTACAGCTTTCCATCAAATCTGCTAATTTTCGCCTCTTCCTTTTGTCTCCGATGCACACAAGTGCCAGCGCACACTGATGGAGCATGGTGCTAAGAGAATATTGATGAGCACATCAAGATGCCTTTTGTGCTCTGCGTTTCCACTTGCACAAGAATTTGGGTGCATCAATAACTTGGTTGGAGAAAACATTTTCAATGAAGGGAAGAAATGAAAAGGTGTAGCATTTTAAGTATGTTTGGTAGTCTGTACAGTCTAGAATCCTATTTTTTTCCTAACTGGCAGGTTACTAATGCATTGGTGCTACTCTTCAAACACAAGTAGGTACTACAGAACACCAGAAACTGAGAAGGAATTTGGATGAAGAGTCTTCCATAAACAGCCTGAATCAGTAGTATAGTTATTGGGGGGGGGGATATGTGCCATGTAAGCGGCCCCTCCCACTCATAGTTGAAGTCATTCAGGGCAGAGATGGCAATTGCCCTTGCTGCTCAGAATGGCTCAAAGGGTGAGTGAGAGGGCTGCTGACACAGCGCACTGGTTCCTGCAAGACTTACCATACTGCGACCTGCCACTTCATAGCTATGCTACTTTCCCAAGGCAATATATATATGAAAGTTTATGCTGTATGTAAGATTAAGCTTTGGTATATACACATATTAATGTTGTATACATTTTTTATCGTATATACAACATTATATGATGCACACTGCTGGAGGAAGGAAAAAAAAAACTACCATAGGTCCATATGACAACCTAGCAGTTCAAAAGCACCTAAAAAATGCAAGTAGATAAATAGGGACCACTTCGGTGGGAAGGTAACGGCGTTCCGTGCGCTACGGCGTAGAGTCATGCTGGCCACATGACCACGGAAGCTTGTCCTCGGACAAAACACCAGCTCTACAGGCTTTGAAACAGAGATGAGCACTGCCCCTACAGTCGGTCACGACTAGACCATTCGGTCGTGGGGAAACCTTTACCTTTACTAGGTCCATATCACATCTCCTTTGCAACATGGAGCTTATGAAGCGACAGGTAGACAGGAAGAAGTGATCTAGAGCAGTGGTTCCCAAACTGCAGGTCAGGACCCACCAGCAGGTCACGAGCCAATTTCAGGTGGGTCATGAAGCACCTAGAGCAGCCATATAGAAAGTATGGGAAGACGGGATGCTGGAAAGGGGTCAGGCTGTGTGGTTGTTTTGCTTGTGTCAAATAGGCTTTTTTTCTTTCGGTCACTTTGCTATTGGAAAATGACTGAGGAACAACCCAACTGATTGCTGCATTCTCAGGAAAGCAGCAAGTTCTGGCATCACAGTAATGGCACTTTTGGCTGTGACATCACTTCTGATGGGTGTCAGTCTAAAAAGTGGATCCTGGTGTTTTAAGAGGTTTAAGAACCACTGATCTAGAGCTGGCTCCTCTTTCCTTCCCTGAAAGATGAGCTCAGTGCACAGCCCCCTTCCCTCCCTCCTGCCCCTGCCAGTTTAATGTCATGAATGAACAGGGCAAGCCAAGCCCATGCTACAGTCAGGGAAGGGGGTGGGGGCACCTCTTCCTTCTCCCTATCCATAGTGTTAACACTTGTTTGCTTGTGGTCCCCATAGATAAAGAAAGGAGGCAAGTTAGGGGTGGGCAGAAAATGGAGTGGGTTCCTCTCAGCTCACTCACCTATTTTTGCCCCTCACTCCCTCTTGGTGGGATCAGGCAGTGGGGAGGCATGGGCCACCCCTGATCATAGGGAAGGCGGGCTGGAACGCACACATTGGAAACAGCATATTCTTGTGACCCCCATAAGTGTTTCTCTTCTGATGGAGACGAATGCCTGAGCAGGGCTACGGTGCAACTTGGAATAACGTTGATTTCCTCAAGTGGAGATTATAACAGAAATTAAAATACAGCCGGTCTAGTATTCCTAGCTGTACTACAATCTACCACTTTGTCATTAAGGAAAATGTGCCTTAGCTCCTTGGTGCAAGCAAGATACTACAAACAAGGCAATTTTTGTAGATAAATGTAATCTGGCTATCCAGCAAACAACAGTTTATTCCAATCATTTCCTTCAGACATTCTTTGAAAGATAGAGATGATGAATCCATTTCTGGGAGATATGGGACAATACAGAACATTTTGTCCTACGTCCCATACGTATACTCTCACTCACTCACTCACTCACTCACTCACTCTACACACTCAAATGTTTTAGACCGGGACCCACTTTTTAGAATGGCATTCGTGTCAGGACCCATAGGAAGTAATGTGATTAACCAGGAAGTGATGTCAAATCTGGAAGTGACATCATCAAACAGGAAGTGACATGATCAAATGACACTCCTGGAATACAAACTGGCATTCCTGGACTGCAGCAATTGCACAACAATGAAACATCTCTGACAGAAAGCAAGATTTGGTCAAAATATATAAAAGCGGTAAAATAAAAACAAAATCTTTAAAAAATCCTGACTTGAAAATTCAAACTCTCAACGCTCACAAAAGGAATATAACCAGACTAAGGTCTGCAGTTTCCAAGATGGATGCTTCCTGCTTTCCGCGACCCACCTGATATCAGGTTGTGACCCACCAAGTGGGTCCTCCCAACCCACAGTTTGAATAACACTGCTATAAGCAGTAGCATCTCTAGAGGTGGGGTGGGGCACTGGGTTTTGCAGGGTGCCTTACCTTGCTGTGCAGATCTCAGGAAGCCCATCGTGACCACTGGCACCTACCCCAGGGTAAGGGGAGGTTCATCCCAATGCCCCGTGGAGGCTCCAGCACACTCCAAACCTGCATTAGATGTGGGGCAGGCCAGCTGGCCTGCCTGTTCCAGCACAGGTTAGAATAGCGCCCTAACAGATGTTGTGTTACCTTTCCCACAGTATACCTTTGTTACCAACATCTGACAACAGATTTTTTTCAGGAGGCATTTATGGCCGGACAGAAATTCTGTGCCATGGTTGTGTTGTTACCCCACCACACAATAATCTTCATTTTATTATTCTGATTATTCTTACTGGGAAGCAAAAACATTTTGCTCAATGGGACTTACTCCCAAGTAAACAGTTTAGGGAGGAAGATGCCAATCATCCTCCTCTTCCGAGAGCAAATACTGACCCTGATGCCAAGCTGGAGAGTCTCTCCAGTGGCATCTGGTTCCTTGGCAGACAGTTTGAGCCTTTGCATTGGTTTCTTCCAAATGCCCCTGGCTCTTTTACATCATTATGCTGATGGCTAGTCTGGGCTATTGGCTGTTCCTGATTCAGCCTGTTGGCTGAAATTGCTTTGTTCCAGAAAGTTTATTCATAGTGTTAAGCAGATCCAGTCAATCCTCATTATCTGATAGGGTTAGATTCCTGGAAATCCTTGCGGATAGCCAATTCATAGATAACGAACCATTGATCCTATGGGATTAATGGGGCCAGGTGCAATCCTCAGGAAGTCAGCAGAGTGCAGCAGGAAGTGCCAAAAGATCTCTGGATGCCGCAGAGACCTTCCAGAGGCTGCAGGGATCTTCAAAATGCCACCTGCAACCAGCATGGACCCGCTAAACATGGCTGGGGGATGCTTCTGCTGGCCATTTTAAAGGCATCAGCGCTGATCACAGGTGCCATTCTGAAGGTCCCTGCAGCCTTCAGAAGGTCTCTGCATAGTGGATAATAAGGACAGTGGTGCAGGTAACTAGGTAAATAGCACTTCTGCCCATCGCAAATAAGCGAGGTCGCAGATAGCAAGATTTTATTTAAAGAGGATTGACTGTAACTCTTTTATTTGGTTCGCCCAAAAAATCAATTAAAGTAGGAATTAGTCACTGTAGATTGTTGCCGACTTTCCAGCTGTGATGTTTAGCATCCATGTATTTATTTTTAGATCAGCCATGAAGCAGGTAGCATTCTATTCTGCGACGGCCACAGCCAAGTGACAGGTAGAATCATCTTACTAATTCTGAAAAATTATACAGGCACGAATCCACTTGCAGTCACCACTCCTGATGACTGCCATCTGTGGAATGGATCAGGACAGTCTTTCTATGCTCCTATGTCTATAGCGCACAATCTCTCTCCTCCATCAGGGCCAACATAGAGATCTGTGGCCAGTCTGGGAGGGAAAGAAGATGAGTATGATGCTATTTCCCTCCAGCGTGCGCAACTGTGCCTTTGGCAACTGTGCCAGGCACTTTGTAGGTGGTTTGTGTCTCATGCTTCAAAACATGTTAAATACTCCCGCTATTTATGCAACCTTTGAGCAAGGAAAAATAAAGGGAACATATAAAAGTCAATTCAACCGAAAAATGCTAATGCAAATAAAATCCAGTCTAAGGCACATTAAGAATGGTTATGGCTTTTAAAAGTGTAGTTGATTACACTGCAAGTACTTACTGCTCAGATAATGCTTTATACAGCAGCACTCTATCTTAAAAGCTGAAATGCAAAACCTGCTGTTAACCTATAATAGCAGCTGATGGGCATCACAAATCTGACCTGTTTTCTTTCCTCCAGCAAAAGTGTGTAAGTAAAATACCATTTTAATATCAATATACAAATATATTGCATTCCCCTGTCCAGTTGCACGTGGAATGTGTGTTTCTAAGAGCACAATCCTAACCTGGAGTTAGGCCGGCACAGTTAGGCCAGCAAAGTTTGGCCCACCCAAGGGTCACTGTAAAGTACGTTTGGACCAGTGGTGTCATCCTCAAACGACGTTCCGGAATGCTAGGCGGGACTTACCGCCTGATTGGCTGCCCATCCATGATGTGTCGCTGCCTGCCTCCCCACCGCACGGGCACCCCTGGCTTCGGAGGGGGTTCCCGCTTGCCTGGGGGGGGCGCCGGGTGCCTGGGCAAGCAGCGGAGGGGTGCGCCAACCGGAGGGAGCCCGCCTGGCTGGCGGGCAGGCAGCGACACGTCACGGGCAGCCTGTCAATCAAACGGTAAGTCCCGCCTAGCGTTCCGGAACTTCATTTGAGGATGACACCGCTGTTTTGGACCACTCGGTATTGGAAAATGTGGAAGATTACCCTGAGGAGGCAGTGGATGGTGCCGACTATGGCTCTTGGTTCAGGAAAGCACAGGGTTAACACCAGGCAGAAGCAGTGGATAGGACCCTATAGTGGGATAGAAGGAGCCCCTGAAGGAAGGAGAAGGTGTGGGTTGTAGAGGGAGTTGTGGAAGGAGTGCAGGGTTGCTGGTGGGTTGAACTGACTTACTAGCTTGATTAACTGATGGATTGTTGGACTGGGTAAAGGAAAGTAAGGTTGCTGTGAAAGACTATAGGGGATTGTTATATGGCTGCCGAGCCCCTGGAGCCACCGTGTGGAGGAGGCAGGTGTGGCTTAGGCAAGCTGACTACCTATTGTTTGGAGTGGGGTTTTGTGGTGCTAAGTTAGACTTGGGGTATCTTGAGCTAAGCTGGTTATGAGGGCAGTCTGGAGGAGGCTGGACAGCTGGTGAATCCAAACAAGGCTGCTGGAAGAGAGGAGGCTCAGTGGGTGAATGAACCCCCCCTTGCCTATCTCTGAGGCTGCTTAAAGGGGAAACCAGTTAGCCTAGTGTGGCCATTGGGGCCCTCAGGGAGGCCCAGCAGGGAGTTTTTGGCAGAATGAATTGGTACCAGGAGTTGGGTCAGAGAGAAGGCTAGGGCAATGGAGGTTGAGAAGGCCAGATGGAACTGGCTTCCTGGCTGCCCCCTAACTGGTGTTTGAGGGTCAGTGGTCAAGCACTTACCTAGTTCTGAGTAGTTCAACTGCTTGGCTGGAAATATGGGATATATACCAGCATGCCTGTTAGCAGTTGTGGAAACTCTTCAGCTTGATGGGTGGTCAGCTGAAGAGAGGTGGCATGCAGGACCCCTGGCTTGGCTTTTCTCTGTTGTTGACTGAAGGCATCTCAAATTTGCTTGCCATTTTGACTCCTGGCGCATGCGCATGCCGTCTGCTCTCCTGACTGAGGGAGCTCTGGAGCCCAGGTCTAGCCATTATAAGAGTATAGACGGTGGTAGACCTGGGCTCCGGAGCCCAGGTCTACCCATTATGAGATAGTGGGTAGACCTGGGCTCCGGAATGCGTGGCCACGTTATGTCATGGTCATGGGCACCCACGTTGATGAAAGCAAGTCTGTGCCAGTGCACAGGTGCACCCACCCACAGATGGTGGGTGTCTGCTAGGGGAGCATGATCCAGACCATTGTAGAAGAAAAATAAATATATAGTTGAAAAGGCATTATAGCTCAATAATGAAGAGATATACAGTATGTAGCCTTCTGCATGGGTACTCAGAAGCATATAAAGTGTCCAAAAATATGCTGAAGACTGAGGGCAAATGTATGAGGTCTGTTGTGCCAAATTCCCTTTCTGCAGTCTTATGGCCACAGACTAATTAACTTCCTTTATATCACCAAAAACCACCACCTTCAAGGCACCACCAAACAAAGCAAAATGCAGTCAGCTTCCCTGCTCAGCCACACCTCCAGTTGGTGGCTCCTGGGGCATGGCAGCCACACAATAATTCCCCACAGTCTCCAACAACAACCTTACTTCCAACAGCAATTGTCATCCTCCATCCAATCCATTAGTCAGTCACACAAGCTGTCCATCCATCCGTTTGTCCAAATCAATAGTCTCCTTTTCCACCTCTCTACACCCAAACTAGGGTCATGATGGCACTGCAGGTTAAACTGCTGAGCTGCTGACCAGAAGGCTGGCAGTTCAAGACCATGTGACAGAGTGAGCTCCTGTTGCTTGTCCCAGCTCCTGCCAACCTAGCAGTTCAAAAGCACATAAAAATGCAAGTGGGTCACAACTAGACCATTCGGCCATGGAGAAACCTTTACACCCAAACTTCCTACTCCTACACCCACAACACTGCTCTTCCCAGGAGCTACTTTTATCCCAAGGGCCCTTGTTATCCACAATTGGCTGCACCTGTGAACAAGCTGCAGGCAAAGGCCCTGGGGTTAACCCTGTAATCTCTGGCTGACAGACAAGAGGCCACTACTGATACCATTCCCTATCTCCTCGGGGTAATGTTCCGCAATTTCCATAACAAGGTCTTGTATTGATTCATACTTTATTTGACAGCAAAACAACTGAAGGTCTTAGCAGGTGAGCTTGCCTGTTGCATTTATAATCTTCTGTATATCAAACAATTTACTTTTGCAGTAGATGACAGGCATGAAAATAGTCCACAATGGTAACCTGTGTTTGGCTGACTATTGAGAGAGATAACAACTGGCCGCAACGTATTTCTGGAACACACGCCATCATTCCAAAATCCCAACATGCACAGCATGTTGTTTCAGTTGAGAAGCTTAAAAAATGTATGCATATAAAGTGAGAAATTTCTTCCAGACAAGACAAAGATTTATTTTAATGCATATGTATTCTCTTAGTGTTTCTTAAGCAATTCTCTGAATGGCAAAGGAGCTCAAAGTCTACAGCGGTGTGTGCAATCTATCATGATCAGTATGGATAGGGCAGGGTTAAAATACCAAGTTAGTTATGGGACTCCATCAGAAGTCCCAATCCTAACCTGGAGTTAGGCCGGCACAAGTTAGGCCAGCAAAGTTTGGCCAACACAAGGGCCACCGTAAAGCACGTTTGGACCACACAGAGTCATGGAGGTTGGCACATGTCTGTGCGCTGGCCTCTGAGAGTGTGTTTTGCCACCGCCACAGCTCCTGCCAGGGGCTACAGGCTTTCACTCCGGTTCTTACCATACCCCTTTTTCCTATATATATATATATATATATATATATATAGCTATATATAGGAAATATATGACCGTATAGCCAGTCAGCTGAAGAGTTGTTGATTCCTCGGTTCCTTTAGGGGTTGGTATTGATAAAATGAGACCACAGGGAGATGTTCCACAGCTACTAGAGCCAGGGTACATACAAGGGTACATCACATACAAGGGGAGTGGGGCAATACAGACTGTGGAACAGGATCATTTCCTCCAAAGCGGAAAACTACACTGAAATGGAGTAAGAGTTGGGAAGATAGCTAGGACCTGATGTAGTTCATTTCAATGTTCAATAAAATTGTGGCTCATTTATAATCCATTAATTGCTTGTATCAGTTCTTATTGGGGTACCAACCTTGCAAAATTACATATCTGTTCATTGTAGATAAACGTGCAATGTCATTTTTTTTTTGAGAAGGGGCAGTATCTACAGAAACAAAAGGCAAGGTTTTGTACATTCCTAATCAATACCTATTCACTAATTCTGTATCTTTCTAAAACCAAAGAAATGGAAATGTCTTCATTTTAGGTGGCTTTTGTCCCTTAAGATATTCAAGAGGACAGAAGATATGAATATATAACCAGGTTGTTACGGACAACCCCCCTACCCCCTCTTCAACCTTCTCGCCCTCTTCTCCCAAGAGGCACACTGGGGTTTGGGTTTAGGTCCGACCCCCACACAAGACCCAGCTGCCAGAGACTGGCGGATTTTCTCCTTTAAGGGGGAAACTAATCGTTTTCTCCAAGCCCCAAAGCTATCCAGTGTCTGTACCTACACAACAGCCCACCCAGCTTGGGACAAGTTACAATTTTCCCCCTTTTAACCTGGGTCCATTTTACTTAAGTAGCTATTGATACCAGCAGGACTCTAGTCAAAGGAATACCAATTTAAAAGTTGATTAAAACATAATTAAACATCAGAGCACAGTGGTAAATTCAAGGTTTCAATAAAAACAAGAAAGAGCTATCTCCTAGATCAACTTTCTCCTTTCTACACATACAAAATGCATTGCCTTCAGATAGCTGGATAGTTGTTCCTAACTTACAATGCTAGTCTTGTCAGAGTCTCAGTCTTCCTCCAAGATTTTGCAAGATAATTCCACTTTACCCCAATTCCTCAGCATATCTCCTGGATGAACAAACATGTGCAATCCTCATTTCTCCTGGCATAGCTCTCTTCACAAGCTGACCAAACTTTCTTCTTACACCATCCTTAAAGGGATTTTCAACCCTCACCCTTCCACAGCCAGAACTAATTTACAATCAACAAGGATTTTACAGACAAAGTGCAGGTGTAAGCTGTCAAAACCACACCAGTCATTTCCCAACACCCAGGACTTAACACATAAGCCAGAAATACAATTTCAGATTTATCTGTCCGTATCAGACATCCTTGCGCCCTTTACAGCTTCCCTCTGTGGCTCTCTACATCAGTGGTATTCAAATTTTATAGACTGGGACCCACTTTTTAGAATGGCACTTGGGACCCACTAGAAGAGATGTCAACCTGGAAGTGATATTATGGCAGGAAGTGACATCATCAAGCAGGAAATACTGTTATTGTAGCATAATAAATTGACACTCCTGAAATGCAAATTGGCATTCCTGGACTGCAGCTATTGTACAACCCTGAAACATCCATGACAGAAAGCAAGATTAAGACAAAATATTACGTAAAATTGGTGAGCAAAAACGAATTTTTCTTTAAAAAAATTCAAACTGTTACCACTTACAAAAGGCATATAACAAGAGTAAGGTCTTCAGTTTCCAAGATGGCTACTCCCAGCTTTTCACGACCCACCTGACTTCAGGTCCCGACCCACCAAATGGGTTCCAAACCACAGTTTGAATAACACTGCTCTACATCATCAATATTGTTGCCAAAAAGGGGCACAAAATGGTTCTCATTGTGGCGTCGAAAGCCTTTATAAAGGCACCCAAACAACCAAACGAGAGTGTATGAGGATCATCTTTATTTTACCTGTACAGGCGGGCTAGTTCTGTGCTCCACTCAGCAAGCAGGAAAAAGCAAACGTCATACAATTCCAAACATCATTATATCCCTCCCCCCCCCCAAGCTGCTGCTTAGTGGAAAATTACTACACAGGGGCTGGGTCCTGAGGAGCCCTGCGTCAATTGGGCCTTGAGAATATGCTGTGGCCATTCCGATAAGGGAGGAAGCTCTGCTGTCTTTAGCCAGTTCCCTGTCTATTGTGCAGAGCTAGCTATGCTGGATGGAGAAGGTTGCAGGTGGGGGCGAGAGAGTGAAAATAATGAGAGCAAAGAGAGAGAAAGTTACATACTTCAGCAACTTTAGGCAAGAGACTTTAAGCAAAAGACTCAAGATGGCTGCACTTTGGTTCCATGGCAACAATATCATGCAGCTTGAGGGGACCAGGAGAGAAACAGGCCAGTGGGAAACTTCTGTTTTCCTGCTGAGTTAAATGTGTTATTGAAAGGGATTAAAGACGAAGAATTTTACAGTTTCAGGAAAACTAAGGCTGACCTAAGACCCAGTTAAGACATCAATTTTGTGCATCTAAAATGTTGTGCATAGTGCCAAGGTTCACTGTTTTGTGTGGAAAGAACCTGGAATCCAGGACTACAAATGTTGCAGGAGACGCCTCAGTAATGGCATCTAAATGATTTCGCAACAGGTACTCACTTTTGATTGGCACTTGCGTCGGGACCCACCCACCGGAAGTGAGGTCATAGCCGGAACCCAGGAACTGCCCCCAGGAACCGCCGCACCTCCTCAGTAGGCCGCATGGTGGCCCAGGAGAAGACCCGGGAGTCCCAGGCCTTCCCCGGGGCTGCTGCACGGGCTACCGATTCCCTCCCCCCCAGGAACTGCCATGCCTCCTCGTGAGGGAGCCCCAGGCAGCCTACCCAGTGGTGTCATTCTATAATGAAGTGCCGGAACGGTGGGCGGGACTTACAGCGTGATTGGCTGCGCGGTTCTGACGCGTCGCCACCGTTCCGAGCCCTGCGCAGGCACCCCTGGCTTCGGAGGGGGTGCCCGCTTGCCTGGGTGGCGCGCTGGGTGCTGCAGAGAGCCGCGGAGGGGCGCGCCACCCGGAAGAAGCCCTCCGCAGCGGAACAGCAGGCGGCAACGCATCGCGGGGCCCCTGTCAATCAAGGGGTAAGTCCCGCCTGCGTTCCGGCACTTCACTATAGAATGACACCACTGAGCCTACCTGCTCACGCTGCTGCCACTGTCGGTCTCCCTTGCTCCACTGCCTGCCTGGCTCTGAGAACATGCAGGCAACTCAAACGTGCAGGCAATTCAAACGCTGCAGGGGGGTGGAGCGGAGCGCCGACGGAGTCGACGAGTGGGTGGGCGAATGGGCGGGGCCAGCCCTAATCCTAGGACCGGGTACTTGCGTACCCCGCATACCCACTACATGACATGTCTGGATGCCGTGCTTCTTCCTAGCTTCGGGAACCTAGCGACAGACTTGCAAAAACAGTTGGAAGGCAATGAAGAGTTTAAAGGGGGGAGGGAAGGGTACTATACCTTTAAGACCTTTCAAGCTTATTCCAGACTTTTTACTTTTGGGGCCAAAGTGACTGTCTAGCAACATACAGTCTGAATAACAAAGTGCAGGTGCCATTGAAGGAAAGAGCAGCTGAATTTGGACCTTGTGAGTACCCTTAGAAAACATGAGACTGCCATGTGCAAAAATGAGGGTTCCATGTGCTAAATAAGCTGGAGAAGTAGCAAAGCAAGGGAGATCAATGCACTGAGGCTGCACTCTGCAAACAAGCTCAGCAGAACAACGAGTAAGACAAGGCCCAGAAATAAAGAGAAGGTGTTGATTGCTTCCATCTGCACTGCAAGGAAAGACTAGAGAGTAAAGCAGGACTTAAGAGCTAAGCACCCTGGTTGTTAAGAGCACTTAGTTGTTTTTCCTTGTGCATTCCTATGAGCAAACTGAGCATTTCTGCTCTTGTTATTGAATCCGTCTTTAAAACAAGCCTTTTATAAGAAAAATTGTTGGTCTTGTTTGGGGCTTAAGGTAGCATGCCTGCAGAGATAAAGAACTCAGATTGGTCAGCCCCCTAATATAGATTAAAATAGGGGGGGGGGGCTCTCTTGACAGACCCCCCAGATACCAGAGGTGACATGACTAATGTTGCCCCCTTATTTGACAATGTGCCCATCTTCAGTGCTCTAGTTCAACACGCTCCTCAGTCTAGAAAAAAGGCGCCCAAGGGGGGACATGATTGAGATGTACCAAATTATGCATGGGATGGATAGAGTAGATAGAGAGATGCTCTTTTCCCTCTCTCACATCACCAGAATCAGGGGACAGCCACTAAAATTGAGTGTTGGGGAGAGTGAGAACAGATAAAAGAAAATACTTTTTTTACCAAGTGAGTAATTAATCTGTGGAACACCTAGCCACAAGAGATGGCATCTGGCCTAGGTGCCTTTAAAATGGGATTGGACTTTATGTAAATATTTTCCTAGGTTCTTTTAGCTTTTTGCAAATCAAATACAGACAGCAGCTGTTCAGAATCAAGCCTCTTTATTTTTGATTGTGCAATTGCCAAAAAAGAGAAGCAATTCCTTCCTCCAACTTCTCCCAGAAAATTCTCCCAACTCTTCCGTTTTCCCACTTTTATAGGGAGGAGTATCCAGCATCATTTTACACAATTCTTGTCAAATTATACATCATACACGTAAACTACCTCTATATTTGGGCTTGTTTTTCCCTTATCTTCCACCTAACTGTGTTATACAAGACTTTGGCCCTCTGCCTCTTTTGTCTCCACTCAGGTCAATTTGCCCTTTCAAAATGTACTCTTCAGTAGAAAGAGCATCTGTTTCCAATGTTCTCTGTGGTCTTACTATCTCAAGAGGGATGCTTACCCAACTCTCATCTGATTTCCATATTCCAACAGCCTGTTTATCCTCTGCATCCATAGTTCTACTAAAGTTGAGTCAAGATGGATACAGGGCTTTTAATATGAAGTCAGGCCTTCAGCTAACATATATTGCATATTTGTGAATATATTAGTGTACTTACATGATTATAAACTAACCGGAAGTTATGTGAGTTACGTGACCTAGTTACCTGATAATTTCTCTGTCAGACTGATTCATGGAGGAAAAATCCATTGCAGGCTACAGTCCGTGATGGGTGGTGCAACCACCATAATTTTGAAATAAACTACCTCGGACTAGGGTTACCAGGCATCCCGGTTTCACCGGGATTTTACCGGTTTCTAAGTCCTGTCCCAGTGTCCTGCCCAGTTAAGCATTTTGTCCCGGACGCTCCTTGCTCCGATCATGCAGACGAAGGCTCCACGGAGGGAGAGTTCTGCCCGCCTACTGCCTGCCCTGCAGCCAATGGAAGGCTTTGAGGGCAGGCAGATCCCACCCATGAGGTGTTTCTATCATGCCCAGTCGCTTTGACTGGAGAAAGGCTCCACCGAGGGAGAGTTTGGTCCGCCCACTGCCTGACCAGCAGCCAATGGAAGACTTTGGGGGTGTTATTGCTTTGCTTTTGATAGGACTATCAGCATAATCCTATATATGTATACTCGGAAGTAAGTCCCATTTAATTTAGTAGGACTTACTCCCAGGTAAGGATCCATAGGATTGCAGCCCAAGTCAGGAGTCCTGCGTTCAAACAGCAAATTATGTCCTTTATGCTAAGGCAAAGGAAAGGCAGGATACAAATCTTTAAAATAAATATTTTCATTGGTAATAGTTAGACCATTTTATATTTCACAGATTGCACTGTGGCATAATTCAAGTGGGGGTGCCAAAAGACTTTTGTATGCCTCCTTCCCCTCAATCCAGGTGGTGCAGGTGTAGAGCCTTCAATCTCGTGTAAGCCAAAGTGGGGCTTGAGTTGAGCACATGAGCACAAAGCAAGCTGGACACATGAAACGGAGCCACTGCTAACTCTATTGATCAGAGAGGAAAAGATTCGTGTGTGTCCTTTCTATACAATGCCCGAGAAGTGAATCTGAATCAACCGATTCCTTCTGGATCAAGTGCCCAAAGCGGCAAGGTTCAGTCTGCCAGCAGAGCCATTTATACTTTTCAAACCTGCTGCCAGTCCCTAAAGGCAAGTAGTCACTCCATTTTGTACTTTAAAGGGTGGTTATCCATTTATCCTTTAATGAGGCTGCAGCAGTGGAGATCTTTGTTATGGCTTCAACTTTATAATTCTTCTGTGAAAACCATATACTGTACCTCACAATCTTTGGTTTTTCTGCCCACTCACTCACACACCCCCATGGATTTTTAGGGGTGATGGTGGTTCTCATCTCATTTTTTTCTTTCCTCTTCTCACTCTCCAGCCTGCCTTGCTTTTACCCTTATGCCTTTTAAAAATCCCTCATGGCAGTTCCTGTTTTTTTTTCCCCTGGCTTGTTGCCTTTGCTTAATTTCTGGGGTCTCTGTCTTCCTCTTGTATTGTTCCTTACTGTACCTATGTCCCTTTCCCTGTGTTGTGTCCTCGTTCTTTCTTGGGTTTTTTTTTTTATGGTCCATTTACTGGCATGTGGTTTATGGGACTTTCTCTGATTAATTTTATAGGACTTGAATAAAGGTAAAGGTTTCCCCACGACCGAATGGTCTAGTCGTGACTGACTGTAGGGGGCGGTGCTCATCTCCGTTTCAAAGCCTATAGAGCTGGCGTTTTGTCTGAGGACAAGTTTCTGTGGTCATGTGGCCGGCGTGACTCTACGCCGTAGCGCATGGAACACTGTTACCTTCCCACCGAAGTGGTCCCTATTTATCTACTTGCATTTAGGTGCTTTCGAACTGCTAGGTTGGCAGGAGCTGGGACAAGCAATGGGAGCTCACTCCATCGCGAAGTCTTGAACTCCCAACCTTCCGGTCGGAAAGCCCAGCAGCAGCTGTTTAACCTGCTGCGCCACCATGTCCCACATACTTGAATATTTATTTACTCATTTCATTTATACCCCACCTTTCTGCCCCATGGGCACACAAGGCGGCTTACAACAATTAAAATACAATATAGACAAGTAAAAAACAGTAATTAAAAACAATTTTAAAATAATTAAAAAAACTAAGACAAGCCCCATGGATCCTAATATAAAAGAAAAGAAAGCGAGCCAGCCTGTCAACAGTTAAAAGCTTTTTGGAATAAAAAGGTCTTCAGCCCCCACCAAAATATTATCAAAGAGGGAGCAGTTCTCAATTCTAAGGGGAGGGTGTTCCAAAGTTAGGGGGGATATATATATTGTATATATACACACATATACAATATGTGTATATATTTCCAACCTGTTTGGGAGATACAGGCATCATTCCTAGCTTGTGTTTAGGAAGGCAGGATACCTGATCCTGGGTATATTTAGGGGGTCAAGCAGGGCTGTTGGCAGACTTAATTTTCAGAGAGAGCGTAATCCTAACCTGGATTAGGTTGGCACGGCTAGGCCAGCAAAGTTTGGCTGGCACAAGGGCAACCATAAAGCGCATTTGGACCACTCTCAGAGTCAGGGAGGATGGCGCATGTCTGTGTACTGGCCTCGCTGATTCCGAAAGTGTACCAAACATACTTTACACTGGCCCTTGTGCTGGCCAAACTTTGCTGGCCTAACTGTGCCTGCCTAACTCCAAGATAGGATTGTGCCCTTAGTATTTTAAGGCTACAATCCTAGGCACACTTTCCTAGGAACTCAATGACATTTCTGAATAGACATGCAAAGGATTGTACTGCTTGCTGGCTGATTTATCTATCTTATTTATTTGTGTCTATAAAATTCTAATTTACTTTTAGAGATGCCGAAGAGATGATGCACACAGGCGCGCACGGAGGCCTGAGCACACCCATGGCTGGCACTGAAACCGCACCCCCAGGACATCGCCCTGCCCCCATGCGTCGCCCCGACACACCTCCCTTAGTCCAGAAACGCTCCATTTCCGAGCGTAAGGGAGGCTTGGGCAGGTGGGAGGGCCAAAGACCACGCGGTTTCGCCCGGCCCGCGCGCAATGGCGCCCCGCCGCTGCCCAGTGCCCATGGCTCACGCCATCCCAGGCTATAGTAAGATATGCGCCTGGATGCACAATTACCAAATAACAGGATTTCCCTTTTTAAAAAAAGCTTTGTGTAGACAGGGTAAAATGTGATCATTGTCTTGTGGAGTTCTCTGTGGCACATGGAGGTAGGTCAGACATTAAAAACCATTTGCAGTCTCAAAGACACAAGGCAAGTTTTGCCTTTGTTGCTGCATCGTCACAATTAGATACTTTCTTTAAAAGATCAGAAACTACTGAATCAGAACTTCTTGTTGCCTCTAAGGAAGCCACATTTGCATTTCATATGGTTTCTCATGACTTGAGTTTCAAAACATCTGACTGTTCAAAGTTGGTCTCCAAATTATTTGAGCCAAAATTTCATTTAGCACGGACAAAATGTGAAGTCATGATTTTAAATGTAATTGCGCCAATGGTCAAATCTGAACTTGCTGAAGACCATTTTGTGACAATTTCTGTGGATGCTTCGAACAGAAAAAGATGTGAAAATGATACCTTTCATAATTGGATAATATATTCCTGGCCAAGGGATACAAGTCAAATTTTTGGATATGCACACTGTTCCCGATGAAACAGCTGAGACCTTGAGTGATGCCTTGGTGTCAGTTATTGACAAACATGGGTTGAATGAAAAAGTTATTGGATTTTGTGGAGACAACACAAATTTTGGTGGTGTAAAATGAAAAGGCAAGAACAACACCTTCAGCCAATTAAAAAACAAACTAGGAAGGGACCTTGCTGGCATTGGCTATGGTGCACACATTGTGCACAACTGTCTCCAAACGGCTGTTGATGCATTACCATTTGATATCGAAGCCATTATTGTGAAAATTTTCAAATATTTTCACATATACACAGTTTGTGTGACGCATCTAAAACAATTTTGTGAATTTGTTGGAGCGAAAAACAAAAAACTACTACAACATGGTAATACCCAATTTCTAGCAATGCTGCCAGCTGTTGAAAGAATTATTTACATTTTTGATTGCTTGAAATCCTACTTTTGTTCTGAAGAACACTGCCCAGGATTGATAAAGCAATTCTTTGACAATGACTGTGGCAAAATATATTTATGGGTTCTACATGGGCAACTTAGCCTTTTCAATAAAGTAATTTTGATCATGGAGAAAAACAATACTTGCACAGCGGATGTCAAACTAGAAATGCAAATCCTGACTATAAATATTGAAGAGTGAAATAAGTGTGAATTTGTACCCCAAGGAGCAAAGGCCTTGCTGAAAAAACTTGAAGAAAAGGGTGAAAACACTGAAAAAGGTAAGGGAGAATTTAAACATTTTTATTAAAGATGTATTTCATATCTAGACCTATGGAAAGAAAGGTTGGGAGTTCGAGACTGCGTGACGGAGTGAGCTCCCGTTGCTTGTCCCAGCTCCTGCCAACCTAGCAGTTCGAAAGCACCTAAAATGCAAGTAGATAAATAGGGACCACTTTGGTGGGAAGGTAACGGCGTTCCGTGCGCTACGGCGTAGAATCATGCTGGCCACCATGATCGGACAAAAACGCTGGCTCACAGGCTTTGAAACGGAGATGAGCACCACCCCCTACAGTCGGTCACGACTAGACCATTCGGTCGTGGGGAAACCTTTACCTTTTATTTCATATCTAGACCTATGGAAAGAAAGGTTTGGACAGGCAGACAATTATATGTGGTTAAATTCTGGAGACTTATTTTGGTCCAGTGTTGAGCGGTTCATAGATCAACCAAAAGATTGGCAAACCAGTAATAAACGTTGTAGGCATCTATTTTGCATTCTTTCTTAATAAAGCCATAATCATTATTGGAAGCCATTTCTCTCAGTCTCCTCTTTAAGGAAAGGAGATTTCTGCAGAATTTTGAGTTGTTTATCCAGTCTTAAGGTCCCTTGATAAGAAAGACAGAGTGCCAAAGAATAGATGCTTTTGAATTATGGTGCTGGAGAAGACTCTTGAGAGTCCCCTGGATTGCAAGGACATCCAATCAGTCAATCCTCCAGGAAGTCAAGCCTGATTGCTTGCTCCCTGGAAGGATAAATGCTGAAGCTCAAATACTTTGGCCACCTCATGAGAAGAGAGGACTCTTTAGAAAAAGACCCTCATGCTGGGAAAGATGGAAGGCAGAAGGAGACGGCAGAGGATGAGATAGTGTCACCGAAGTGACCAACATGAAATTGGGTGAACTCCGGAAGCTAGTGGAGGACAGGGAGGTCTGGCGTGCTGTGGTCCATGGGGTCGCGAAGAGTCGGACACAACGTAGCGACTGAACAACAACAACAACAACAACAACAACAACAACAGTCCCTTGTTCTAACAGGGCTATGTAATAATTTATCTAAAAATACAAACGAGTCTCTTGTTCCTCTTGACAGTATTTTACATTGTAAAATATTGGTGGGAAGAGTAGGCTCACTGTGCTGAAATAGCTTTCATTACTATACTATTATGCCTTGTATAATACTCAAGGGCAGTGCCAGGTTTTTGCTGAAATGGGGTAGGGACCCAGATGAGTGTCCCCAACAAACTAAAATTGCCCAACACATTCTGTTGTTTCTCCAATATGGGTGGTATATCCCCCACCCAGTGCCTGCCATGCCATGCCTGGTGATACTCCAATTGGTTTCCACTTTCAACTCTAAAAATTATGGTAAGTCTACCTCAGAATGCCAGGTGCAGGGGAGTGGCCACAAGATGCAGGTACCTAGTTGTCTTGTGTGCTCCCTGAGGCACTTGGTGGGCCACTGTGAGCTACAGGAAGCTGGACTAGATGGGCCTTGGCCTGATCCAGTGGGGCTGTTCCTATGAGTACATGACTGAAGAGGAGTGTCTAATTCTGGTGGCTGTCAAAGAAAAATGCTGTGGAGAATCTTGACTGGCCACCAGTGTGTTTTCCTCAGAATGCCAGGTGTAAAGGAGTGGCAACAGAACACAGGCATCTTATTGTCTTGTGTGCTCCTTGAGGCACCTGGTGGGCCATTGTGAGATAGAGGAAGCTGGACTAGATGGCCTGATCTGGTGGGGCTCTTCTTATGCTTCCCCCACCCCTTCTTCCTTTTCCAGTCCAGGGAATTGAAGTAGAGGGGAAACCTCTACAAGACAAGTAGGCATATGGAGATGAGTCTCCCTAACTGCTACCTGAGGCAACTAGTTCAGTTGGCCTCATAGATAGGCTGCCCTGGGGTAACTAACATCACCAAGAGTGTTATAAATATAGTATTCCAAATGATTGAACAGGCCTGAAGGAAACACAGTACTGGAGTTTTTTCTTCTAAAAGAGAGGGGTTTTTTCCCTCCCTTCATTAAGAACAAATGGAGACAGAACTGGAACAATCCACTCTGCCAGCATGTAAATCTACAAGACACCAGACTCCTGCTGTATGACTCAGGCAGAGCCTTCTGACTAGCACTAATGCTAATCCATTCTGCATTAGAGACACCCACAAAAATCACTTTAACTAAAATACTAACATGAGCCCTTACATTATAATGGAGCTTAGGGGAATGAATTTCTTGTACTTGTAAGCGCCTCTCTTTTTTACCCGGCCTCTCCATGTTGCTGTGCCTAATTTGAATGTTGAAACATCTATTCAAAATGCAAAGATTTAATACAAAAGTGTAATATCAAATAGCTTATTTTAAACTGTGCTAACTTGAAATGTTTTAAATAAACAGCGGTGCAATCATTATTTGCTTTTCTTCCCTATCATCCCTTTACAGCATGTGTTAATGTGCAGATAAGAAAAAAATAATGTTCAGGGTGGCTTTTCCCCCTCAATTTTTCTGACTAATTGGCAGCAATTTGTACATTTGCTTTGTCGTTCCCCACTTTTACTGAAAGGTGACACAAACAGTTTTGACATTCCATGAGCTCTCATTCTCCCTCCCTCCCTTCCTTCCTCCCCTGCTCCCTCCCTCTCTCCCTCTCTCCCTCTCTCCCTCTGTGTGTGTGTGTGTGTGTTTAAAAAGAGCAAAAAATATGTTAAGATAGGAAAGGTATGCCTCACATCCCAACTTGGCTTACAGTTTCACAAAATTTTGGACCTTATCCCATAAATGTATTTATTTAACTCTAAGGCTGGTTTACAAGGGACACGGTGGTGCTGCAGGTTAAACCACTGAGCTGCTGACCGGAAGGTTGGCAGTTCAAGACTGCACAACAGAGTGAGCGCCCATCGCTCGTCCCAGCACCTGCCAACCTAGCAGTTTGAAAGCATGTAAATGCAAGTAGATAAATAGGAACCATTTTGGTGGGAAGGTAACGGCATTCCATGCAACTTGGTGTATAGTCATGCTGACCATATGAGCATGGAAATGTGTCCTTGGACAAATGCCAGCTCTTCGGCTTAGAAACGGAGATGAGCACCGCCCCCTACAGTCGGTCACGACTAGACCATTCGGTCATGGTTTAGAGTTGAAATCTTTACCTTTAAGGATGGTTTAGCAGTTGGGATCTGCTGCATGCCCTTAGGTAAGCAAGATTTTTTTTTTTTTTTTGGCAGGGGGCAGGAAACCAAGTCCAGTGAGTACAAACTGCAAGAGCGAAGATTCTGGTTGGACATCAGGAATACATTTCTGATGGCAAGGGTGGTTTTACAGTGGAACAGATTGTCATGGTGAAAGTGTGGATTCTTCCTAACTGGAGACCTTCAAGCAGAGGCTTGACAGGCACCTGCTGAAGTTGCTTTAGGAGAATTTCCTTCTACAAACAGAAGGTTGGACTAGATGACCTTGTAGGTCATTTTCAATTCTATAGTTCTATGATTCTGTGACTCAGGGCACAATCCTAACCTGGAATTAGGCCTACAGAGTTAGGCCAGCAAAGTTTTGCTGGCACAAAGGACGCCATAAAATGCATTTGGAGCACTCTTGGTGTCAGGGAGGATGGAACACATCTGTATGCTGGTCTCTCTGACTCTGAATGGCCCAGACATAGTCTATAGTGTCCCTTGTGCCAGCCAAACTTGCTGGCCTAACTGCGCCAGCCCAACTCCAGGTTAGGATTGCACCCTCAGGGGTCAGGCTTGACCTGGGATGCTTCCTGCAATTGCTGCACAGCTTTGTTGTTGTTGAGTCGCTAAGTCATGTCCAACTCTTCGCGACCCCATGGACCACAGCACGCCAGGCCTCCCTGTCCTCCACTAGCTTCCGGAGTTCGCCCAATTGCATGTTCATCGCTTCAGTGACACTGTCTAACCATCTCATCCTCTGCTGCCCCCTTCTCCTTTTGCCTTCGATCTTTCCCAGCATGAGGGTCTTTTCTAGAGAGTCCTCTCTTCTCATGAGGTGGCCAAAGTATTTGCGCTTCAGCTTCAGGATTTGTCCTTCCAGGGAGCAATCAGGCTTGACTTCCTGGAGGATTGACTGATTGGATCTCCTTGTGCTGCACAGCTTGGGGTAGGCCAAGAAGTTCAGCTCCCTTGGTTTCCATTTACAGGGTTTGCAGTGATAAACTAGGAAAACCACAGGGTGATTCTAGAATGGCTTTGGCCAGTTAGCTGACTCCTGAAGGATTAGGGGCCCTTGCCTAAGGGATGGTGTTTCCCAGAAAGAACCAGCTGCATTCACTGATTGGCTATATTCCATCATAATAAATAAACTAAGTAGTTGACTACCTTAGCTTGAAGTCATTCTCTGGTATGTAGCTATTTTCATGCTCCTCTAAAGTTTATAACTATAGGAGGATGTACAAAACAATCATGATGGGAATAATCCAGTTTAGCATCTTTAAGAGGAGTGCAGTTACTGCTCAATAGTTATACAAACATATACACGAGGCTTACACTAGAACCTGCCTTTCAATCCTAACTGTAGCAGCACCTGTTAAATTTTCCATAATGCTTTCATATAAGCTTTGCTTTCATAACAGCCATGGTTCAATGTGCATGGATGAGCCTCTGCCAATGGAAGAGAAACCTTCAAAACAAGAACAGGTAACATTTTGACATTTTGAATAAGCTTCTCTCTTGGCCGGCTACGCCAAATCCTAAAAGATAAAATCCTAAAACACGTAGAGGAACAAGTACTGCTAAAGGAAAGTCAGCATGGCTTCTGTAAGGGTAGGTCTTGCCTCACAAACCTTTTGGAATTCTTTGAAAAGGTCAACAGGCACGTGGATGTGGGTGAACCTGTGGATATCATATACCTAGATTTTCAGAAGGCATTTGACAAGGTCCCCCACCAAAGACTGCTGAAGAAACTTCACAGTCAGGGAATAAGAGGGCAGGTCCTCTTATGGATCCAGAATTGGTTGAGGGCCAGGAAACAGAGAGTGGGGGTCAATGGGCAATTTTCACAATGGAGAGAGGTGAAAAGTGGAGTGCCCCAGGGATCTGTCTTGGGGCCCGTGCTTTTCAACTTATTCATAAATGACCTGGAGACAGGGATAAGCAGCGAGGTGGCTAAGTTTGCAGATGACACAAAACTTTTCCGGGTGGTAAAAACCAGAAAGGATTGTGAAGAGCTCCAGAATGATCTCTCCAAGTTGGAGGAATGGGCAGCCAAATGGCAGATGCGTTTTAACGTAGACAAATGTAAAGTGATGCACGTTGGGGCCAAAAACCAAAACTTTACCTATAGGCTAATGGGTTCTGAGCTGTCTGTGACAGCTCAGGAGAGAGATCTTGGGGTGCTGGTGGACAATTCCATGAAGGTATCGACCCAGTGTGCGTCAGCAATTAAGAAGGCCAATTCCATGCTTGGGATAATTAAAAAAGGGGTTGAGAATAAAACAGCCAATATTATCATGCCATTGTACAAATCGATGGTAAGGCCACACCTGGAATATTGTGTCCAGTTCTGGTCGCCGCATCTTAAAAAGGACATAGTGGAGTTGGAAAAGGTGCAGAAGAGAGCGACAAAAATGATTACGGGGCTGGGGCACCTCCCTTATGAAGAAAGACTGCAGCGTTTGGGGCTCTTCAGTCTAGAAAAAAGGCGCCTGAGGGGGGACATGATTGAGACATACAAAATTATGCACGGAAGGGATAGAATCGATAGAGGGATGTTCTTTTCCCTCTCTCAAAACACCAGAACCAGGGGGCATCCGCTAAAACTGAGGGTTGGGAGAGTTAAAACAGATAAAAGGAAGTACTTTTTTACCCACCGGGTAGTTAATCTGTGGAACTCCTTGCCACAGGAGGTGGTGATGGCATCTGGTCTTGATGCCTTCAAGAGGGGATTGGACAGATATCTGGAGGAAAGGTCCATCGTGGGCTATAGGCAATGATGGATTGTGCAACCTCCTTACAAAGGTGATGGGCTACTGGTACCAGGTGCAAGGGAGTGGCAACAGGATGCAAGCATCTTGTTGTTTCATGCCTCCCTGGGGCACCTGGTGGGCCGCTGTGAGATACAGGAAGCTGGACTAGATGGGCCTTTGGCCTGATCCAGCAGGGCTCTTCTTATGTTCTTATGTACGCTATTTCTTGGTTTTTGCCTCCGTGCCAAATGCCCACAATGTTTTGAAGCAAGTCTGATTGCTGTTAAAATGGTCTTCTGTAAAAGGAGTTATCACACAGAAATGGGATGAAAGAAGAAGCAGGAGGAGATGAGGCAGGTTTTAATTGATTGTAGAGAAGGCGATGAACAAGTGGCATGTCATTTTAATTTCCACCAGACATTGGACAGGAATCTGAGATAGCTCCCAGCTAATCAGGGATCCTGGGAATCCACCTTGTGTGGTGGCAACACCTACATGAGTGCCCTCTTCAAAAGAGACCAACTAAGCACTGTGGTAAATGCCCAGCATTAACTCTGGTCCCAACAGACATGGTCAACTTTATTACAGGATTTAGGGCACAATCCTAACAGGGAGTTAGACCGGCACAGTTAGGCCAGCAAAGTTTGGCTGGCACAAGGGCCACCGTAAAGTATGTTTGGACCACTCTCAGAGTCAGGGAGGCCAGCACGCAGATGTGCACCATCCTCCTTGACTCAGAGTTGTCCATACGTGCAAGGGTAAGGTCTGCAGCCTCCAAGATGGCTGCTTCCAGCTTTCCAAGGCACACCTGATGTTAGATTGAGACACCCCCCCAGTAGGTCCTGACCCACAGTTTGAGAAACACTGCCCTACCCTCTTGTAAAGACCCTTTGATGTTTACTCACAAGTAAACTCAGCAAATTTCCCATCGCATTATAATTGTACAATTGAGAGCCAGGGTGGTGTTTTTGGTGTTGGACCTGGACCTAGCAGATTCAAGTTCAAGTCCCCGCTCAGCCCCAAAGCATTCTGAGTGACCTTGGGGCAGTCACTATCTTTCAGACTAATACACCTCACAGGACAAAAGGAACCATGTATACCACCCCGAGCTTTTTGAAGGAAGGGCAGTATAAAAACGTTACAAGTTTCCTCCTTGCAGGTTCAATGTTACTGCATTCTATTCAGCTGGGATATAAGCACTGCATCACTATGTTCTGCCGAATTCTCCCTGCTGGGCCTCCCCGAGGGTCCTGATGCCCACACTAGGTTGACTAGTTTCCCCTCCAGAGCAGCCTCAGAGATAGGCAAGAAGGAAGGGGTTCACCCATTCACCCATTGAGCCTCCTCTCTTCCAGCAGTTTTGCTTGGAATCACCAGCTGGCCAGCCTCTTCCAGACTGCCCTCATCATCGGTTTAGCTCAAAATACCCTAATTTAGCACCAACAAACCCCACCACCAAACAGTAGGCAGTCAGCTTGCCTAAGCCACACCTGCCTTCTCCACTCCGTGGCTTCAGGGGTGTGGCAGCTATACAACAACTTCCCACAGCCTTCTTACCTTCCTTTATCCAGTCCTTTGACACACCATCCATTAGCCAGTCCCAATCAATCCATCCATCCATCCATCCATCCATCCATCCATCCATCCATCCATCCAGCACCTACCTGGTGCTACACCTACCGGTGCTCCCTTACTGCAGCTCCTGCCTCCAACTTTATACTGAGGCAGGCCAATCGGTGTCTGTTGCTGGGCAGGCTCTACCATCAGCCACACTCATCTGCACCTGTGCTAATCACCCTTCCTAGCCAGGGCCCTCATTAGCCTACCTAGGCTGCAGCTGTGCTCCTGAGGCTTGCAGAAACTCTGGGATTAACCCTGTACTTCCTGGGTAATCTGGGACAAGGGGCCACTGCTGATACCATTCCCTATCTCCTCAGGGTATCTCCTGCTTTTTCCAATACACACTACAAAAGGAAAATTTGGGTTTAAAACATCAAAATAAAAAGGAGCAATGAAAAATCCCCGTATCTGGTGGGGAACAGACACACATTAAGGCTGAAATTGTAAACATACTGACATGGATGTAAGTCCTATTAATGTCAGTGTGGCTTACTTCTGAGTAGACTTGTATGGGCGTGCATATAGCAGAAAAAGAGATAATTAAAGAACAATTTACCCGTCCCTGATCTATTCGTTGCATTAAACAGGAAGCAATAAAATTGGAGAAACTGCAACCAGGACATGTTTAATCAAAAGGAACAGAGGCCCGTTTCTGAAAAAGAAAAAAAAAAAACCCCTCAGCAATGGCTTGCCCGCCAGCACTGCATACATCGGCAGCAATACTGCATTTCAATACTACAAAAAAAAATTTCAAATCAGTTCTGAAAAAAAAATAGAATAGGACTGCACAGAACTCACATGAGTGGAATAGTATGACAAGTACAATTTGTCAAATGACATCTAAATTCTCCATTAAAAGTGAGTGAGCAAAGTTTGGCAATTCCAGAGAAATGGGCTAACATAGAAGGTTAGTGTTCAGTTAGAGAACAAATGGATACAAATCAGATGTTTGAATTGGCAACGCAGTGACCGAAATGACTGAACACTTCAAGGTAGACACAGAGAAGCAGCATGAAATTGCTGCTGTGGAGTCCGCTGACTGTTTTGGTATTATATCTACCTTTATTCCTATATCTACAGGCCTGCATAGCCTGAGAGAGGTCATGTACAAAATCAAATTAATAAGATTAATTGGCACCTAGGCACCTTCACAATGAGAGAATAGAGTGTAGGCTTAACATAAAACTTCTCACACACAACCATTACAAGGTTGCGTTCAAGCTGGATACCACCACATGCACAATAACTCTTCCTCATAGGCCAGAAGTGATGTCATTAAGCAGGTAGTGGCATCATTAAGCAGGGGGTGAGCAGAAATAAGCACTTTTTCTTCTTCCAGGAACTCAGCTGCAAGTGACAGAAGAGGAATTGGCAAATCCTGACCATATTTTCATTATGTATTGGAGAGCCCAGTTATAATATGGTTCCACTTTTGCCAATGAGTCATGTCACAGCTCAGCAACTGAGAGCAGCTGATGGGGAGCCGGATTACATTGTGTATCAAGATTTGAACAATTTTGCTTCTGGATATTTCAGTGTTTCTTAATGTTAATGCAAGGTTTTCAAAAATGCTGCTGTATTTGGCATAGCTCAACTGGCTTGGAGAGTGGGGGAGGTGGAACAGGGCATGGGGAGGCAGAGGATGGGCGGGTCTGTGGGAGGACTGGATTGGGGAGGAGGGTGGACCAGATCCTAACTCTGATTCCAACTGGCCCCAATTCACGCTGCTTGGATTTATGCCAGTGATTTCATTTACGGTGCGCTTTCATTTACGGCGCAGGGCCGGGGTATTTGAGGGACCGCCTCCTTCCATATAATCCTACCCATACTCTTAGATCATCTGGGGGGGGGCCCTTCTGACTGTGCCGCCACCAGGAGAGGTGAGGGGGATGGCAGCCTTCTCAGTGGTGGCCCCCCAACTTTGGCATACCCTCCCCTTAGAATTAAGAACTGCTCCCTCTTTGGCAACATTCCGGCAGGGGCTGAAGACTTTGTTATTCAAACAAGCCTTAAACTGTTGACAGGCAGGCTGGCATTTTTTACATTCTATTTTTTAAAAATTGTGGGATCCACGGGGCTTGCTGTTTTTTTTAAATTTTAACTGTTTTTAATGTTTTAATTGTACATATTGTGGTTGTTGTACTGCCTTTTAATGTTGTAAGCCGCCTTGGGTGCCCTCGGGCAGAAAGGCGGGATAGAAAATGAATTAATAATAATAATAATAATAATAATAATAATAATAATAATAATAATAATAATAAT
>JAJKFI010000024.1:3708014-3740578 GCA_029204185.1 Lerista edwardsae
ATAATAATAATAATAATAATAATAATAATAATAATAATAATAATAATTTGTGCAGCTCGAAGTAGCCCCCTTTGGGCCACTGTGCATTACTCAGGGGATTTATGTGCATTATTCCCCTTGCCCCCAGCCAGTCCCAACCCCAGACAGGATATAGGGCAGGCCAGAGGGTTAGAATTGTGCTCTGAATTATATAATCAACATTCAACATAAACATTGTTTTTTTTCATCACACAGTGTTATCACACAGGCTGGATAAAGAGTTTCTGGCCTGCCTTACCTTTGACACCCCTGCTCGATGAGAATCGCTGCCATTCCAAAGAGCTTTACTTGAGCAGCATTGCAATTGAGGGAGAAGCTCTTTCTGTCTTCCCCCGATACATGTCGTAAAAGAATGGCAGTTTAAACAGTATATGTTAATGATGACCTGTGACCTATTTCAGCTAGAAATGTTTTAGCTCCAAGTTAGCAAGATGTACCAGTGGGTTAAGGGTGAAGATAATGTTGGAATGCAAGAAGGCAAGGATCTACCAGGGGCAGGCTGACATGCGCTTATCTGTTATAACAGTATAGTTTTCTGGATGTTAACACCTATTCTATGCTTAATGTATTAGCCTACGTGTAGCCTACATAAATCTATCTATATAAACGTATGCAGTGATGTCATGCAGGGGGTACGTGGGGGTACGCGAGTACCGGTTTCTAGGATTACAGCTGGCCCCGCCCATTCGCCCACCCACTCATCGACTCTGCCCTCTGCAACGTTTGAATTGCCTGCATGTTTGAGTTGCCTGCATGTTCTCGGAGCCAGCCAGGCAGGCAGGCAGCGAGCGGAGCCTTTCCTTTCCTTTCCTTGCCACTGAAAAATGAGCTGCTCTGGGGTTTTAACATTACGCCAGGCCTCCTTAACATGTTCTGGGGGTGCTGTGGAATACTGTTGGGTCAGTTTAAAATCATCTGAGGCCTCAAAAAGGGCTTTTTTCATGTCACTTCCTGCCACAACATCACTTCTGGCTTATGATGTCACTTCCGGTGGGCGGGTCCCGACACGTGCCAATCAAAAGTGAGTACCTGTTCTTAAATCATTTAGATGACACCACTGAACGTATGTAATGTGTTTCTTGGGGCCGCTCCCTGGTTTTGGTTGAGAGACACTGGGAACGGACCCTGCGCAGTAAAATAACCCTCCTCCAATTATCTGGTGTCTGTCGTTAATGTGGTATCAGGTAACACCCCCACCCCAGCACTGACTGAACAGGACAAGTATTTCATCCCCGTAAAAATCACACCTAACTTGGGCTAGAACAGTAACGCTTCCCCTCTGATAGGCAGAGTGTTCTTTGTCCATTCAGTCCCATGTGTTCAGAGATGCAGCAGTACAGCACAGTTTCATTCTGGCTTTAAAAACTGCATTGATCCAGGACTCTGTTCATCGTTTCCCACTTTAGCACAATCTTAATGGGAACAATCCGCCAAAGAGAGTCGCCCCACGGAGGAAGCGAGGTCACTTTCAGGCATTCACCAAAGCACTACGATCGTGCATGAATTACCGCAAGAACAACATGGTATAATTTCCCCTCTATTACTTTAGGCATTCTTTATAAGACACTTTAGAAGATGCCCTGCCAAGAAATAACCTCTTGTAGTAAATGAAATGAAATTATGTCATAGGAATTTGAATTATTTCTCACCCTCCCCTCCACTGGGCCCACACGGTGAAAACGTCATTTTTGGCACTGAGTGATTTATTAAGAAAAGAACACCTAGATATAAAATGGCATATTCCCTCAAGTATAATTCATGAGCTGTAATAATTTTCTGAAAGCTTTCCAAGTTCCTTTTCTCTTTATATTTTCATATAAAAGCCCGAAGACATTTACTACCTTTTTTTCCTAAACATTAGAGATAATGTACAATTACAGAAAAAAGTTAAGATTTTTTAAAAATATACAAATCATGAATGCATGTTATTTTTATATTGCACATAATGATGAGGATTTGCTTTCAGATGGAATACCTGGACAAGGTCTGGTATTCATGAGAGAATACTTAGAATTTCCATGGAAACCTCCAAAAGAGAAGGAGGAAGGGAAAAGTAAGCAAAGTAGATGATCAGCACTGAGAAACCTACTACCTACAGTACTTCATTCAGAGTATACTGCAGACTGACAGGCCAATTCTGAGCTGCCTGGCTGCCTGTGCAAGCAGTGGTAGCCAGGTGGCTACCACTGCATCCCCTGACAGCCAGGCAGCCGCAGGAGGTTCCTGTTCTGCCAAATTCTCCCTGCTGGGCCTCCCCGAGGGCCCCAATGCCCACACTAGGCTGACTAATTTCCCCTTTAAGCAGCCTCAGAGATAGGCAAGAGGGAGGGGGTTCCTTCACCCACTGGTTCTTCCAGCAGCCTTGTTTGGATTCACCAGCTGGCCAGCCTGCTCCAGACTGCCCTCATCACTGTCTTAGCTCAAGATACCCTATGTCTAACTAGGCACCACAAAACCCCACCACCAAACAATAGGCAGTCAGCTTACCAAAGCCATACCTGCCTCTTCCACTCGGTGGCTCCAGGGGCATGACAGCCATACAACAATTCTCCAACCAAGGCACCACAGGAACCCACTCACAGTTCTAGTAACCAAGTATCCAGTCAGTCCATCAGTCACTTCATAGCCCCTTCCTTCCTTCCTACACTTGCCCAGCGCTGCACCTACATGGTGCTAACTTATTGCAGCTCCTGCCTCCAACTTTATACTGTTGCTGGGCAGACTCTACCATCAGCCACACCCATCTGCACCTGTGTTAATCTCCTTTCATAGCCAGAGCCCTCATCAGCTTGCAGCTATGTTCCTGCTGCAGGAGTTCTGAGATTAACCCCATACTTCCTGGCTTGTTTTGGACAAAGGGCCACTGCTGATACCATTCCCTATCTCCTTGGGGTATCTCCTGCTTTTTCCAATACAGTTCCCCCATGGTAAGGACGCAGGGTGGGCGATAGATCTACTCACCTCTATGTCAGAGGTCAAGAGGTCACTGCCAGTCCCACCCCCACTCTGCCCTCCCCTGCACCAGAATGCCCTCCCGCGCTGCTCAGATGTGGCACAACCCCAGCGACAGTAGCACTCACCACTGCGTTGCCACCTCCAGGCAGTGGGGGCTGGTGTTGGCCTGGTGCCAGAGGTAATGGTGGGCACTGGAGGTGCTTTACAGTGTCTTTCATGACCGCAGCATGGGCAATACACTCCTACCGCCCGCACTGTAAGGCTCAAGAATGGGACCTAATCAACTAGACACAGAGTAATAGTGCCCTGGCGTATCATTCTGCTCCTGCAAAGGTTGATAACTTGATTTTAATCAGAACAGAACAGCTTCCAATCAACAGTGTACATGTGGAACAGTCATGCCAGCGGTCTAAAAAAAGGAGTCGAAATTGGATTGATCAGAGAAAGGGGAGAAGGTATCAATCCATTTGCCTCCAGAGTAGCTGCTTCAGTTGATGTTACAGGACTATACACACAGAATCCTGGATGGATTAGCTGGTGCTAGAATTAAGGTAGTTTGGAGCTAAGTCAGTGATGAGGGCAGTCTGGAGGAGTGATCCCAAGCAAAGCTGCTGGAAGCAAAGTGATCCCAGCCTGTGATCCCAAGCAAAGCTGCTGGAAGAGAGATGGCCCAGTGGGTGATTGAACCCCCTCCCTCTGGCCTATCTCTGAGGCCGCTCTGTGGAGAAACTAGTTAGCCTAGTGTGGGCATTGGGGTTCATGGGGTGGCCCGGCAGGGAATTTGGCAGAACACAGGGGCTTGTTCTTCCCAGACTTGCACCAGCTTAATTGGGGTAAGGGGAAATACATCTTATTACTCAGAGGAGGCCACTTGCCTGCCCCTAAACTGCACTGGATGTAGCATAGGCCATGTGGCCTGGTTGCTCCAGCAGTTTAGGATTGGGCTGCGCATTTCCCATCCAACTAGGGATACTTCAACTGTTATTATTTACCAGGGACAGTTCTTGGTCAATATTTTTTTCCAGTACCTAAACCTGATAAATCACCATAACGTTTTGCCTTGGGAGATCATGTTTAAAAAGCAATTGTGAGTGTATGGGAATGCACAATAACTTCCACTTAATCCCTGTCTCCATAATTGCCTAGTCAGATGGTAAATATTTCTAAGCATTTAGGAGCTGCAGCTTTTCATAAGCCCACCCAGATTCACTGTGGGGTCAAACATCCTATCCATCGTTGTGCTGTTTAAAAACAGACATTATCGATTCACTAGGACATATTTTTCAAAAGCCAGCTCAAGAAAGCTGGCTGTTACTTAAGAAATGAAGGAATATTATTAGTGGGATCAGTCAGAGTCGTGAAGGCTCAGAGTATGTAAAAGGCTCAAAACTGATAGCCAGTTGCCCTGGCCCATGTGCCGCCCAGGGCCAGGGTGGCAGACTGCCAACCCCAACCCCCCGGAGACTCCCATTCAAAGCACAATCCTAAACTGGAGTTCGGCCGGCATAAACTAAGCCAGCAGTTTGGCCAGCCCAAGGGCCACCATAATGCGTGTTTGGACTACTCTCGGAGTCAGGGAGGATTGCTCATGCCTGTGTGCTTGCCTCTCTGACTCCAAGAGTGGTCCAAACATAAGGTCATAAGTCATAACATACTTTATGGTGTCCCTTATGCTAGCCAAACTTTGCTGGTTTAACTTATGCTGGCCTAACTCAGTTTAGGATTGCGCCCTAAATGTTAACTGTTAGTAGATAGACAACATTCTTACTCCTTCCACTCTGGCTAGATTAGAACATAGGATATATATGTTGTTTACCTTGTCTGGGAATGAGTGAGTATCTAGCCCAAAACCATTTTCAAATCTATACTGGGTGGAAAAATAGACATAATCTATCACATGGGTTAGAAATCAAAGCCTGGAGAGTTCACAGAGGCTTCAGGCTTTAATAGCCTTGCTAATTAGCCATAGGAACTGATTAACAAGAGATGAAGTAAACTACATACCACCTGGAGTCTTTAAATCAAGCACTGAGTTTCTTTAAAGAAACTGGTTTGTTCATAACATTGCACGTTATATGTAGGAACAGCTTGAATTGTCTGTTAAAAATAAAAATCATGATTTTTAATCACAAATTTGTTTAACAAGTGTTTTTTGTTTAACAAGATTGTTTATTTTAACATGTTTTATTTTAATGTGTATAGATGATTGGAGCCTCTCTTTCCTTCCTTGAGAAAACAGATACCAAAAGTGGCTAACAACCACTATTAAGGATGCATGCTTGTAGACATGTATTTGGGAGTAAGTCCCACTGAATAGCCATGCACAGGATTGCACTATAAAAGATCTGATATTAACGTTAATGTTGTTAAATAATAATAATAATAATAATAATAATAATAATAATAATAATAATAAAACAGTAGCAGAAAACAAGCAAGAAAGAATAAATCATACTGAAACAAGAAAGCATGGAATAACATTACAGGGATACAAATTTCTAGATCTATGATAAATACATGATCTCTGATAAATTATGGCTATTGTTCATCCTCAGAACTTTTGAAAGGAAGCTGTACTACAGACATTCTGACTTTGCATATGTTTCAGAATGTTCACAAGTGTTGTCATACTGAGTGGATCAAGTGTTGTATCAATGTGGGGCAACTCAGCAAAATAAATAACACAACCCTGTGTGTGTGTGTAGTCAAAAGTTGCCCCATTAAGGTCCAAATCAGGCTGCAGTCCTATGCACAATTTCCTGACAATAAGCCCCATTGCAGACAATGGGATTTACTTCTAGTAAACAAGCATAGGATTCTTCTCTTAAGCTGCAATCCTATACCCATTATTAATTCATATTTTTATACCACCCTTCCTTCAAAGGGCAAAGGGTACACCTGTACATGGTTCATTCGCTCCTTTTGTCCTCACAACAACTCTGTGAGGTAGAGAGATATGCTGAGAGATAATGACTGGCCCCAGGTTACTCAGGAAGCATCATGGCAAAGTGTGAACAGTTTACCTGAGAGTAAATTTCATTGAACTGAATGGCACTTACTTCTGAGTAGACATGCATAGGCTTGTGCTCAGATTTGGGAATACTGTGTAGGCTTACTGCATCATGAGCCTAAGCATGTCTACTCAGAAGTAAGTCTCATTGAATTGAATGGGACCTTCTCTCAGGGAAACGTGCCTAGGCTTCCAGCCTTAAGAGAAGCAGATGGGAAGTGAACCCAGATTGCAATCCTATGCAGGAGTGCCTGAAAGTTAAGCCCCATTGAACCAATTAGGGTTTACTTCTGAGTAGACATGCATAGGGTTGAGCTGTAAGACCTGCTCATTGCTACAAGAAATCAGACAAGAATCTACCCAAATTACAAGAGAGGAGTTGGGGCTGAGTGGGAATTAAAATCCAGCATCCAAACATTGATATAGATACCCACGCAAGATACGTATGTAAAGCTAAGGGCAAGGTAACAGCTGGCTGAGATCCGAGGGGATAATTCTGTAGCAACTCACAGCTTCTTAGTTCTGCTATCGCAGGTAAGCTTGATTAAGTGAGGTTTACCTATACTAAAGCTCTGTTTGGGAGGGATTAGGTCGTATATGATTTTTAAGTGGAAAGGGCTCAAGTGCAGATTTAGTAAAGCAGTAGTACAAATGTTAGCTGTACTGTAGATTCTGGGAAAGCAACCAGCAGAAAAGCTTTAAAATGCAAGTCTAGATTTAGCCAAGTGTAGCAGCCCTACAATAACATTAAGAAAAGGTTCCAGAGAAGAATCGGGTGATCACCATTCTGCTGGTTTGACAATAGGGTAAGGACAGAGACCAGAGACACAAACAGTGGCGGATCTAGGGGGGCAGGGGGGCACGAGCCTTGGGTGCCATCTTGGGGCTGTCTAAGGGGGCACCAGTGGCCCCCACAACATTGCGCAGGTAGACCTGGGCTCCAGGGCCCAGATCTACCCATTAGGAACAGCCGCGGGTAGGAGCCCAGGTCTGCCCGCGGCTGCTTCTGGTGCATAGACCTGGGCTCCCTTGGGGGCGCACTTCTATTGGGTGCCCCGGGTGCCATTTTGACTAGGTCCGCCCCTGGACACAAAGCTCTTCTCTCTCTCCCCCCCTCCTTTTAAAGCATAAAAAACAAACTTCACAACCCAGGGCTTAATGGAAGAAGCCTTAGGGGCAAAAACGTAAGAAAGATAAGAAGCTGGAAGTCCAGATGGTGAGATTGAGAACGCAATCCTAACTGGAGTTAGGCCGGCACAGTTAGGCCGGCAAAGTTTGGCCAGCACAAGGGCCACTGTAAAGCGTGTTTGGACCACGCTTGGTGTCAGGGAGGATGGCGCATGTCTGTGTGCTGGCCTCTCTGCGATAGTGGTTCAAACATACTTAATGGTGTATCTTATGCCGTCCGAACTTTGCTGGCCCAGCTCCAGGTTAGGATTGCGCCCTGAGTGTTTGTGGAGGTGTATGGAGTGCAAGGCAACTATATGTGACACATGTATTCAAAAAAGCATGGAAGCTGTCAGCTATGGGACACACCTGAATTTGTGCCCCACAATGCTTTGTGTAAATGGTTTGCACAGCCTAGCATATTTATAATGCTTTCTCAGAAACTAGGCTCCACTCGCACACAAGACCTGAACAAGTCACTTCTCCCTTATATAACTTCAACTCCCTGCAGTCTTTCTGTTTCACACATCCGCCTCTGCCCCATCACATTCTCTCTCATCAGCGGCAAGCCTCCTCCACAGTCGGCTTGGCAGCCATCTTGGCAAAACAAAATAATCTCAGAAGAGCCCAGGTGGGCACGGTCTGCCCCAACGGGAAACATACAGCACTGCCTTGCATGTTTTAGAACCTGAAAAATAGGCAATGAAAGTTCCCAATTGCAAGAAGAGCAAGCCTTCTCTTGAATTTCTGATTGAGTTTGAAGAAAATGACAATGGTGTGTTGTTCTGCCTGGGCCAAAAAGGCAGTAAATAAGAGACATTTTCCCTGAAGCGGAACACTGTTTAAAACTGCTATTTCTTGAACATTTCACAATTGATATGCCTGAAATTTGGTCAGATGATAGAGCTTAATATGCAGATGATCCACAGCAAACGTCATATATTTTGGACCAATAATGGTGGACTGCTGCTTGATCTATCCACATTGACCTTACAGTACAGGTTAAGTATCCTTTATCCGGACTGCTTGGGATGGGAAGGTATCTGGATTTTGGATTAATTGCATACATATAATGAGAATACTTCCTCTTGCTCTTTTTACTGTTACACATTTGCAGTGGCATTTCTCAGGGAGGGCAAAGCTCTAGGTTTTGCAAGAAGCCTCACCTTGCAGTGGAAATCACTCCTCTTCTGCACCATTTTAGCCAATCCTCACAGGGAGCAGCAACATCTTGGCGTAAGGCTTCTTGCAACACTTAGAGCTTTGCCCTCCCTGTAGAAACGCCTCTGCGTATTTGGGTGTCTTCTGGCCTCTTTGACATTTTTCAACAATGGCACACGCCACAGAGCAGAGAGTATAATTTACAGTCTGTACATGGGAATGAGCACGAGATCTTCTGGTGTTTTCACAACACCAGTGTTCAGGCTTTTTTTTTTTTTTTCAGACACCAGAACACTTCTGGTGTTCAGCCTTTTTTTTCAGATTTGGACAAAAATGTCTGGATTTCAGAATAGTCTGGATAAGGGATCATCTATCTGTAGTAACAATCCTTAACTTACAAAATAGCAACCACTTAATGTGCATGCAGGAAATCTATGTGAATTAGACAGCTGGTATTTATTTAAGAGGGACATGGTGGCGCAGCAGGTTAATTTGTTGTTGCTGGGCTTTCCAACTGGAAGGTTGGGAGTTCAAGACTGCGTGACGGAGTGAGCTCCCATTGCTTGTCCCAGCTCCTGCCAACCTAGCAGTTCGAAAGCACCTAAATGCAAGTAGATAAATAGGGACCACTTCGGTGGGAAGGGAACAGCGTTCCATGCGCTACGGCGTAGAGCAGTGGTCAGGGAACAGGGGTAAATTACCCCAAATGGGGTAAAAATGAAATTCCTGGGGGTAATGGACGGCAGCCGGGCATGCATATGAATCTAAGCAATTCCCTGCAAAGACTTGTTCCTCCGCGCGCCCGCTGTCTGCGCCTCCATCTCTCTCTTTAAACTCAGGCGACAAGCCCTGCAGCGTGTGTGTGTGTGTGTGGGTTTTTTTTTGACACACCAGCAGAGCTGAGTTACGAATGTTCCAAATTTCTGACACACCAAGCCCAAAAGGTTCGCCATCACTGTTCTATACGCATGCTCGGCTGTGTGTGTTACAGTACTGTGGTGTACAAGGACCTGACGCAGTGCAGGGCGTCAGGCCCTTGTGTATAACACGCTTCCCTGCGTGATGCCCCGGGCCCCGCCTCCAAGTCCGCCCACTTCTTCAGTAGAGTCGACTAGTTGCTGTGCCATTGAGAGAGATAGGACAGAGTGAGGACAACTATCTTTCACTGGTAGTTTTAGTAAGTATCTGTATTAAAAATCAAATCAAGGGGGTAACATCGGCGTATCTAAATATATTTTGGGGTAAAAGGTAAAAAAGTTCCCTGACCCCTGGCGTAGAGTCATGCCGGCCACATGACCATGGAAGCTTGTCCTTGGACAAAACGCTGGCTCTACAGGCTTTGAAATGGAGATGAGCACCGCCCTCTACAGTTGGTCATGACTAGACCATTTGGTCGTGGGGAACCTTTACCTTTATTTATTTAAGAGGTTTCTACCCCACCTTTGTTCAAAGGTTCGCATAGTCAAAGCGATGGTTTTCCCAGTAGCAATGTATGGCTGTGAGAGCTGGACCATAAGGAAGGCAGAGCGCCGAAGAATAGATGCTTTCGAATTATGGTGTTGGAGAAGACTCCTGCGAGTCCCCTGGACTGCAAGGAGATCCAATCGGTCAATCCTCCAGGAAGTCAAGCCTGATTGCTCCCTGGAAGGACAAATCCTGAAGCTGAAGCTCCAGTACTTTGGCCACCTCATGAGAAGAGAGGACTCTTTAGAAAAGACCCTCATACTGGGAAAGATGGAAGGCAAAAGGAGAAGGGGGCGGCTGAGGATGAGATGGTTAGACAGTGTCATCGAAGCAATGAACATGAAATTGGGCGAACTCAGGAAGCTAGTGGAGGACAGGGAGGCCTGGCGTGCTGTGGTCCATGGGATCGCGAAGAGTCGGACACGACTTAGCGACTGAACAACAACAACACCCCACCTTTCCTATGCCAAGGGAGATACCCAAGGCCATTTACAATTGTTGGAGGGAGAAAAAAATACAGTACATAAAAATAATAAAACAATAAAATAAGCAATAAAAACAAAATATCAATAAAAATGGGAAAAGTCACTGGAGGGCAAACTATTTACAATGCAGTTGAGCTGCAAAGGTACAAGAGGCAGACATGTCAACAGCAAATGCTGGAAGAAACAGAAAAAGTTTTGAGCCCTCACCGACTTGCCTCAAATGCCATGAGGCAGGAGGAAGAGCTTAGATCCCCTTGTAGGGAGTTCCACAATTGCGGTGCCACTACCGAGAAGGCTCGCCCCTGGGCCGCCAACCCCCTAACTTGGGAAAAAGGCAGCACTTGTAGGAAGGACCTCTCAGATGATCCCCTCAGAAGGGACTGGAATATAAGGGTGAAGGCTGTCCCTTAGGTAACCTGGACTTGAACCATGAAGGGATTTAAAGGTCAAAACCAGCACCTTTAATTTAAATCAATGACTGATATTGATTTAAAACTGGGACAGTCCGTCTTGTATAACGCTGCTTCAGGTACTGGCCTAGTCATGTGCACTGACTAGGAGACAAACCCTTTGCTGCAAATGTGTGGGTTTTTTCCCTCTTCATATTTCTAAAGAATATTTTACTTTGTAAGCCAGGCGCATTATGATATCATGTAAGCAGGTAAAATGGTGATTTCTTGAATGATTGCCATGAACAAATGGAAAGAGGTTATACGAAGTATTACTTTTTTCATAATTGAATTTTGGAAATAGATTTCCTGCTTTCAAACTGAAAAGAAAATAAGTACTGGCAGTGTGTCCTTCCCTCCCTGCATTTTGGAGCATGCATAACTAGACAGTTTAATCTGTAATTGAATTGCCACTTCTCCATTAATCAGTAGGTGGGAATTTTTTTTTTTTTTTTTGTAAATCCATATAGTGCATGTTCAACTATTGTGTTATCTATGTTCAAAAATAGCCATGTATAATGAATGCTATTGTGATTCTCATTGGAGAATAAAGCCTGCCAAACGGAATATGGGTGCTATATAGGGCAGCCACAGAAAGCTTCAAACAGCCAGCATAAAAACTATGTGCTTGCTTTCTTGCTTAATATAACCATCTAGCAGGGGTTACTAAGGGCTTTTCAGTTTGTAGTCTTATAGGCCAATCCTTGACTGCCAACAATGCTGGTATAACAGTTCCAAGCCCCTTTGATGATAGCTGAAACTCCTAATTGCCTGTTACTGTGTGCAAATTTGTGAAGCTTGCAATACTGGTAAGCAATAGGAATGTAACCAGTAGTGCTATCCAGCCGGTACGCTGGGCGGGGCTTACGTTTGATTGGCAGTCCACCCGTTGCATCATGCCGCGTTCCGCCGCTGTCATAACAACACCTCACCGGCTCTCAGAACGATCAGTCTCATTGGTCAGTGTTGAGTTAAGGAAACCCACTTTTTGTTACATAAGGCAGTTATGTTTTCATTTTCTGGTTATTTGGCTATACCATTTGATAGAACTCAGATAATTCAGCATGGTTTGTTTCATTACATACTGCATTAAATTACCTATCAAATAATTGATATACTGTATAAAATGGCCATATTATTCCTGAAAACCAAGGTCTTCACAATTTTGCCCACCACTAGTGGTGTTACCCCCTCCCCTGAGAGTGTCACCCGTGGTGGTCAGCCCTTCCCTGCCCCCTGCTGCTAGCTTCAGCACTGGTGGCAGAAGTTCAGAACGTGCTGAATTAAGTAGTGGCATTTTTAAGGCATAGTTAGAGTTCTGGTGCACAAAATATTACTAGCTCATCCATGTGTATACTTTGTTGAGCAATTCCAGAATTCATTTGGAACGTCCAATAAACTCTGTCTTTTGTTTCCGGAAGCCAGAAAGAAACAAGACCAGACGAAAAGTATATTGTAATAAGTCTGGCCAATCCATCGTATCTGGATGCTTTTAGCTCAATTTCAGTAGATTGGCTCATGCAGGAGTCCACATAATTGATGTGCTTCTGCTGCTTGACTTCTGAGGCCTAGGAATTAATCACCCTAAAAATTAGAACTGTTACCTAACAGCACAAATTAAAACATTATTGTATTTCTATTGTATGAAAAAGGAGTTTCTTTTTCTACTGCTTCAGATTATTGTTACATTCCCATTACGGTGGGAGCGGCACACCTATGCTTCTGGGAATTCTGATTAAAAGAAATGTTCTCTGTGTATGCTCAGGAACTTTGTCTCTTGTCCTTTGTCACCCCCTCCTCCTTTCCCCCGGTAAGCTGAAACATAGAATGGAAATTTTTAAGCTACTGTAAAGTTGCTAAATGACTCTTTGCTAGAGGAAGTAGCCATACTACAGACTCAGCTCAAGCCAGAGAGGCTTGCTAAGAGCTGCAAATAACTCTTATCTTGCAGATGTTTCTTGTATCTTGCTAAAACTATGCTAAAGTTGCAAATGAGTTCCTGTATTCTGTTGAAGCAGTAAACACGTGTATTGTATATTGTGTATTGCAAATTGATGAACTGTTAAAAAAACCGTTACTCAAAAGAGGCGTAGCCCCAGGAACGTTAAACTCCTATAAAGAGAAACTGACCCGATTGTAGGGTGCGCCTGTGTCTTTGTGGAAAGATCCCACACAGACGTCCAGCATGCGCACTGAAATAAAAACTATTTGAACTTTTGCTTGAAGATCCAAGGTCTGTCTATTTCCTTATGAGGGGTACCTAACAACGGTACCTCAAGTTTGTTGCTTTCTGGAATTAGAATTAGAGAAGACAGAGTTCCTGAATCCTACACACTTAATATACAGCAACAAATTTTTAAGACAGGGTAATCCTCAGTGGAATAATTTGAAGAACTACTCATTATATCTTCATCCTTTGAGAATGCTTACTATAGCTGTTGCCGAAAATAGGCAAAGTATGGTATCCATGGTGGGGATTGCATTTAAAAAGGCAAACAACTAGACAAGAGAGAGTATTAGGATCATGTTTATTACACCTGCGCAGGCGGACTAATCTTCCTGAAAAGTCAGGGAGAAAGACAAAAAAAAAAATACACATTACAAGCACTTTTATACCCCCCCCTCCTTTCCCCCTCCAAGCTGCAGTCTTGGTGGAAAATCACTGGGATGGGGCCTGAGAAGCTCTGTACTAATTGGTCCTTGTGAATATGCCGTGATATTCTGACAAGGGAGGGGCCTCTCTGCTAGCTCGAACCAGCTCCTTATCAATTGTGAGGCCTAGCAGCCCTGGATGAGAACAATGGAAGCAAAGAGAGAAAATAGTTACATGCTTTGGCAGCTTGGCAGCTTAAGACAGGGACAGTTACTCTCCCCCTGCTACATAGAAGAGGAACACAACTTGAAAAAAGTGCCTCTTGCCCAGTTAGCAGGCACCACCTGTAATCCCCAGTGGAATAGTTTGAAGAACTACTCGTTATATCTTCATCCTTTGAGAATGCTTACTATAGCGATAGGCAAAACATTAGGTAATGACTTTAAAAAATCAACCACAGCCTATCAACCTGATCAAAGAGTATCTATCCCTGCAATAAATAAAACACATTTACCTTGGAGTAAGCCCCACTGAAGACAATGGGACTTACCTCTGAATAGACATGCCTAGGATTGAGCCTTATGAGTGATTGGAATCTGCCAGTAAGTTCTTCAGTTTGTTTTTCTTTTTGCAAAATCTGTTAAGACAGTGTTATTCAAACTCTGGGCTGGGACCCACTTGGTGTGTCGCAACCTGATGTCAGGATGTTTGCGGAAAGATGGGAGCAGCCATCTTGGAAGCTGCAGACCTTACTCTTGCTATATTCCTTTTGTGAGTGTTGACAGTTTGAATTTTCAAGCCAGGATTTTTAAAAGATTTTGTTTTTAGTTCAGTGCTTTTCCATAATATTTTGTCCTAATCTTGCTTTCTGTCAGAGATGTTTCATGGTTGTGCATTTGCTTCAGTCCAAGAATACCAGCTTGCTTTTTTGGAGTGTCGTTTGATTACGTCACACTGATGGCACTTCCTGCTTGATGATGTAAGTTCTGGCTTTCACATCACTTCCGGGTTAATGGCATCACTTCTGGTGGGTCCCAGCACGAGTACCATTCTAAAAAGTGGGTCCTGGTCTAAAACATTTGAGAACCACTGTGTTAAGCGGTTGAAGCAAATAATGTAAGAAAACAGCAAGCAGCCCTGGCTAGCAAGCCAGGGTTAAAAGTTCCAAAAATATAAGGGGAAAAAATCCAAATGGTGCAAATCTCAGTGCTTATTAGAAAACTCCAGATTGTGACACATTTCAGTCAATGGCAGTTTGTGTGGTAGGACTGATCAAAGTAAGCTATTGCCACTTAGGCAGCGGGTAAATGCCCCATGCTTTGAATGCAAGCAGCCCTTTAGACAGCAGGTATGGGGGGAGGGTTAGGGTTAACACTGTCCTCTTAAATGAAAGCAAATGATTTTAAAATAATTTTAATTGACCCGATTCTGAACTGGGGCAGATCATTGTCAATATTTTAATTGGATAGTTTCTGATATTTTAAAAATTTGAATTCACAGAGTTGCCAAGAATACATCTATTTTCCTGCAAGAATTACTCTTTTATTTTAATAGTGCATGTGTACAAATAACTAAGCTTGCCCGTTGTTGGTGAGGATACAGGGACAAATTGTCAGTCAAATTGCATGATGCTATCTAAAGGTGGAATTTGTGCTGCCCAATGAGACGAGCCCTTGACTGAAGGGAAGGCATTCTCATTTTTATATTTGGAGCAGAAAAGACAGGCTCTGACATTTGGGTCATGTTGGCTGCTTGGAAAGCCACTTAGTGGAGTAATAGCCTGTAGTGCTTGCCCCTCCAGCTGAGAACAGATGTGCATCTTTGGAAATGTTCTATAGGAAACTAGCACTTCATTTCACTGAATTATGTCATTACCCTGTGTTTTGGCACACCATGAAATATTGCTTTCCCTGGTTAAATCATAACAAGAGAGAGACCAATTTTCAAAGGGAAAAAGCTAACGCCATTAAAGGTTTAATACGGCAGATGTTCCAGCTGAACTGTACATTTGAAGTGGCAGCTCGCTGCTAGCACATAATCTGGTTCTGTGTGGATCTCGGAGAGGCACAACATTGTTCAACCAATGCACCTTACCTGTATTTCCCCACTGCATCTTGATTTGTATGGTGTGCAAAGGTAGTTGCAAAACACTCCAGTATCTGGGATAAGATTACCTACAGTGGTTGCATTGTTTTCATATCCTGTTTATTAGGAAATGAGCTTGGGGAAATCCCGTATGAAGACGGTTGAAATGCTAATGAAGTATAGTATGGGGTTAGCAAGAGTGGCAGAAAAGAGTTTATTTCAAGCAACCTTATCAGCTACCCTATTATGAAGGTTCAAAGAACAAGAGAGATTCAGGTGAAAGCTCCAAGAAAATGTTGCAGTATTTTCTCACCCTTAAATGGAAAAGGCTTCTTGGAGAAAAAAAACAAATAAAAGAAATGTTTGTGTCTGTGTGTACAATCCTAACCTGGAGTTGGGCCGGCCCAGTTAGGCCAGCAAAGTTTGGCCAGCACAAGGGCCACCGTAAAGTATGTTTGGACCACTTTTGGAGTCAGAGCAGCCAGCAAATAGACATGCACCATCCTTGCTGATTCCGAGTGGTCCAAACGCGCTTTACGGTGGCTCTTGTGCCAGCCAAACTTTGCTAGCCTAACTGTGCTGGCCTAATTCCAGATTAGGATTGCAACCTGTGCTGTCTCTGTGTGTAAAGCTTCTGTTGCTGTATTGTGCTGAGGAGGGTGTTTCTGGACAGGGAAAGTTAGTCCTTGTGGAGTTAACATATTTATTCCCAAACCAAGATCACTGCTGTACGGTTCCCACTTGTACATTATTAGAGGGTCTTTTCCATCTGCTGTATCTCCTTGCCCTGCAGTTATGCATATTGAACTTCTGAAAACACATTGTGGCAGTCTTATTAAAACTGCTATTCACGACCTTTCCTTCTTGCCCTTATTGAATGCCCAAAGTCTACAATTGCTCTGTGCATTGATTCTTCAAGTGCTCCTTTGCAAAGCTCCTTTGTGGCTTGCTAACTCCTTTTCCCATTGCCGCACAAGTAAGAAAGTAATAATTCTGGTTACGAGAAACTTTCTGTGGGGCATAGGGGGCGGCGGTTTGCATCTGTTTTCAGGAAAGAGAAGCAGGCTGTATCGTCTGATCTATGTTTAGCAAAAGCTTGGTTGCAGAGCTGAGGCATGCAGCTGAGGTTTGCAGCCCTTTTCCATCTCCACATGATCTCTCCCACCAATTAAGTTAGGGGGGGGGAGAAAAGTGATCTTCAGGGAAGAGTCTGTAAGAGAGAAGCAACCTGCAGAAAGGAATCTACCTTCTGAGCCATATTTATTGAGCAATTGAAAGGATTAAGTCCATCTCCTCTTTCCTTCTCGTTCCCCATTCCTCACCACTATTGTATACAGACTTCAAGTACTTTCAAAGCCAAGGCTCCCCAGATCACTCATCACAGACAAAGTTGGACTGGGGCAGGGAGGAAGAGAATGATCTTATTTTTTTTAAGGGGGGATGTGTGTTTTTGTGTTGGCAGCTGCTCCTGAGAGCTTGTGCACTACTGGGTCACTGCTGCCTGCTCTATGGAAGGAACTCTGTAATATAGGCACCACCACCAAGAAGGCCCTATTTCACCACCTCCTGATTCCTCTTAATGGTGGCACAACACAGATAAGAGATCCAAACCAACATTCTGTATGAGAGCGCAATCCTTCTTTTTAAATATAACTTTTTATTTATATCTACAACTACAGTTTGGGGTAAGGGAAGAAAATTACATAGGGAAAGGTAATACAATAGGATAATACATTAGGAATCTGTCGGTCCACAGCATAATCATTTTCTAAACACAGCTGGTTGTCATATCTTTAAAAAAATATCAGGGAGATAAACCAGACAAAGAATAATCTATTTCATTTTTCTACTTGATTAGACTTTAACCTAAGCAATACTTTTTATCTTCATGTTACTACCAAATATGCATCTAGCCATACATAAAATGTTTTCCATATATTTCTAACTCTCTCTACTTCACCATTTCTAAGTCTTTCAGTTAATATATCCATCTAAACCTGGGGTCAGCAACCTATGATTTTGGAGCCGCATGTGGCTCTTTTAGCCATCTGCTGTGGCTCCGGAGTCCAGGTGAAAGTAGCAAAGGAGGCGCCCAGCATTGGCTGCGACCGCAGGCTCGCTCTCCCTCCCGGTAGGCTGCACTGTGCTCAGGGCTGCAAGTTGGGAATCGCCCCCTTTTCTCCCCTTCCTTCCGAGCCCCCCGAGCCGGGAGCTGCTACCGAGAGCGCCTCTCCGCTCGGCACCAGTCCCGCGCTGCATGCTGCTCCGGGAAGCGGGGAGAGCGTGCTGGCGGCGGTGGCGACTGGGCTCCCGCTCGGTCCGTGGATAGCCTTGTGCAGAAGGCAACCTGCGAAGCTCCAGAGCTGATCCGCCGGCTGGAAGGGTGCGTGGCTTTTTGTGTTGAATGTTCCATGTGTTTTCATTGCTTCGCACGCAGAGCTGGGATGGAGCGTGGCAGGGGGAGGCGGCGTGCAGCAGAGAGCAGGTAGGGAAAACTTTCTGGCTCGCTCTTGGTTGGGTTGCAAAGTTGCCCCTGGTTTTGCACGCATTGGGGCAGCTCCCTTTTACAAGCACGGAAAGCGCCGGGTCTCGCAGTTGTGTATGTGTGTCCCCCGCCAGTTTTCCAGGATCTTTTGCCCGGTCCCTCTTTCTGCAACATGGAGGGATTGTTTGCATCAATGGCATGCAAGTTGCAAAAGTTCCTGTGCACGAGCCTGGAATCCCCCTTTTGCAAACCTAAAAATAAAAAATCCTCCACCGTTTTGAAAAAACAACAACACACCCCATAGTGGCAGCAGTGGCATGGGCAGCTGCTCGGCTCGGCTCTGGGGTCTGCCCTGCCTGCCCATCCTGCTGCTACTTGTCGCATGTGCTCTTTGCAAGCGGGCAATCCGCCGCATTGCCCTGCAAGGTGCAGCGTGGTGGCTGGTTTTTGTTCTGCCGTTCGTTTTTTTACACGCGATTGGAAGGCTGTGGAGGATTGGCAGCAGGGTTGGGGGTGGGAGAGAGAGAAAGCTGGAGACAGCGAATGACAAATGTCAAGATCCGATTTTCAGCCGCGATCGCTCATAAGAACATAAGAAGAGCCCTGCTGGATCAGGCCAAAGGCCCATCTAGTCCAGCTTCCTGTATCTCACAGCGGCCCACTGGTGCCCCAAGGAGGCATGAGACAACAAAATGCTTGCATCCTGTTGCCACTCCCTATAGTTTTTTTATACATAGCATAAAGGTAAAGAAAACTATATATGCAGTATTATCTTCATTTTAGATGTCAAAAGGGTTTTGTGGCTCCCGAGGTTTTCTTTTCTCCAGAAAATGGGTCCAAACGGCTCTTGGAGTGTTTAAGGTTGCCTACCCCTGATCTAAACTATTTCATATATTTTCTGTATTAACATTTCTACTGAGGGTATATCTACATTTTTCCACATCTGTGCATAGATAAGTCTTGCTGCAGTATTTACATGTATCATAATATGTTTTTCTTCTTTACTATAATTATTTGATATGATATATAAGAGAAACAATTCCGGTTCTAGTGGGATAACACATCTCAACATCTCTTGTAACAGTGTACATACTTTCTGCCAGTATCTTTTGGCCTTCTTACAGGTCCACATGTGATAAAAAGTCCCTATTGAATCTTGACATTCCAACAGTTATTCGTTCCAGGGTACATTTTAGCTAATTTGTCTGGCGAAATATACCATCTATAAAACATCTTATACATATTTTCTTTAAGTGAAACTGCTTTAGTCAATTTAATATTGGTTTTCCAAATTTGTTCCCAACTATCCATTGATATGTTATGTCCTACATTTCTTGCCCACAGAATCATCGTATTCTTCACTGCTTCATCTTCCATATTCATATCTAATAAAAATCTGCATTTTCTTAATCCACTAGATTTCCTTTATCCACTAGAAATAATTCAAATTCTGTATACTGTATATAAAATCCCATTTTCTTATCTTCATTCCATCTAGATCTTATCTATGCTTCAGAATACCAATCTAAATTAATCCCTTTTTCTATCAACTCTTTTTTCAAGTATATCTCCATCTTCTCATTCAAGAGTCCATTGTATGTTCTGTTTTGGCTCTCAGCCAGCCAATCTACTTTAGATGCAATTTCCAAAGGCTTCACCCAACTTGGTATCTTATCTTATTTGTTCCCATACTCGTAATAACGCTCTTCTTATTATATGATGTTTAAAATATCCAAAATACTTTGCTTTATCATATATAAGAAAAGCATGCCATCCTACTTGTAAATCATATGTCTCTAATTTTATCAATCTTTGGTTTTGTGGGTTTGCCCATTCCTTAATCCAATTTAACACCACTGCTTGATAATAAATTTCCCAATTTGGGAAGCCTAATCCCTTTCTGTTCTTATGCTCTTGTAATAATTTCAATTTAATTCTTGCTTTTTTACCCTGCCATACATATTTTACTGTAATTTTATTTAATTCTGTAAAAAAATTCTTTTTTGACAAAATTGGTATTGTCTGAAAGAGGAACATCACTTTTGGTAATATATTCATTTTTATAGTTGCAATTCTACCCATCAACGATAATCTTAAATTTTTCCATTTTTCTATATTGTTTGCAATCTCCTTCAACAATTTAAAATAATTATCTTCCGTCAATGTACTTGATTTTTTCGTTTAAAAAATTCCTAAATATTTCACTTTATTTGTTATTTGTAATCCATATTCTTTTAATTTTAATATTTCTGTCTCTCTTACATTTTTTTAAAAGTTGTTTTTTGATCATTGATCTTTAGTTCATAATCTCTTAAATCTTCTAACAAATATTTCAATGTTTGATTTGGATCTTCTAATATAAAAACCAAGTCATCTGCATATGCTTGTAATGTATACCCCTATACCCAATCCTATACCCCTATCTCACCAGTGCTATGCTCTTGTGCCAGCCGAACGCTGTCGCAAACATGGCGTCAAGTGTATCTGCGTCGGCGCTATGGCACTGGACCGGTGCAAGCAGCAGTGCTGATGCTCATGCACTGCCACAACCGTCGAGTGTCAGTCGCAACTGGCCTTGCACCAGTCGAGTATCGGTGGCGCTCAGTCGGCGCAGGGCCTTCACGAGGATGTTCCAGATGCGTGCCGGGGGCGTAACTGGGTGGCGCCAGGGGCGGTGATGCAGGATGGCCGTGCCAAATTCTAAAGCCCGTCCCTGGCCAGGGCGGCCCCAATTCGGCCCCTGCTGCAAAACAGCAGGCGCAGATCTGAGCAGACCCATAGGGGCAACCGGGACTTACACAGGTGCAAGGTGAAAACCTTCCCTTGTCCTGCATGTTGCTGCTGATGCCTCCTAATGGGCTTTAGGAGCTTTACTCCTAGGCGTTATGTCAGCTTTACTATGTCGGCCTTACTTAGGATTGGGCTGCCAACCACTCTGTTGCTTTTTGTTCTCCCCACCTACTGCCACTCCTTAATATGAAAAGGCACCCCTGTTTCCATACAGCATACCTGCCACACAGGTTTCTCCCAACTGTCACACGACAGATAGTGGGTGGAGGAACACAAAAATGGGCTGCAGTTTGCTCAAGCCCTAAAAAAAGTTTCAGAATGATTCTAGGAATGAAATTTATCATACACTGCAGAAATCCCAGCCAATGTTGGCATGTTGTATTCTTCAAGGGCTAGAGGCTCTTATTTCTTCTGCTTCATTTGAAATGTGTTTCAAATATTTCCTTAAGCAAGGCTATCTGGTGTCACTCGTTAGGTAACCTTGCTTAAGGACAAGTTCAAACCACGGCTGCAGGAGATTTTAACCTTGTGCATCTAAGGTCAGTCTTAATCACTTCAATCCAGCATCAGTTTACAAAAAAGAATAAACCTGCATTAACAGATAATTCTCAAAACAAGATTTTTCTTTCCACAACATGTGAGAATGTTTTGCATTCTCAGATTTTTCTCATGATTAAATATGTGACATTGTTAGGTATCCCTAATAAAGAAACAGACCTCAGATCTTTAAGCAAAAGTCAAGCAGTTTATTCAGCTGCGCATCGCTGGAAGTCTGTGTGGGATCTCTCCCCAAAGACACAGGTGTGCCCTACAGTTGGGTCAGTTCCTTTTTATAGGAGCTCAATGTTCCCGGGGCTGCACCTTTTTTGAGTAAAGGTTCTTTTAACAGTTCATCAATTTGCAATGCATGTGTTTACTGCTTCAACAAAATACAGGAACTTATTTGCAACTTTAGCATACTTTTAGCAAGGTACAGGAAACATCTGCGAGACATGAGTTAAGAGTTGTTTATAGCTTTTAGCATGTCTATCTGGCTTGAGCTGGGTATGTGGTTTGGTTACTTCCTCTAGCGAAGGGTCACTTAGCAACTCTACAGTAGTTTAAAAATTTCCACTCTGTTTCAGCAGATCTCACTGGGGGAAAGAAGGCGGGGGTTACAAGGGATAAGGGACATGGTTCCTGGGCTAGTACAGAGTATATTTCTTTAATCTTTTTATTCTTAATACCCAAAAGCATAGAAGCGCCACTCTCAACATGACACGTCTGAAGTAATATAAAGAAGAACAAGTAGAAAATACTATTGAAGGTTTTTTAAAGGCTGGAAATTAGCAGACCTTCAAATGAAAAATGTTGAGTGAGCAACAGACAGAAACATGCTCTTATCTTTTTTTCAGATCCACTGTTTTATTTTTTTAATTGATTCAGAAACTCTAAAAATACTGATATTTGTTTAATTAATGCAATTCATCAGAACTCCTCCAGCAATATAAATCCTGCAAAAAGTTTGAAAAAGCCATGCTATCCCTGAGCAAAAAATAAAATAAAAATAAAAATGAGAAAATGTTCTCCCAAGACCCAGTGTCTGCTAGCCAAATTGATAGAAGCATGTTTTGCAAATTAAAAGCAGCAACAGACTACATTGGCAATTCCTCATTTTGTTTTAAAAATCACTTGTTGATGCTACCACAAAAAATGGGAGATGCTTCTCTTTGAGTGTGGGTGGAAGAAGACTTTGAAATTTTAAGCCAGTATAAATGTGTTTGTGCAAACCGTCATATACATTTACATTAATGTATTAATGTATATACATAATACATTAATCTCTGCTCTTGTCATGGATATTGCATTGCAATTAATCTACTCCTAGATTCATTACTGTAATACTAATTACCCCATGTAATGTTCCATTAACAGGGTGGGAGCCACTTAAGCACAACTTACCCATGGGTGACATTGGAAGGTGCCCTCTAGCTGGTCCTACTGTTGACCGTGCTTAAATGGGACGAACAGCCCAATCCTATCCAACGTTCTAGCACCAATGCAATCCAAAGGAACAAATATTCCCTAAACTTGAGGAGGCCTCTGGAACTGTTCCCTCGCCACAGAATGCAGCACGCACCATGTTGGCACAGGTACATCAATGCTGGAGAGTTGGGAAGGATTGGGCCACTATTCTCTTCTGATGCGATCTAAGGTTAGAACTGGAAAGAGTCCAAATAAAGAAGTGAGATAATTAAAAATGAAAATAAGAATGGTGATCTAGTTAGTTCTGGATAAAATAAATTGGGAGACTAATATATCTAAAGCAGCAGAAAAACCAATGGGGCTGGCATATGTTCTCGGGAATCCAATTGGATACCCAAGCTCTCCAAAATTACCCTTATCTTATTAATCAACTGGTTAAAAGAGGGAGAAACTGGCACTTAGGGCTAGTTTATTTCCTCAGTGGCAAGCCATTGTCACTTCTTGTATCCAGGATTTAGGGGAAATGAGATTTTTATGCCTCCAAAATGTAGACAAACCCTTCCAGTTTCAAATCCTACTAACAATAAAACAGTGTACTTGATGTCACATTCCTGGGTTCCTGTGTTTCAGAAAAAAACAATTTTTGTAAAACAAAAGAAAGATTTCATATCTCCAATGGTCCTCTATGAATGGACTCCAATCTAGGAACGATTCAGTGGCCATCCAACTATTTACCTATGCTCAACTGGGTGCAAAAACAAAATTAGCAGTATAAGATCCCCTGATGGGCAGCACAATCCCAGCTGCCTTGTAGCATTGTTGCGTAGATGCTACGTCACTTGGCACTGAGCAGCAACCCCGCGTCGGCACTAGTGCTCTCAGGTCGAAGCTATGAGTAGCATCGGCCTGAGAGCACCGACGGCACGCCTCCCTTGAGTTGGCTGAAGACAGTTGGCTGATCTCTTGGACACAAAATTGGCAGTGGGGAGGGGAGTTGGGAGCGGGATGTGGGTGGGCTTGGGATTTGGCCATAAAGTCGAATCCTAAGCCCTATTGGGAGGCTGTGCAGCCCCAATTTAGGACGCGCGGTCTCATCGGATCTGCGCCTGCTGTTTAGCAAGCACAGATACATTGGGGAGGCTGGAGCCTTCCCGATGGTAAGGGTGCGAACATGCCTCCCAGCCTCCCCCAAGCAGCGCCAGGATTTGGCACAGTCCCATCGGCCTTGCCTATCCAGCGCTGCTTAGGATTGCGCTCTGAGTTGCCTCACCTACGAATCCCACAGGATTCTATGGCGTAAAACTCTATAAAAACTCTTGAGTTCCTGAGCCTGGTGTTCTTTGCTTCCCCATTTGCTGCCCGCCGTTCTGCTTTGCTGCTAGTTTGTGGTGTAATTACCCACTGGCACTGCGCCAAGTCACTCCCCTTCCAGACTCCATTCAAGATCCGCAGCACCCAGGATCAGCAGCCCCCTGCAGCCCCCCCATTTCTTTTCCATGCTCTTGAATGTGAATCTGGCATTAATTATGACATCGTATGTGTACATTAGGAAAATTAAATACATGATTTTAATAAAGTGAAATTGGGTTTTACATAACGCTAAACTGGAATTAATTGAAAGTTTTTGAATAAATGAACGTCAATGCCCTTGAAAAGTACTGCACGTATCCAATAAGGATGGGGCATCCATATGGACCAATGGATGTTGGTCTCGCATATAGTCTTGATTAAAGACTGTATGAGAGACTAACATCCATTGGTCCATATGGATATTCCATTCTTGTTGGCTAAGTGCGTTGCATTCAAGGGCATTGAGGTGACTGGAAACATTAGTGACAAAAACCAAGACATTCCAGCAAAGCATAAAGCAAGCTGCAGTGTTAAATAACAGATGTGGCATAAGACGTATAGTTAATGCATGCAAAATCATCCACAACACTTTATCAACGTAAAAAAGTGGCTCATGGCATGAGCCAAAGTGACTGATGTTGACAACTCTTCTTTGCGATAAAATACGAGTGATAAAAAAATATGTTCTTCATTGTTCCCTTGCTCAACAGTTCCGGGTGTATTCCTGGCGGAAGCAGATTGCTCTAATACAGTGGACAAATGTACTATTACTAACCTTGTCTACAGCTATTCATCATTTTTACCCATCTGCCCACCACTTAGCCATCTGTCTCTTCAACTTCAGGGATTTTAAGTACTGCAATAAGCCAATATATAGTGTCAATGATTGGGAATACCTCCAGGAAGAAGATGCATTACATACGGAATGCTTAATTTTTCATAACAGCCCATCATTTTGAAGGATATGTGTGCGGCACTTCTGGCTACTTGCTTGCTGTGCTCCCTCCAAGCTGTTTTAGCAGCACAAGGCTTGTGTCACAAACTGTAACGTATCGCCATGCTAAATGAGCCAATGGGGTCACTAGCCCCAAGCACTTGCTACTCCGAAACACATGTTTCCCAAACTTCTGATAGTGGCAGATGCTTGGATCCAGTGTTCCAATGAAAATTTACAGCATTCTTGTAAAAGAACAACATCAAGACAATACACGTGAAGCTTTACACTCTCGGGGCCCAATCCTATCCAAATTTCCAGTGGTTATGCAGCTACAATGCAGCCCTGGGATAAGGGAACAAATGTCCCCTTACCTTGAGGCCCCCTTTCTGTCTGTCCTCTCATTGCAAGATGCAGCACATGCCCCATTGGCATCAGTGCTGGAAAGATGGATAGGACTGGGCCTTGGACCCAGTGGTGTCATCTACTCACCAGTAGACGGTACGCTGGGCGGGGCTTAGCGTGATCGACGGCCCGTCCACTCACTTCCGCTTTCTTCGCGCTCCTCGCGCAGCTTTCCCTCGCCTCGGAGAGGGCGCCTGCTCGCCAGGGGGGATGGGTGGGGGCGCGCCGGGTGCCTGGGTGAGCAGGCGCCCCCTCCGAGGCGAGGGAAAGCCGCGCGGGGAGTGCGAAGAAAGCGGAAGTGAGTGGACGGGCCATCGATCACGCTAAGTCCCGCCCAGCGTACCGTCTACTGGTGAGTAGATGACACCACTGCTTGGACCCCATTATACAAATTATTATTTTGAATGAACATAACTTGAGGGTGCAATCCTAAGCTGCGTTGGAACAGGCAGGCTGGCGGGCCTGCACCATATCCTGTGCAGCTTGGGAGCAGGCTGGAGCCCCCACAAGGCAAGGGCTTGCTCGTCCTTGCCCCAGAGTAGGTGCTAGCCACGCCTATGGGCTACTTGTTGAATTGCGCCCCGAGTTTGGTCGATAGTAACTTTGAAAAGCCACAACTCATCTGACCTTATTTTCCCTCCCACTTTCAAAAACTGGTTATGATATACATGAGCTAATGGCAACTTAATTGATTCTTCTACTGTAAAGTCTACTATTTATTTTTTCCAAAAATGTATTCCTTGCCTTCCTTTCAAAAGTTACCCAAAGCATCTTATAAACCACAGAATGCATGCAAGGAACACATGCATGTGTTCTACATACTGAATTAGGGTCAAACTTTTTTTTAACCTTTCTGTATGGATCAAAAGAGTGCCCAGCTTCTCTTGGTAACAGATTTCTCAATACCACCATTATCAGTGCCTTAAAGTATCCTTCACTGCTACTAATCCCCCGTCAGTTTTTGAATGGACCAGTTCAGTGTTTCTCAGGGGTTGGGACCCAGTAGGTAGGCCAGGAGCCAAGTTCTGGGGGGTCCCCATTAATTTCAAAGCCTAACTTATTTTTAATGTATTTGATTTTGTTATGTGAATGCATTTGGGGAAATGTTACAGATCTGTACATTAACAGGCTACCATGTATATGCTTTTAGCAATGATAGTCAATGGGGCTTACCCCCGGGTAAGTGTGGGTAGGATTGCAGCTTTTGGGACGATTGGGGATTTTTTAAAAAAAAACAAAAAAAAAAATCAGCTACTGCTTGGGAGGGTTAGGAGGGTTCTTCTTTATTATAAATATTTTTAAAAACTTATTGTAAACTTTTAATTTACTTAAGTAATTTAATTGGATTTTTGGTTACAATGGGTGTGTTAGATTTTTTTCCTGCTTGATGATGCCACTTCTGAGCATGACATCATGTCCAGGCTAATTACATCACTTCCAATGAATCCCAACAACATGAATGCCATTCCCAAAAGTGAGTCCCAGTGCTAAACCATGTTTAAAAACCAGTGGACGAGTTATTTGGCATGTTAAGTTTAATATGCAAATAATTTCCAAGTTATAGCCTTTTAATTAAGTTGCTATAGCAGTCAGCTTGTTTCAGTTTTAAATGGAGGTTCTCAAATGTCTTGTGTTTTTTAGGAAGTAATCTAATTAGTGCTAAATGGATTGCTTTGAAAAAAATGGCATTTATGTTAGACATTCTACTTAGAAGCAGTGTTACCACATGTGTTCTGGGACACATGCACTAGCGATGCCTGTGTTCCCTCCAACATTCATGCTGAGGAATCTGTAGTCGTGGTGCACTCAGCTTCCAACATGGTCTCAGTATGCAACTGAAATGCACAAATGGTTTTATGGAAAGGGTTATTTACAATAGCAAGATAGGGAGAGAATCCTATAATGCCATACAGCAGCAGTCACTGGAATTGCTTAGGATGCTGGTGTGGCTCTGGAGCCTAGGAGAACAGGGAGCACAGTGTTTGTGGGGGAAAGTAGCAAGGGGCACTGTCTCCAGGACCCCCCCCCCACAGGCAGAATGCTGGATTTCCTGGGGAGGGGGAGGTAGAGGGAGCGGGAGAGAGGGAGGGAGAGGGAGAGGGAGAGAGAGCACGCAAACAAACTATGGATTGTTTACTTAAGCAATATTGGGGGTGTTACAATTTTACTTGCTTGATGATGCAACTTCTAAGCATGACATCATGTCCAGGTTAATTACATCACTTCCAAGTAGGAAGAGGCAGCCAAGGCACAGCTGTGTCTGAGCTTGCTAACATAAAGAGATGAGAGCAGGCAAGGGCAGGGTTTGTTTTAGAACGGGCAGCTTGCGATGCCAAATGGCAGTAGGAGAATTTACTCCCTGCCATCCAGATTTCTTGACGGGCGATTCAAATCTCCAAATGGAGATCTCTGGAGAGCAGCAGCTCCTGGGATTGCTCCATAGCCCTCGTTTTGCCTTTTGAACCTTGGGAACAGGAGAAGTGTCCAGGCTTGGCTCGCTTGCCTCATGACCCCTACAGAGCATCACATCCCATTCAGCGGAAAGTGACTGGCAAGCTTGGTCCTGGGCACAGCTTCATCGCTGATCCATTAGCATCTCCCCTTATCTTTCCTTGCTTGTCTCATGTGCAAGCAGATGGATGAGCCACTTACTGTATCGTTTTCCTCCTTTGCCTTTGTATGTATGTGTCAGCCACCTGACCCGGTGGGTCTGAGATGCACCGCAGCGGGAAAGAAAGGAAAGGGCCAAGGCACACCTGCTTGGAAGAGGGGGCCGGCTGCGGCTCATTTGCTAGAGACAGCTGCAGCCCATCAGCTAGTAGGGGCAGAGGACAGAGGGATGAAGGCAGAGGGGGAAGCCAGGGCGGGGGTGACTTACTAGGGAGAGGGAGTGCGGCGCAGCCGAACAGATCCAGGCAGAGTTCCCCCAATGCAGGCCTATGACGGATGTCCGGACCGAGACTGCCACCGCAGCTGCCCTCTGGACTAGCCGTCGCTCGAGGAGAGGCACAGGACCTGTTTCCCCGATGGAGGGTGAACCCCGTCATCCCAACCAACCCTTGGTTGGGCAGACACCCTGAGTGGGCAGACACCCGTGGACTTTGTGTTGGCCCAGGTGGGCGAAGCTTAAAGTTGGACTTATCTGCCCAGGCAGGCGAAGCATTTAAGTTGGACATTATCAGCCCTGGCGGGTGAGGAATTTGAGTTGGTCGGGACACCTAACCCAGAGAGGGTGGGGCGGGGACTCGCAGCTATCTGTAAGGTTGACTGTGCAGGGAGGGGCTTGGATGGGTTGTGACTAGCTCAGGCGGGGCAGGCAGTTGTCATAGGCTAAATAAAGGTCATGTGAACGTTAGTCTTCTGTCTCGCGGTCTTGTCTCGCTGCACCCACCTGCAATGTCCTCCATTACATGGATCCCTTCACCACTCCCCTCCCAGACTGGGGAGGGGCTGGCGGGGCGGACGGGGACATGACAGTGTGTCTGTGCATGCACACACGTTAGGATTTGTTGGCCTATCATAAGCTGTTCTAGGGGAAGCCCGAGATCAGCTCCAGGCCTTCATAATGGACATCCTTGACCGACGCAACCATTGCTCAGATCCATGCTACTTAGTTGGGTAGTTTGAGCCATTTTGAACAGCTTCAGTAGGTTTGAAGGGTTTATCTTCCCATAAGTGGATGATGTGCTTTCATGGCCTGCTGAGGGGCTCATTCCTTGATTGTAGTCTTTGGTTCGGGCTACAGAGTACTAATCTCCAGTCATGGAGATTACCACAGTCTACACACTAGAAACATTCCTCCTTTTTTGTTTCTCTCCCCTAGCTTTCTTCCTTTCTACCTTCCTTCCCAGTTCCCCAAATCTCCCAATTTTAGGCATGGGCACCATCAACAGAGTGAGCCCTGGGCACAAGGCCGAACAAGCCTGACCTGTGTTGCAGGCCCTGAGAGAGAGGCTGTGGTTGGCTCTCCTGAAGTGGCACGGCTGTAAGGTTATGCAGGGCCTTTGGACAGCGCCATTTTTAATTTATGCAACTTCCCTTGTATCTTAAAGGTGCTTGGGTTGGAGAGGCAGATTGTGTCGTTAGCTCCACTCCTGAAGCCGTTTCGAATCCCGTGTAAACTAATTTATCCGTTATCGAAACAGTTTCTTTGCAAAATGAGAAATTGATGGCGGAAGGGAAAAGGAAGCACATCTGAGATACATCCGCAAAGCACAATTGCACTGAGAAACAGTTTTCATTTATGAAAACATATGCATTTGGAGGAGGCCATTCAGCATCTTTCCGGTGATTTAACAGGGTGGGGGGAAAGTTGAAATGACTCACAAGCTGTTGGTCGGTTGGCTGGTCAACGACTTTGACCCACATGCAGAGGCAAAGCGAAACAATTTCAGAATGTGAAGGCCCCATCAGGGGAACCTGTGCTTGCTCTGAAAATGCTATAAAGCAACGTATTACAGAAGCTTAACTGCATGTTCTTCTCCAGGAAGGTTTACAAGGGATAAGATAATTAAAGTCTTTTATTGTAAAGGCTTTTGAACATTTGTGAAACAAGTAAAAATATTCAGTAGGGGCTCATAAAATAAGGCATTTAAGGCTCATATTGAAGGGAGTATATAATATTTCTCCCCTAGTATTGTATCAGTTATATAAATCAAAGAGTAGCACATTTCTAAGCATTTTTCTTTTATTATAATAAAAGGCTACTTATTGCTGCTGGAAAGTGCTTCCCTGGGGATAACTGTGATTTTATTGTGTTTTACACTGTACATATGAGAAAGTTAATTATGTCACAATACACGGATCCAACATTTTGAAGCTCTCTTTGCCAATTCATTGAAGACAACAAAATTCTTGGTTTGAGATTAAAAACAAAGAAACCTACAGTTCCTAATGGGGCGCATTCATGTCCTCTGTGGTTTGTCCCATTTGTCCCATTTATCATGTTGTGTCAGGATTTAGGCATTGATGTGACATCTATAATTGGTGGAAACAATTCAGAAATTCAACGGGTACAGCCTAGAAAGATCCAACCAGTGGCGTTATTCACCCGGTACGCTGGGCAGGACTTACCTTTGAGCGGCAGTCCGCCCGTTGCGTCACGCCGCGTTCCGCCACTTTCCCGCCCGCTCGCACTCCAAAGCTGCACTAGATACAGCACAGGCCCACCGGCCTCCTTGTTCCGGCACAGTTTAAGGTTGTGCTCCAAGTGAGGACTTGCTGTACGACAGATTCCCTAATGTGAAATGTTTGCGGCTTCAGCTATTCCGGAACTCTGTATCTGTCATTGCTGTTTATGTGAAATGAGTGATGCACCTGCATTTTAAAGGGAAATCAGCTACTTAAGCTCATGTGTACACTTTATAACTGCCATGTCCATATCCAAGAACAAAATGGCTACCAAGTATCAGACAGACCATAGCATGGATTCTTTCTCATAGTGTGACTTGAGTCTCCACTGATTTTGCCAATGTCAAATATTAAATATGACTGTCTTTTCTGGTTGACTCTCTTAGGACAAGAAGCTGGACTAGATAGGCCTTTGGTCTGATCCAGTGGGGCTCTTCTTATGTTCTTATGTTTAGGAAGGCCTTTACCTTCCGGCTTGCATCATTGCTTCTGCCGCTTGCCAGGGCAGGAAAATAATCAGGGCAGAGTGAGGAGAGGGTGGAATGGGGCGGAGAGTGGGCACATTGGGCCAGGGAGGAGGTGAGGTAGATGAATTTGGTCCGGGAAGGGGCTAAATTTGGCAGCAACAGCAGCTGCAGAATCCTAACCCCCTTTCTGCACCTGATCTTGCCACAGGTGGTCTTGTGGACTTATGCTAGCTATTTAGTTAGCACAAGTCCACATAGATCCCCCCTTCCCAGTAAGGAAACAGTTGTTTGGGTGAGACCTCTGCAACTGCCCCCCCCCAGGATGCAGCGGTAGCCATTTTGTCACCACTGTGTTGGCTGAGGGAAGGGGAGGATCAGATTGGGATGCAATTCTGTGGTCTGGTTCCAACTTATATTAAGCCCCTGAAGAACCTCTATTTTAAAATAACACCCCTAAACTAGACAATAAGCTAATGTTGCATCTAGTTTGGCTCATAATTGGAAGAATTCCCCTATAGCTTCACCCTAACACAGTCTGAAATCAGGAAGCAAAGATATCGCTGTCAGGCATTTGTTTTTAATTTCTCCAAAGTCTTTAGAGAGCATGAAATCAATTCTTGTGCTTAGGTGTAATTCAGACATGCCAGTTTGGGTTCAAATTCAGTGTGGGGTAATTGCCTATGACTGATGACAGCACTTTGCTTTAACAAATGCATTTGTCCAACCCAGGCTCCCAGGGTGATTCTCTCAAATGCAGAACGTAGGCTGTGAATGGTAAGATCTCCGCAGGATTGGCAAGTCCACAGCATGTTTGGCTTTCTATCATACAGATAACCATCTTGTTACAGCCCTGTGTTATTCTAGCGTTTCGTTTTGAACTTGCATTGCGTTAGGATTTGATGGTTGAAGGTATGTGCCCTGAGTAGCTTTGCCCAAATAAAGTATTTTTGTGCACTAGGGTCGGGGTCTCGTTTGGAGGAGAGAACAGTGTGACGTATGACAGTTTTGTAATAAATTTTACAAACACACAAGTAGAGCAGAAGTGGAGAGAAAGGGGGTCCTAAAAGGTAGTATAGCTGCTATGCTACATCAGATCCCTAGAAAGAAAAGTTCTGTACCCCAAAATTTATGAACCGAGTCTCATTATTTCTGTGTGTCCTTTCAAACTTTGAACATCCATGCACACACCTGTCCTTTCCCCGTCACTCTCCAAACCCTGATCTCCTTCGGTGCGCAATCCTAATCTGGAGTTAAGCAGACACAGTTAGGCCAGCAAAGTTTGGCTGGCCCAAGGGACACCGTAAAGCGTGTTTGGAGTACTCTTGGAGTCAGGGAGGATGGGGCATGTCTGTGGGCTGGCCTCTCTGGGGCCGAGAGTGGTCCAAACATACTTTATGGTGTCCCTTCTGCTGGCCAAACTTTGCTGGCTTAACTGTGCTGGCCTAACTCCAGAATTGTACTCTCAGAACACTGAAGAGATACCTTTCCAGTAGTGTCAGCCTACCGGTACGCTGGGCGTGTCTTCTGGGTGAGCGGCAGCGCGATCGCTGCGTTCTGTTGCGTAACGGCGAAAGCCCGCCCGCTGCAGCGGGCGGGCTTTCGCCGTTAAGCAACAGAACGCAGCGATCGC
>JAJKFI010000024.1:3755994-3781501 GCA_029204185.1 Lerista edwardsae
GGCGGGCTGCCGCTCGCCCGTTCCTCCCGCCCAGCGTACCGGCAGCATGACGCCGCTGCACTGAACTAGTATATATCGCCCAGGGTAATTGCCCAAACTGGTGAATTTTGGTAAGGAAGGTATTTGTCTGGCTGGTTCTGCCTGTGGTTCTTGGAAAACCTAGACTTGCCTTCAGGTTGTACAAGCATGAATGAGCCTTTCAGGAGCTGAGATTTCAGGGCCTGCTCCCAGGGCCGGCCCATTAATGAGGCCAGCGGAAGGTCGCTCCAAGCAGCAGACTGGCAGGGGGTGCCCACTTCTGTCCACTGCTCTCCTGCACTGATCCTCCTCCGCCCACTCCCTGAATTGGATGATGGCAGTGGGGAGGAGAGGGGAGCAGTGGGACTGAGGAGCAGAGGCTGGCACACCAGGCAAGAGAGGCCGCATTTAGGCGATGGTCTCGGGTCTTGGGCTGGCCCTGCTTGCGCCAGCTCTTCAGAAGACAATTTGGATAGAACGTTAAGGTCAGAAACTAAAGAAACGGCACACCATGCTGGGTATAATCAAGCTGTGTACCCAGTGGTGTCATTCAAATGATTTAGGAACAGGAACTCACTTTTGATTGGCACTTGTCGGGAACCCGGAACCAGCCACGGAGCCCGTTAGGATCCGGAACGCCCGTTCTGGTCCGTTCCCCCTGAATGACATCACTGTGTGTACCTTCACGTGCTCCCAGCCAGAGGTCATTGCAATACATTTCCTAGAGCAAAACAGCCTGGCTTCATAGCCTTCCATTCCCCGGCAATCTAGTAAAGGTTTGAAACCTACACAGAGAACTTGGCCTAGTCAGCCAGTTTCATCGCAAGCTACTCATAGCAATTATATAAGCCAACAAGAAAATATGGTCACGCCTACCTTTGTTTATACAGGTAAAACCCAAATCCTGCTAATATAAGGGCAAAGAAAGGCACGAGAATAGCAATGGCCACAGAACTGCTGTTTGTACCATGTGGTTGGTTTGAAGAATTTGAACCTTCAGATGTATTCAGTCCTGGGAAAACAAAATCCTGTTCATTATGATGATCAGTTACTTTGCCTAGTTCAAAGTTCAATTAAAGTGATTACCTTTAATTGCTTATTTGTAAACTCTTGTTACCCACTTGGCTTAAGATCCTGGAAAGGGCTTTGTCTTACTACTCAAATAGACAGGGTCTGAGCAAAAGGCCTGCCTCACCAATGGTAAGTGCGTACCACTGGCGAAAAGTGTCGGGAATGTGCTGTAGAACAAGTTCGCAACACTGTGGGAGGAGGGAGCCCTGGCCGTGGGCCAGGGCTAGTAAGTGCCCAGCCCAAATGCCGTGAGGAACGGCTGCCAGTGCTCTAGCCGTAAGTGGAGTCCAGGCTGGGAGAGAAGTGGGGCGGGATTGGAACTGGGAGGGGGGAGGGGAGGATTGGGCCCATGCAGTGGATGGCACCTGGCAGTGGCTTCCACGGCCTGAACCTATGCCCTGTCTTGGGCTGGTCAGCCTGCTTGAGACTCCACCAGCAGAATAGCCGGCGGATACAGGGCTTTCCCTGGGGGAAAATGCAGCAGTAGCCATTTTGCTACCGCTACTCCTACAGGAGTCTGGCAGCTCAGGATTGGGCTGCCCAGATGGAATCCCAAACACCTGGGAATAAGTCCTCACTGGGATTTTCTGACAAGCAAATTAGTCTAGGGCTGCACTGTTAATGTAGGGCACTACTCAATCTCCTGTGGCAGGGTGTGGCTGAGCACACAAGTGAAGGGCAGGGACAACAGATTTCCTTCCCTTCCTGTTTTTAACAAGAGATAGGTTCAAACTTACTGAATAAGAGTCACAACATTAATCTCTAGTAGTTACCTAGTCTTTGAAGTCCAAATTGCCCATAATCTTTACCCTGGATAAATCCTTGGAAAACATAGGTAGCACCATCAGGCTCAGCAGAAACCTAAAAGGATAAAACGAGATCAGAATTAAACTACGCAAAAAATACATAGGTTGAAAATTCACACACTGATTTGAATGGGCTGGACTGAGGCACTTAAATCATTTAGCTACTTGTAAGTATTCTATCCTTTTCCCTAGAAATAGGTTTTCTGAGCAGGAGTAGTTGGGGTCTGATGATTGCGGGCCATTATAAACCTTGGACTGAATTGCCTTATTGTGGCTCGTATTAACATTTCCGCTTACTTTCGCTAGAGGAGATTAAAGAAAAATCTTTCAACCAGGTTGTTTTAAACATTTTTCACAAAGCTTTTGAGAAAACCTGTTGATTTTTTGTTCCTGCTGTTTTCTTCCTCCTTTTAAATTGATTTTTCTATGTTGTTATAACTGCTTTAAATGTGGCTTTATTGTATTAGATTGGATTTTACTGTAATGTGTCAAGGGGAGTCTGAAGGGTGCAATAAAATCCTTCAATAAATATATCATGGCAAGATACAATAGTTTGCATCTCTATAGGCATCCAATTTATTTAATGCATGTATAAACTGTTTTTAAAAATAAAATTGCACACAGTAATGAATATAGTTAAATACTGAAAAGACATACAATATATTTTTAGAAGAAAGATTAACAGGCTAAAAAGTGGGTAGATACCAGAAGTCCAACAGCCTAATATAATACAGCAGTTTTAAAATCTAAGCTCATTCATTTACAGCAGAGCAGAAGAGAAAAGTCTTCAGAGGGTGCTTGAAGTCAACCAGGATGGAGGCCTGATGGACCTTCTCCGGCAGAAGAATGATACATTGCAAACCAGATAAGATTACCTTAGAGTAGTGATTCCCAACCTTTTTGAGGGATGGTACCTGCCCTTAAGAAGCATTGTGACCCACCCAAATGGCACTACAGGTCCCTGGTTGGGTCTCCCCCGTCCTTAAAGGGGTTGCATCTGACGTAAGAATGCAACCCCCAGGTTGGGAAACATTGCCCTAGGGTTAAGGCAGGAACATATGATTGCATGGGGTCCATTGGTTGCATGGGGCCCATAAAGATTATAGGGCTTTAAAGGTCATAACCAGCACCTTGAATTGGGCCAAGATATAAACTGATACCAATGCAGTGCAATAATAGCACTGCATTGAGTGACTCAGGGTGCAATCCTAACCTGGGTTTAGGCCGGCACAGTTAGGCCAACAGTTTGGCTGTCACAAGGGACACCGTAAAGCGTGTTTGGACCACTCTCAGAGAGGCCAACACATGGATGTGTGTCATCCTCCCTGACTCCGAGAGTGGTACAAAGTTTGGTGCCAGCCAAACTGTGCTGGCCTAACTCCAGGTTAGGACTGCGCTCTCACAATGGTCAGCAGCCTAGTCCACTGAGGTTTTTGGACATAAGAAAAACCCCACTGGATCAGGCCATAGGGCCATCTAGTCTGGCTTCCTGTATCTTACAGAAATCATACCAGATGCCTCAGGGAGCACGCAAGACAACAAGACGCCTGCATCCTGTTGCCATTCCCTTTCATCTTGCATTGTGAGGTAGCACTGCTAGGCAGTTCATTAGTCTTTCCCAATTATTTCCCCCCACCCGTTTGCAGCCAGTTCACAGCAGCAGCCTTGCAATGTCTGTTCAAAATCACATGCCCAGTGCCGTTTCATTGGGCAAACGTCCTATACAGTACTCTCAAAAAACCTAATGAGGTCAGAATGGGTGACATTCATGAATCCTTCATGGAGACATTGAAGGATGTATGCGATCTCATCCTTCTGCACAGTGTTTCCTGGGCCTGGCACTTGGCGGGTTTGTTTGGTGGAGGAATGGTTGAATCTTCCTTGCATGCCCTCAATCTTGTTTTCTGTGGAACCCTTATATTGTCATCTGACTGTGGAGGGTTAGTTTCGTGGACTTCCTCAATCACCTCCTAATATTGTCATGTGAGGTGCCTGCTAACTGTGAAGCTGGTTCATGCATACACTGGCCTATGGCCTGCATTGTCGCATCAGATGTTTTATGTTGAAGTGGTCGCATGGTCGCCTTTGTCGTGGCTGTAAACCCACTTCACAGTCCGGAGCCGTATATTGCAGCCTGCGAGACTGCATATCGAACGGGGAAGATAACCCCCCCCCCCATAGCGTGATCATTACAACTTTTCTTTGCATGAACCATACCAGACAGCAACTTGAAGCAGTCTAAGATTCCTTGAGGCACCTGGTGGGCCACTGTGAGATGCAGGAAGCTGAACTAGATGGCCTGATCCTGTGGGGCTCTTCTTATGTTCTTATGTAAGGTTCAGATGCTGCCTGGCAAAATCACTTGCATTCCTCTTGTAACAAGCGAACAATAGCAGAGGCGTAACGTTCTGGGGGGCTCCAGTCCCATTCAGTCCCATTTTCAACCTGTAGCACCTGCTGCTGCTTCCTGTGCTGCCACCACCGAAGCCCAGGAGAGGGGGTGCCTCGCACCCGGAGTCGTGACAGGCCCTGGCGGGGCCCACCACCCGCAGCAGGAGCCATGGAGTAGGGGTTTCCAAGGGCCAACCTTTGAATGAGATCACTCTGGCCACTGGTTCTGGCTGGCTGTGGGCTACCAGGTGAGCGAGGCCTGTTCGTCTCAATCACGCCACTGCCATCTTCCCTCCTGAGCATCTTCTTGGGAAGCCCCAATATAGGGCATATTATAGGTGTTGCAAATATTATATCTTTATATTGGACTGGGTGGGGGAAAAACATGATTGGAAAGTAACGGCCATGCTATATGGCAACAACAGCAGCCCCTGGGCACTATTGGTCCACTGCATAATTCTGCCTTGGCAATGGAAATGGCATCGCCCAGTACCTCTTAGGAGACTGTATTGCAGTGCGGACATTTGTTCTTGCCTGTCAGCAACTATCTGTATGATTCTATTTTTCAACCCTGCTAATTATTTTTTTTCATTTTTAAAGTACTGTTTTCCCCCCCAGTGCCATGAGTGAGCCATCATTTCCTATTACGACGGTATTGAATTTTGTCAGAGCTATACTCACAAAACCATCCATTGCCCATTTTTCCTCCTTCAGTTTGTTCACAGAAGTATGGGATGGTGCTTTAATGAGATATATATGGAGCATTAAACGGGCTTCTTGGCTTTTATACACGCCTGTAAAATATAAAAAGTAGTTGATCTGTGCCACTTGTAAGTAACAGGAGCTTTTAAAAATACCCTCCACGGACTTATCACGGGGAGTCCTTACCATCTCACCAACAAAATATGAAGGTCAGTGATTTGCATGATGCTTAGATATTTAACATTAGACAAGACAAATTACTTATTTCAGTCATTATGCATTAAAATGAGCAATATAGGGGGTTGATCCACTCATCACTTCCATTCTGCCACCTCCTTCTGCTCTACCATTAAAAGGCAAATGGCCCCTTAGGCAATAAGAAGTGTATTCAGAATTCAACTTCCATGGCTTGTCTATGCTAAAGTCTAGGTAGGCAACGGAGAGTGAACACATTGCTCTCTCTTCTTCTCTACACATTAAGAAGTTATTTGAAGGAAGAGAATAAAAGAAGCGTGTGATTCGTTGCCAATAGCAGGTGGGCAGTCACCTGTAGACAATTCCACTTGCCCCAAACGAGCCTGCAGTTGGCAAATTGCAAGACAGATTAAAATCTCATGTATTCATAATCATTTCTGTACACTTGCAGTGAGTGACTTGCATTCATCCTCAGCAAAGCCTTGTGACTCAGGGCACTGTCATTCAATTAAAGAAGGAGAAATCTATTCACTTGATTTATACTGCCTTCCTCCCCAAAGGGCACCCAAGGTGGCTCACAACACTTTAAAAATACATACAGTTGGGGCTGGCCTTAAGGCAGTGTGACCTATGTCATCCCATTGTACCCCACACTCTGGGTGCGTGGATGGATCATCTCCTGACGCCGCCAGCATCTGACAACCTAGTGCAGCCAGCATCGGATGAGGGTGGTGCAGCAAACAGGACGTTGGCTCTTGTGGGCCAACCTGCCTTCCCCTGTGATACCTTGGCCCAAAATACATCTTTTGGAAGTAGTTAGTGGTGATGTCCTCATGCCACCACTACTCATTTCCGGGAGCCATGCATTGTGCGTTGTGGTGTCTGGCATGCCACACCTGCCTTGTAAGTGGGGCTATGTGGGGAGGATGAGAGTCCTGTGCAAGTGTCCTACCACACCTGAGGAATAGTATACATTAAGACGATGAAATACATAGTAGAAACAGACATGGAGAAATAAAGTAGAAATAGAAATGAGGCTATGAGCCAATGAGTTTTGCTCTAAATTTCAATTTTAAGAATGGAAGGCACTTCCATTTGGGCAAGAGAGATGGGAACGATTTTGGCCAATTTTTCATTAATTTTGCAGCACGGTGCCTTATGTGGTCCTATTCTGGGTGAACCTTTGACCTCCTCTCCTTGAAGTTCTGGTGAACAGAAAAGGCTGTTGTGCCAAGACAGTAGTAGGGAAGGTCACTTCTATGAGCTTCCTTCTATGCAGGCTCCTTAAGATATAAGCCAGAGTGACTTGTCCTGATCTGCTCAGTGTGAAGAGGTATTTGAACACCAGTATCTCAAGCATCACGCTGCCCTATGACTTTTTAACCTGATCCTGAAATATGATCTGCCAACATTGTCTGTAAAGCATTCCGTGTGATGCAAGCTCCTGTTTCATTTATATTCCTCTTTCCCCTGAGAAGCCTATATGCAGAGAATTTGTTTGAAAAAAACGCAAGCTTGGCAGAGATACTTGAAGGGCTTTCTGTATGTACAGGTATGTATTGCATTTAATGATGGGGATACATTCTGAGATCTAATGCAATGAGGGGCATTGTGCCTGTTCTTTCTTGTGTAAAGATTGGCTGGCTGCAGCTGCAGGCTAAGGATTGCATTCAGAGCCTCTCCTTTGCTGTGCAAATAGATAGGCTTCTGCAGACCACATAAACACCTGCTACAGGCAGGCTCCTGGAGACTCAATTGCCTTGTTAAGAGTCTGTTATGCTTTGATCCCATTAAATATGTGGTAGGCTAGGGACACCTGTATTTGAGAGCAGGGTGGAGGTAAACATAAAACTCTGCAGAAGTTAAGCAACAGGATTCATATCAAGAAACTGAAGTTTTTGTTGTTGAAAAGTGGTATAATAACTACCTCTGATTCTTCAAGTATATGTGGGTATGCATTTGCCAAGTAGAAATGAATTTCTGAGAAATCCCACTAGAACATGTTGCATTACAAATGGCTTGTACCAATGGAGCTTGCTCCACATTGAATAAAGTACTTCTTGTGAGTTGTTCAAGCACTGCCTAGTTCAGTACCAGGCTTCCCATATTACTTTACATTGGTCCTAGCCAGATGCACTATAGCAGTGTCAGCTGTTCCACTGCACGAGTGAGATGCTCTGTGCTGGTGTTGGACAACTGTGATCTGATGGTGCACAATCCTATGCATGCAACAGCTCGTAGGATCAAGCCTTCAGTCTGTTGCATTCTTACAGGTTGAAATATTCTCCACGTTGAGCCTGATTAGCAGCATGCACTCAGGGCGCAATCCTAAACAGTGCTGGATTAGCAAGGCCGGCCGGCCAGTGCCAAATCCGACACTGTTTAGCAGAGGCTGGAGTCTCCCCGTGGCAAGGAAGTATGCACTCCCTTACTAGGCTCCAGCCTCCCCTATGCGCTCCTTGGATCTGCGCCCACTAAATAGCGGGGGCAGATCTAAGGAGACCGTGCGGCCAGAATCAGGGCCACACAGCCTCCCGAGCGGCTGTATGGCCGCCTCCAAAGCCCGCCCGGGTCCTGCCCCCAACCTCCCCCCCCAATCCCCATCCCAAAATGGGATGGTTCCTCCCTCGTGCCAACCGGCTTTGGTTGGTGCAAGGAAGGCTCCCCGTTGGCTTCAGAGCATTAGCGCTGACGTGGGGGTGCTGCTCTGTGCCCCCACGTCGGTGCTAATGACGCTGCGTCAGCACCACGTCCAGTATAGGGTGGCGCTGCCGGTTACAACGGGATTTTTTTTTTCCCCTACTGCCAAAAAATTACAGTGCTCTGGAAAATATTAAAAGCTAAAGCTAAACTGACAGGGTTTAAGCAGGATGAATACATAATCTTCCTTGATAAATTCATTGGATTACTTTTTTTTTTTCCTGGCAAACTATGATGGAGTGCTCTTTCAGGCTTTAACATGGACAGCTGAAAGAAAATGACATCTCATCTGGAGCTAACCACTACTACTCTCAGCTAATATACATACATTAATGCACTCTTAAACCAATCCATTTGTTCAATATCTTGTTTATAACAAATTAAATGAATACATTGCAATTTGAGTATTCTAAGGTCCAAATAACAAGCAAATCATGTCTATGAAAAGTAATAGAAAGTAATCATTCTGGTGCTGACTAAATCAAGAGATGCATGTAGAGTGAAAACAATTTCATTATCAACAGATTCATCAGAAGGACGAATGTCCATTCATCTCAGGCCTAAAGCAAAAAATCACATCTTAGTCATATGCTAATCAATCTCTTAACACCATTTAATTACCATGACTTCTGCCTTAAAATAAAAAAAAAGACACAAAGGATTACTTCAGATGATTTGTTGATGCACTGAAGCAGGAAGTACAAGCATAGCATCCTGTTCTGCAGCAACATCACATCAGCGTCCACACATATCAGCTGCTAGTCAGAACACTGATGTGCACTGTGGTTCCCCAAACAGATCAATGTTATGAGTGCATGATGGCAAAGACCAATTCAAAAGGTCTTCTTTTTTCCCTCCTTCCTCTCTACTCTCCTTGATGTGAGAGGCCCTATGAAGACTTTCCCAAAGTGCACTTGCCTAACAAGTCTTACGGAACCTGCAGGGCATGGCAGAGCTATTCAGGCATCCTGCCACTAGTATAGAGAGAAATAGGGCCATTTAGGCCGCCAAGAGTAAGATTTGGGGCCCAATACTTTTCAGCACTGATACAGCCATGCCAATGCGCTGCTTTCTGCAGTGGAGGAGGAGTCACAGTGGCCTTTGTCAAGATAAGGGAACATTTGTTACTTTGCGAATGCATTGCAGCTACATCAATGCTGGAAAGCTGGTTAAGATTGGGTCCCCAAGGTGGACTCCCATGCACACTTTTCTGACAGTAAGCTCTATTGAAGACACTGGGATTTACTTCTGAGTAGCTAGGCATTGGCTTGTGCCCTTGTATCACATTTATATCATGATTCATAGTATTGAATTTTACTGCATCGGTTTAGGTTGTGGTTTGAAAACATGTCGCTTTAGCACAAATACACATTTTTTTATTTGTCGCAATTATACTGTGAATGATACGTTTTGCCGTGGCCGTACCTGAAAGTAATAGCTCCATGTTGCTGTTGGTAAGGGTTGCATTCACTCTTCCTGATGTTGCATTGAAATTGGTAACTGTCAAGGTCATAGGTTGTTTTTTGCCTTTGTAATTGTAGGAGCCTTTCCATATGTAATTCTGAGCAAACACATCATCAGGAACTGAAATACACACACACAAAATGATGAACATTGCCATATTTGGATTGCAATAATTCTAGTTAAAATTAGAATAGATACCCATGACCCCTCCTTTTCAATTATTTTTTGTTATTGGGAATTATATTGCCGGATCTAGCATATATATGCCTAATGCACAGTAATGATGCTTGAGGACCTATCTCTGAGCCAGCCGTGAATGTACACACTTTAATTGGAAACGATAATAATATTACATACATATTTAAATGATGCAGTCAAAAGACCAGGGTCTGTTCAGCATATTGATGCCTGCATGTAAACGAATTATACAGAGCGGATCAAAGTGGTGAATGTGTCTGCTTTTATTATAACTGTAAAATCAAAGGCAACCATTTGCTGGTTTTAGGTAAATGAGGCAGAAGGGCTGTTGGTGACAGGCAGCCTGATCCTACTGACTGGCAGTGCGAGCGGCTTGTGAACTGCATCAGCAGTGGCCATTGCAAATGCACCGTAAGGCCTGCAGCAGTGAGTAGACTGCCAAGTGATGGGGAGGCGTTCTGAGCGATAGCAGCTCTGAGTGATTTTCTTCACCTCTCCTTTTCCCCCCTCCCTGGTCTCCTCCAGCCAATCCTAAGGCAAGAACTCCTTGGACTCCTCCTTCTGCCCTCAATCATCCAAAGGAAAAAAAAAATCAGACTGTCCATCCTTTGTCCAATGATCATCAGCTCCTTCAGAGATGAACAAGAGAGCCCAGTACTGCCTCTTGCTTGAGGAAAACATTAACCCTTCCCTGCCTCCTGGCTGGAAATGCCAGCTTACAGATGGGTCCACAAGGCTTTTCACCAGAAAAATAAGTAAGCAAGCACACCCAGGCTCACAGGTTTTCAGACTTGAGTTTTTCAGCTTCATTCTTGAGTCACCAGAGCTGTAACCTGCTCCAAGCATGCTGGGGGCAGGGCAAGGACACCACGCCCCTAGTGCTGCCACCCTGCCCCCTGCCACACACCCCAGCACTTGGAATTGCTCCATTTAGGTACATATTGGACACAAGGGAGGGTGGGCCGGCCAAAAAACGCATCACCTTTTTCCTCTGTTGTGCCCCACCGTAACTACCGCACACCTCCCCTTGTGGCACCCAACCCTCTGCACCAGCCAAACTCGGCCTGCTTTGCCCAGTGCTGGATCCTGGTGCAGGAAGGCCACAGCGCATCCAAGCTTGCAGTGGCGTGGGCATGCCTTATGGCACTTTCCCAGCACTTCCAGGCCAGTACAGGGGACATGTGCTGACCTAAATGCAAGGTAGGATTGGCCCTTCTTTAAAGGCAGATGCATTTTTCAGTCTTTTTTGGCTGCTCTGTAAGCTACGGAGACAAAAGACATTTTCAAAGCTTCAAAAAATGTCTTCTTAATCCATATGCTGTGTACATCGTCCTTATGTTTTTTCTGTATCGGAACAACATATATCATGCTTTAGAAATGTGCAAAAATACACATATGGATAAGCCTCAAAACAGAGGAACAAATTTCATGTCTTAATTATTTTCAACATTGCTCAAGTTTGCAAACATGTACCACAGGACCACATTTGACAGCAGTGGATAATGAGGCTATTTTTAACAGAGGAAGGAGCTAGTAGACTTTGATTTGAATTTAAGATTAAAAAATATATATATACATGAAAATATAGAAAGATGATGGTGATAAACCATTACATGATATTTTAAGAACTTTTTTTTATCCTTGAGTGTGTTATTAGTAAAAAAAAAACATTGATACAAATTCATTTGAAAGTCAGTTCTTGATTCTATTAATTGGATAGCATAAAAGTGATGCAAACACCACTGTCCACAGTACATATAATAGATAACTTTGTAACCGCTGATATTATAAAGAACCTGAGAACTGCCATTTCAGCCAATGCAAGGTGATCCACACAGAATCGCAGCTTAGGGCTTGTGACACAGCTGAAGGGCAAAACTGCCGTGATTTCTCATAAGACGGTATAAATGTTCTTTTTTTTTTTCTTCCCATGAAGGGCAAACACAGTCTTGCTCCAGTTTTCAACATTTTTATACCAAGTTCAAAATAAAATGGTCTCAAACCTGTTTTTCAGCCACATACAAATAATCTAATGTCCCCTCTAGTTTTCCAGTGAAGTAGCAGCAGCTGGCTAACTTGTTCCATTTAAATGCATTGCCTACTAACTGGGCAAAGAAGCACCTTTTAAAGTGATGTCCTCTCATATTTAGCGGGGGAAGAGCAACTGTCCCTTTTAACCTCAGCATGTTGCTGTAGTCTCTTCTACATCTTTCCTCTGCGCACTGCCAGAGTGACTTTTTCAACTGCATTATGGCAGTCAATCTCTTAGAACACTCATTCTTTCAGTGGGCAGACCAACAGGATTGGGAACTCACAGCCCAGTCCGAATTTACACTGCAGCAGCTGTGCCAACTGGCCTACACCGTACCCAGTGCAAGTTAGGAACAGGCTGAAGATAGTCTAGGGCTAAGGGGATATTTTTCTCCTTACCCCGTGTATTACCCCAGCCTCCCCAATGGGACTACTCAGATCTGCCCTTGCACAAGTCTGAGCAGCTCCATGGAAAGCTGCCAGGTCCAGGAAGGAAGTTGAGGCCTCCTTACCCATCCCTTGCCCCTCCTGGGCCTGTCCACCCTTCCCCTACCCCATTCTGCCCTCTCTGCCTCTGTTCTGCCCCCTCCCCACTTCTGTGCAGCTTGGCCCTCAACTTCACTAGTGGCCGAAGATCTGGATACAATGCCGGCGGGCTAGTGCAGGCCTTCCCACTGGTGCTCTGGAGTAATCACAAACATGCTTTGTGGCATGTTTGTATCCCTCTAGGCTGGCACAGCTGCCAATGGTGCCGACATAGCTGGAGATCAGGATTGTGCTGTGAATTGTTCTAGGATACCAAAATTCATACATCTGGGGAAAAAGTATTCCTTTGTAATAATGCCTGTGATGATGTTATCTCTTAATTCCACATCTCTGCCCACAACAGTTAGTGCTTTCTTATCCTATGTTTTGATACCATGTTGTGCTGTGAGTTATTCATTTCTGTTTCCTAATTACGTATTATATATTTTAAATCCAAAAGACTCACCGTTTAATTTTGGACTTGGTGTTCCTAAAGCAGGCCTAGGATCTTTCACCAATATTTTGGAACCAGCTATCAATGCAAGTAAAAAAAAGAAAAAGAAATAAGTACAGAAATCTAATCAAAATTCTTAATTTCTTAAATAAAATATAGGCATGTCTGTTATATTACAATGCAATTGTTTTGATAGCCATTCTTTCTACCGTTCATTTATCTATTTAATTAGATGCCAGGTGAAAACCAAAGATTAAAGTCAACAGGACCTTTGCCCTTCGTATAGAAAGCAGTAACACTGGAAAACACAATATTGGGTCAACATGATTTTATGGCAACAATGCAAGTTTTGGATCAGAGCGTACTATATCTGATGGTACTGATGCTCCTGGAAATAGCAGAACAGAAATCCAGATTATAGACATTGTCTTTTGAACTGTTTGGTTTGGACCAAAGCAGAATAGAGCATAATTTTCCTATTCCAAATGCACACCTACATTTTTCTATCCGTGAGTTCCTCATAGGAATGAACTAATGAGCTATTGACCTGCATTTTATTGGTGGAAATCACAACTCGCTTAAAATTAAATACCTGAATCTGCATTATTTTTTAACTGCCTTATCTTTTTGAGTCATCCCATAACCATACATGCAATCATCAGCTAACTTAGGGTACAATCCTAACCCACTGACATAGCAGTGCCCATGGGGCACATACTGCATCCTGCAGTGGAGTAGTAGTCACAGAGGCCTCCTCAAGATAAAGGAATGTTGGTTGCTTACCTCAGAGGTGCATTGCCCTTACCCTGGTGCTGGAAAGTTGGTTAGGATTGCACCCTTACTCTTCCAAAGGTAAAGTGGTTCACACCAACTGGATGACATCACCACACTTGGTCTAAGATTAGCCATTCAGGGCCAGCCCAAGATCTCTTGACACCTGAGATGCATGCCAAATGCTGTCCCCTTACCCAGTGCTGTGCCAGCCTCTTCTCCTACTCTCCAATGTTCCATCTCAGCGCTCTCTCCCCCTCCACATTTCCTCGTCCTCTCTGATCCCCTCTTCCCTTTCCAGTCCAGATGCTGAAAGGAGAAGGATGAGCAGTGGAGGCAAGAAGGTGGACCGAGATGGGCACCCTCCACCAATCTGAGGAGACTGCTTCGGATAACCTCATGGTTGGTGGCCCTGGTCGGGATTGTTCCAGGTATGTCTAGGGCTTGTTTCAGATATGGGCACAGATAGAGTAGGGCAGCCATTGTCAACCACTGTGCCAAGGCAAATTGGTGTGGCACGAATTGTCTACAGGGGTGCTGTGGGAATTTGGGGAAGGAAATAAATTCTATTTATTAGTAGGGCCTTTTGGGAGGGATGAGTCCCCCACTAGCAGCACAGTGTCTTCTCAATGGTCAAAAAAGCTGATGGTGTGCCTTGACAATTTTAGCAACTTGCCAGGGTGTCATGAGATGAAAAAGGTAGAAGATCTCTGGACTAGGGCTATTGGTCAAATAACACGGCCTGTATCTTACCATTACATTAAGTTCAGGTGCTGAAGCTTTGAGCAGGTGGGACTGCATCTTGTGAATGGGGGTTGTTTAGAATGTCCTAACCATAACCAACTTTCCAGCACTGACGTAGCTATTCCAATGAGGCATGTGCTGCATCCTGCAGTTGAGGAGCAGTCACAGAGGCTTCCTCAACATAAGGGAGTGTTTGTTATCTCGTAGCTGCATTGCTCCAGGTTAGGATTGCGCTCTTAGTGACAATTAAGTTGCAATTAAGATGGGCTTTCACAAAGATCACTAAAATGGCTAAAAGAACTTGCTGAGTCAACCACTGATCATGAACCTACCCACAGACCCACAATCCTTTCAGTGATCATGTGGGGACCACTAAGCATTAAGAAATATCACCAGTTATATGCTTCCATGCGCCAAAGTTACAATAACTATTTCCTCTATACTAGGCCTGCTCAAAAGTTATGAATTTCAAGAATGGAACAAACTACGAAATACAAAAAGGAGTTCAAACCAGATCACCTTTAGAGCTACCACACAGAAAATTATTATGGCAATGCCTCTTGTAACTCCGATCACCATGGGACAGATGAAAGCAATGTCTTTATTTCTTTAAAATCACCAGTAGAGTCATTTTTCTGTGAAAACTATTTTCATCATCAACAAGAGAGGACAGGAGAACGTACTGCTTTTCTCCTAATGACCTTTCCTTCTGAAACTAACAGGCCTTTTCTGTATGTATCAACAAGATCAAAAAAGCTCTGCTATTTTAATGCTACAACAGACATTTTGGAAGCTATCTCTTGTTCATAGTTTCTTGCATAAGGATACAAGGATACAATAAAAGGATACAAGCCCTTTTATTCCTGCTATCACTTCCCAATTAATTTATTTTACAAGCATCAGATTGTGCAAAACAACTATTGAAAGCTGGCGGTGTTTAGTCGCAGAATATTTTCCATACTGAGATGAGCAGGGTGGTATTAGGAACTGGCATTATTGGGACCTCAGAAGACCTCCTGCTGATCCCAGAGATCACTTCTGTGCCTACAGCTTTCATGTGGCAATGGTGAATTCTCTTGGGTCTAGTCATTGTGGCTTTATCATTTTATTTCAGGCATGCAGGGACCATGTGTGTGCATACGCATACGTGATGCTGGGTGCCTATCAGAAGAGGACAGCCCAAACTTTATCAAGGTGGCTTGGATACAGCCTTTCCTCCGTGATGAGTGACTCCTTCCTCATGATGTACTCTGCATATAAGTTAAATAAGCAGGGTGACAGTATACAGCCTTGTACTCCTTTTCCAATTTGAAACCAATCGGTTGTTCCATGTCCGGTTCTAACTGTAGCTTCTGACCCGCATACAGGTTTCTCAGAAGACAGATAAGGTGGTCTGGTACTCCCATCTCTTCAAGAACTTGCCACAATTTTGTTGTGATCCACACAATCAAAGGCTTTAGTGTAGTCAATGAAGCAGAAGTAGATGTTTTTCTGGAACTCTCTTGCTTTCTCCATGATCCAGCGAATGTTGGCAGTTTGATCTCTAGTTCCTCTGTGTCTTTGAAAACCAGCTTGCACTTCCAGTAGTTCTTGACTCACATACTGCTGAAGCCTAGCTTGTAGGATTTTGAGCATCACCTTGCTAGCATGTGAAATGAGTGCAATGGTGCGGTAGTTTGAACAATCTTTAGCATTGCCTTCTTTGGGATTGGAATGTAAACTGATCTTTTCCAGTCTTGTGGCCACTGCTGGGTTTTCCAAATTTTCTGGCATATGGAGTGCAGCACTTTGACAGCATCATCTTTTAAGATTTTGAGTAACTCAGCTGGAATGCTGTCACCTCCACTAGCTTTGTTGTTAGTGATGCTTTCTAAAGCCCACTGGACTTCACACTCCAGGATGTCAGGTTCGAGCTCAGTGACTACACCATTGTGGTGATCAGGAACATTTAGATTGGCCTTCTATAGTTTCTGTGTATTCTTGCCACTTCTTCTTAATCTCATCTGCTTCTGTTGGGTCCTTGCCGTTCTTGTCCTTTATTATGCCTACCTTAGCACGAAATTGTCCTTTGATATCTCCAATTTTCTTGAAAAGATCTCTAGTCTTTCCCATTCTATTGTTTTTCTCTATTTCTTTGCAATACTCATTTAGGAAGGCCTTCCTATCTCTCCTTGCTCCTTGCTCTGGAAATCTGCATTCAGTTGGGTATATATTTCCCTTTCTCCCTTGCTTTTTGCTTCCCTTCTTTCCTCAGCTATTTATAAAGCCTCATCAGATAGCCACTTTGCCTTCTTGCATTTCTTTCTCTTTGGGATGGTTCTAGTTGCTGCCTCCTGTACAATGTTACAGATCTCCATCCAAGTTCTTCAGGCACTCTATCTACCAAATCTAAGCCCAAATCTATTTGTCACCTCCACAGTATATTTGTATGGGATCTGATTTAGGTCATACGTGAAGGGCCTAGTGGTTTTCCCTACTTTTTTCAGTTTAAGCCTGACTTTTGCAATAAGAAGCTCATGATCTGAGCCACAGTAAGCTCCAGGTCTTATTTTTACTGCCTGTATAGAACTTCTCCACCTGAAATTCTTGGCTGCAAAGGTGTAGACCATCTGGTGAAGTCCATGTGTACAGTCGCCGCTTGTGTTGCTGGAAAAGGGTGTTTGCTATGACTAATGTGTTCTCACAAAACTTTGCCCTGCTTCATTTTGTACTCCAAGACCAAACTTGCCTGTTATTCCTATTACCTTTTGACTGCCTACTTTAGCATTCCAATCCCCTATGATGAGAAGGACATCTTTTTTTGGTGTTAATTCTAGAAGGTGTTGTAGGTCTTCATAGAAACAGTCAACTTCTTTCTCTTCAGCATCAGTGGTTGGGGCGTAGACTTGGACTACTGTGGTGTTGAAAGGTTTGCCTTGGATCCAAATTGAAATCATTCTATCATGTTTGAGGTTATACCCCAGTACTGCTGTTCTCGCTCTCTTGCTCACTATGAAGTCTACTCCATATGAATACTAATTACACATGTTTAAAAGTACACCTGGTAACATCATGCAGGACAAATCCTATGGAGAGCTGATGGCTCTTAAACCTGGAAAAGTCCTGGTGCTGCAATGTAATGATAGAAGAAAAAGCATCTCGGAGTATGTACTGAATAATCACATTCTCTCCCAAATTACATGGAATTAAGGAGGACATCCCTGTGGAATACACAAGCTCTAGCATTTCTTTTTAAAACAAACATCTGGAAGTATTGATGTACCAAGAAGTATCTGAGTCCTGGCAGCTCTGAGTGCCTACTAATAACTAGAATCATAGAGTTGGAAGGGACCTACAAGGTCATCCAGTCCAACCCCTTGCTTGTAGCAAGAAATCCTCCTAGAGTTAATTCTGAATTCAGAACTCCTGAACTAATTCTGTCGTGACTCAGCAAGCAGGAGAGACAAGGAATTACCTTCACAAACAGGAACTTTTCCCGTCCATGTACCATCAGACTTGCAGACTCTGTGTTCTGATCCTCCGGCGAGGAAGAATCCTGGCTGACAGGTATATATCAGAGTATAACCAAGAGAGGGAAGGTCCATTCCTGCGACATTAGTGTGAGCTGGAGATTCTGGCTGTTTACAGCTGTGAGCTAAACAGAAAGCCGTAAGTATTGTTATGATACTATTGTATTGTATATTAGTGTTTCAGTACTATTACACTGAAAACAACACACACACGCGCACACACACACACACGCACACACTAACATGTGGCTAATTCAATCACCAAATGAACTGCACCTCAATATCTTCTCAACTAAGAAGTTGTTCACCTGTACTGTTGCAATTGACAGACCTCCAGCCAATTGCACAGGCACATTTTTCATGCTGTAGTACACCTTGCACAATGAATGATTCTGCAGCTTTGTTACACTCTTATCCAGTTGTGAGGTGGGTGTAAATTGGACTAGGAATGGGTGGGAGGAAAAGCTTAGCAAGAAAATGTCATCTGAATATCTAAATCTAGGCCTGGGAGTTCACGTATTTCAGAAGACTGTTTGTATTAACGTTTCTTTTTTAACCCACTTCCCAAGAACTTACGCATGCATTCCGGCTGATTCCCGCTCCACGTGAGATCAGGGAGGCAGGTGCGAGTTGTAGAGCCTTGGAGAAGGTAGCCTTTTTTGCACTGGAACTGCACAACATTCCCTACCTATTGAAACAATAATACATTGATTTGGTCAATGAGGAACACAACTTGGGATCTCTTTCCTTCAGCTCTAACATCATTCTTAGAAACATTCCTATTTATTTTAAGGCCTTTTGTGTGTTTTAGTTTATAAGAACAAAAGAAGAGCCCTGCTGGATCAGGCCAAAGGCCCATTACATATAGCCCAGCTTCCTGTATCTCACAGTGGCCTACCAGGTGCCTAAGGAAGCTCCGTAGAAAACAAGATGCTTGCATCCTATTGCCACTCCCTTGCACCTGGCATTTTGAAGTAGCCTACTATTAATATAAGGAGGTTGCACCACCCATCATGGCCTATAGCCCACGATGGACTTTTCCTCCAGAAATCTGTCCAATCTCCTTTGAAAGGCATCTAGGGCAGATGCCATCACCACCTCCTGTGGCAAGGAGTTCCATAGCTTAAGTACCCACTGGGTAAAAAAATATTTCCTTTTATCTGTTTTAACTCTCCCAACACTCAATTTCAGTGGATGTCCCCTGGTTCTGGTGTTGTGAGAGAGGGAAAAGAACATCCCTCTATCATCCTTTCCATGCATAATTTGTATGTCTCAATCATGTCCCCCCTCAGGTGCCTTTTTTCCAGACTAAAGAAAAGACTAAAGTCTTTCTTCATAAGAGAGGTGCCCCAGCCCAGTAATCATTTTTGTTGCTCTCTTTTTCAGCTCCACTATGTCCTTTTCGAGATGCGGTGACCAGAACTGTACGCAATACTCCAGATGTGACCTTACCATCAATTTGTAAAATGGCATGATAATATTGGCTGTTTTATTCTCAATCTCTTTTTTAATTACCCCAAGCATGGAATTGGCTTTCTTAATTGTTGCCGCACACTGGGTCGACCCCTTCATTGAGTTGTCCACCAGTAACTCAAGATCTCTCTCCTGAGCTGTCACAGACAGCTCAGAACCCATTAGCCTATAGGTGAAGTTTTGATTTTTTTTGTCCCAATGAGCATCACTTTACACTTGTCTACATTGAAACGCATCTGCCATTTTGCTGCCCATTCCCCCAACTTGGAGCGGTCCTTCTGGAGCTCGTCACAATCCCTTCTGGTTTTCACCACCTGGAAAAGTTTTGTGTCAACCGCAAACTTGGCCACCTCGCTATTTATGCCAGTCTCCAGGTCATTTATGAACAAGTTGAAAAGCACCGGCCCCAAGACAGATCCTTGGGGCACTCTGCTTTTCACCTCTCTCCATTGTGATAATTGCCCATTGACCCCCATTGACCCCAGTTTGTTTGTTTTTTAAAAAGAGTACTACCTATTGCACAAACTGGATCTAGAAAAAAATGTTACTGTTATAGTTCTGGACTACTAATCTGTAGATAATGTTTCCAACTAAAAGGAAATTTTCATTCACCGATTCCTTGCTCCTATTTTGGGGGTGATGTTTTAATGATATTTTGATTATATCTGCTGTAATTTCTAAGGGGCAAAATTAAACCTCAATATAGATTCTAAATCGGATTTTTTTTCCAGTGGTGTTTATAACCACTGCCCCCCCCCATTCAGATATGGACTATGGGAGGTTTTTGTTTGTTTGTTTCTGTCCTTAAAACCTCACAAAGCATCAAATAACCAAGGCAATCACTTGTTGATTTCAATGAGTAAATAGTCTTCTGCAAACACCTAAATCTTCTCTAAGAAAGTTCCAGAACTAGTATACTGTACATTGCTGAAGTTAATGGCACAATTTCATGGGAGGTTTGCAGCAATTGAGCATGTGCTCTGCAGGCACAAGCTGTTGCAAATTTGCCAGAAAGCTGTTATGACAGCGCACTATTCAGGTCCACTGTTGGGAAGGCCAAAGCCTTCCCACATGTGCTGACAGAAGGAGTGGCACCCACTGGAGAAGATTTGCTCCAAGCAGTGCAGAGGCAGAACGGGAGGAGGTGAAAAGAGTTGGCGGGAGGGCAGTGACGGTGGGGTGTGTGCAGATTGGCCCTGGGAGGGGGTGGGATCCGCAATGCCAGCACATGCTGTATCCTATCCCCTTTCCTGATCCACCAACATAGATTAACTCAGACTTGTGCCAGAGATATTGCTGGTGCAGATCCGAGTAGATCCATAGCGGCAGCTGGGGCTTTCTTTGGGGACGAAAGTCTTCCTTCGCTGCGGAGACTTTCCACCTGCTGAATTCCCCTACAGGTTATAGCACAAGCTGTGCCAGCAGTGCTGCATAAGTGAGGGCATACTTAGGTAGGCTTGGACTGTAAGACAAATGCAGATAAGGACAGGAAGGTATGACTTGACAGATTCTTGGGGGAAAAAATTAGCTTGCGGCAGACTGTAAGCAAAGAAAAGTAAGTACAACTAATTAGAGCACTGCTGCTGCGTTTTCAAAAGCAATACTTAATAGTAACATGTTTTGATATAGCGCCACACTGCTCATCACATCTTCCAGGATAAATATGCCATACAAATGAACTGCAGGACCTGAAAGCTGGGGCAAACTGCACAGGCTCCCATTCTGGAATTAACTTTAGAAATTATACTCAGTAACTGGATTTCAGGTGGAGTTGTATACAGGGCAGAAACAATTGCATTGAATGATAAAAGTAAGAGAAACTGGGAAATCGACACATTCTTGCTTTTTAATCCAATACTGCAATTTTCCCTAGCTAAAGAAACATATCTTTCTGTGCTATCAACTTCGCGCTTTCTATAAGCATTAAATTCACAGAAAATAACGGCCTGCAAGGTTAACCCTTATCTCCATGTTGAGCTTCTTACTAAGGATAATAAAACTGACCCAAAAGGCAATACAAAGCTACCAGCAGTGTAATTAAATGGCGCTATCTTTCTTTCTAAATTCAGACTGTGCATTGGCTTCTTTCATTGTTAATATAAACAATGTTGCTGAATTTATACACAAACAACTGGGGGGAAAAGAATAGAGCTTAAAACTCTTGCATATGACATATTGCTCTAAATAAATTACAGTTATTTCAGCTGAGTACTGTTGTCTTGCAGTGGCTTATGGTCAGCGTGCTATGAACAATTCCTTCTGTTACAAGCAATATTTCTACACAAATATTTCTGGCCCACAGTTCATTTCAAGGAAGCAATTTGTTTTTGAAGCCGGCAGATGAAGTTGGTAAAATCTGACACCTGAATATATTTTGCCTTTGCACAAAATAGTGGGTCAGGAAAGCTTTACAATATAACAGAGCACTGGAGAGGCCGTGAAAGCATTCCATCCACATAATTATTTCCATTATTTTAAGTTTTCATTTACATGCCGCAGATGGGTTTGAAAGTAGGGTTAAACTGGCACATACCTGGATGCATGCCAACAATTTTATCAGTATCTCTAGAAAGCCACAAGAATAAATAATAGAGCCAGACAACCAAGGGGAGGGGGCGCAAACTACATTAGACATTCAGTCACATGTAGTTTTTTCTGACTTTTCCTTTACAAAATAAGAACAGTTGTAGAGGCTAATGACTTCTTCATGCATTTTCCTCTTATATTATTTATGACAATTGCGTTCCGCCTTACAATACTTTTCATGCTGCAGGGAAAAGATAAAGATGCAATAGACAAAGCTGATCGGAGAGGGTAATCTCATACCAGAGTCATGTTGTATTAAAAAAAGTGGGTGGAAAGGTACACATGAATGACAGTCATGTATAATCTGGCCCAGAGGTTCTCATTTTGGAACTTCAACATTAATCTTTGGCTTAAAGACAGCAAAATGGTGGTGGTTTGTTTGTTTTAGAGGTGGACTTAATGACATTTGGGTTGTAGAGCCTGGAAGATTTTGGATGTTGAATCTTTTTTTGCTTCCTGTGTCGAACTAACAATGGAGGTCACTGATATAAATACTGTCCCTTACAACTGCTTACAGATCTCACCCAATAGTTGTCCCTACTTCTTCTTTCATCCAAAAGAACAGCCTTCACCCTTGTGGCTTTTGTGAAAACCTTAAAAAAGATATGGGTCATTCTGACTAAAGTCCCAGAATCTGACCCTACCTTACTGTGCTAAAGAGTTCTTTGCCCCTCTGCCCTGGATATTGTTTCTTAGTCTACTACCTGTATCTATGCTGAATATTCATCTATTCTCCTTTCAGTCGCAATACCACTGTCTCTTTTTCTGACTCAAACTGCTCTCTGAAACTCTGCAAACAGGTTTTAAAAAGGCCAGCAGAATTTAGGGACTGACCCGGTCTTTGCAGTATGGGCTGAATGTGTACACAAGATTTTCATTGTACTTTGGAGTACCCCAACCATTATTCTCAAACCAAAACAGACCACCCCCCAAAAAAAATATTTCTGCAAAATAAATAGCACTTTCTAGTGCAGAGTTTTATACACAATAACACAAACCATGAATCAAAGCAAATTAGATACTACTATAGTATACAAAATTATGGCCCTGGGTTTTTCCCCCCTGTTCTTACTGATACCTAACCAGATTGAAGTGTTTACATGTAACTATTGTATTTTTGCTGAAGGTGAGGGTTTTCCCCCACATACTACTGTCAAAAGTGGGGGAAATTTTAGACTTGCCAACATGAAGAACTTGGTTTTTGGACCCGCTGCCACTGTAGTCACTGCTGCAAGGAGTGCTACCACCACATATAGTGTTGCCACCAGGTTTAGCAAAAGCCTAGTGAGGGGATTGAGGTTTGGTGGGCTAAAGCTGCCACCGCCAGAAAGCTGGTCACCAACCTCCTTGGGCCAAACGTAAGCCTGGGTGGGGAGACAAAATGGGGCACTGGGCTCGAGTGGCAAGCATGGTGGGGTTTAAAGGCCCCAGGTAGCTAAGCTTGGCTGAGTACTGGAGAGACAAGTCTGAAGTTTAGCTTTAGAGCAAATTCAAAAACCCCTCATGGATTGAGATTTTTTTTTTTAACAAATATGGGTCTAATCCTGAACATAATAGCTTAGTTAGCAAATTCACGTTTAATGGGAATTTTTCCTTAATGTTAACTCCTAACAATAAAATGTCTACCTCATGGCTTGAAGCAAAAAACAACAACCCCAAAACCAACAACTCCTCAAAGTGGAACACACACTCATGCAACAGGATTCTCCCCTGCCCTGGGTGCCCTTTCCACAAAAGCTGTTCTTATGGGTCAAAAGACAAATGGATGGGAGGAATCGGCAGAAATCATGGAATCATACACGTGTGCAGGGCACCTTTGGGTCCAAGTTAATGTTTCCAATCAGCACGAGACAGTTCCCATTTAATCACAATATCATTGTAACCAGAGTATCGTATTCCAAAAATGTAGCCCAGTGTCTTTAAATATGCTATCAATATTTGCTTCTGTTTGAAATTAGGAAAAAAATAAGGACCTCTAGTAAAAGACCCCTTGGACACTACTCTTTGGTCTCTCAAGTATCGCTTAAATCTTCATTACAGCAAACTCCTTGACCATCAGAATTCTTAGTTTACCGCCATATAAATTTGTCATACATAAAACGTTCTCTGACTGGATAAGTTATCTCCAAAATGTTACGTCTGCAGAACGACGTGGTGGACTCATGCAGCTTTCTACAGTGTTTTAATGCAAATACATAAAAGAGAGAACTAGCCAACAAGTTTTTAGACACTGCCAGCAAATATTGACTCTCCCACTCCCTTAATACACACACAGTCAGTCCTCTTTATATGTGAACTTGCTATCTGCAAATTTGCTTATCTGCCAGAGGCAAAATTGTTACTTATCTCTTTATCTGCACCTCAATACCCAGGGGCAGATGCAGGGAACTTTGGAAGGCTGCAGGGGCCTTTCAGAAGGGCACCTACAACAAATGCTGATACCTTTAAAATGGCTGGCAGAAGCATCCGCCAGCCATGTTCAAGGGGTCCATGGTAGTCGTAGGTGCTGATCTGAAGATCCCTGCAGCCTCTGAAAAGGGCTCGTGTGCTTCTTAATCCTTGTATCCTCATGTGTGTATTAATTTGGATCAGACACCTGCGATCAAAGACTTGTCATTGGTAGGGGTATTAGGTTTTGGTATTTGAGAAATAAAAGCCCATTTTAGTCAATAAAACAATTTTTTTTTAAAAAAAATATATCGCTTAGTATCACCAATTTCACGTCACACTGTGTTGACCATTCCTTGGGCTCTTCCATGTGCCTTTCATCAGCATGGACAATGCAAGGCCTGCTGGGGTGGTACTCCACAGGCTGGCACATGCACAAGCTGCAGAGACCGCTTCCAGCCTCACCCTGAACCGGCTTTCCTCACCCTGCCACCATGCCAAGCCAGCAAGAATGGGCCTAGAATGTTGTGGAAAGTGCAACCTCCACTTCTCACTAGAAGCAAGCATAGGCACAACTCTGTCAGCACCACAGGGGCAAAATTCTACCTCAGCCATACCCAGAAGGCTGTGGACAGGCCTTCCTCGCCATGCTGCCGTGCCACACCAGCAAGAATGAACAGGGTCAGCAAGCTTGGGCACAAGTCTGCCGCCGCCATCAGGTAACCCCTGACTTTATTACCACACTGGTAATATATAAAATTGTATACAGGTGGAGCCTTCTCATCTGCAATTTTCCAATTGGCTAATTTGACTCAGTGCGATAGCAAAAGAGAAGGGTTATTTGTTAAACAAACATGAGCTGTTAATCAAGCATTTTAAAACGTGTTTTTTTTTTCTTATCATGGAAATGCAGCTAGAGCCAGGAGATCTGCAGCCAATCTCATTAGCTCTGAGATAAGACCTCCACTTTCATACAGGGAAGTGTGATTAATCATTCCTATTTTGCATTTTTCACCTTGCTTGGGCAAAAGGCCTTATCTCAGGTAATGGATACTCATTGCTCTAAGCCCCTGAAGAATGTAGAACAAGGCTGTAGCTTGCTGCCATGGAAGCTTGTTTAAAGGCTGAATGCTAATTAACAGCATGATTTAATGCGTTTATTTGCATCCGTGAGGGTGGAACGGAACCCCCACGGATAAAAAGTCTCCACCTGTATATTCCTGTTTTCCAGATTTGGAACCAAATTGCCACCTTTCTACTGGTTGTGGACTGCATCTGGTTAAAATAAATTACTTTCCCAGTTGGTATTTTTTTTAACAGCTTCTAACAAATTAAAATCCATTTTTATTCAACAAATTATAAAAAACAAAAATAACAATTTTCAAGCACTGGTAGTAATTGTTATAGCAACTTTTTTCAATTTGTTTTCAGCTGTTATTATTATTATTATTATTATTATTATTATTATTATTATTATTATT
>JAJKFI010000024.1:3784592-3798020 GCA_029204185.1 Lerista edwardsae
ACACACACACACACACACACACAAGACATCCTCATCTGTTGTTCAGGGTTGTTGTGAGGTTGAAATGATTAAAACTTAGGGATGCCACCCTTACTGTTTTAAAGAAGGCCAGGTTAGCTATAATTATATATAGTTAATAGTGCATTATCATTATCCCTGGTGCATTATCAAATAGATGGGATGTGGTGGCGCTGTGGGTTAAACTGGAAGGTTGGGAGTTCAAGAGCATGCAATGGAATGTCCCATTGCTTGTCCCAGCTCCTGCCAACCTAGCAGTTCGAAAGCACCTAAAAATGCAAGTAGATAAATACACAGGTACCACTTCAGTGGGAAGGTGATGGTGTTCCGTGCGCTACGGCGTATAGTCACGCTGGCCACATGACCACAGAAGCTTGTCCTCGGACAAATGCCGGCTCTACAGGCTTAGAAACAGAGATGAGCACCGCCCCCTAGAGTCGGTCACGACTAGACCATTCGGTTGTGGGGAAACCTTTACTTTTTTATATATAATACTGAAAAAGTGTTGAACACCCTAAGCCGAATTCATGTGTTATTCTCCTTACTGCTTGTATGCTTCTGTTCTTCCTCTTTTGGCTCTGCTAGCTTGTGCACTCCTTTTCCCTTTCTGTTACTATCCCACACTCATTCTCCATTTGCATTATTAGTTAGCAATACAGGTGTTTTTACCATTACATCTGATCCTCTGTAACCATACATGCAGGTACCCATGAACAGTGAAAATGCTGTGGTCCTTGTGCACTTTCCTGCACCCAAAAAGGCTGGATGCTTTCCTCCATTATGTCAGAATCAATTCAAACTAATAATCTTTGTTTATACTAAGTAATTAGACAACTCAAAACAACAACATATGGTTCTGGATAACAACTGCATATGTTTCACCAAAAGAAAGTTAAGCATAAGAGCTAACAGGCTGATTCAACAATACCATGCATCAAATCTATGAAGATAGCCCTAAACCTGACCAAGGCAGATAAAGAGTTTGTAGCATGGAAACATCAACGTCAGTAAACGAGGGCAGAGAGATGCTGTACATGCAGTTTAAGAGATGCAAGAAACCCTATACTACATGTAGATCAGAAGTAAATTTGCCATCTGTTGCAGAGGTTCTGCACTTATGGATGTTCCTTCAATTTATATATGTAACTAGCTGTTTGTGACCTGGTGTTGCCCGGGGGACAAAGGATCCTGAGGTTCTATTAGGAGAAGGAATGAATTCTATCTGCAGTGACACATTTAAGGAAACAGGTACACAATCAAGTAAGAGAGCGAAAGGAAACTGTCCCACTTACTGTCTGGAGGCAATGTGGCAGGATAGCAGTGAAGTCTGAGAAACGGGAACAGCTGGCCAGTTAGCTGTGTGGAAATATGTCCCTCTAAGATCGGACTGGGTGCTGGAATTGTCTGGAACATGCTGTTTCAAGCCTGGGGAACTCAGGGAGTGGGCAGTAGTTTCACTTTTGCTTTTGATTCGTCCCTGTGTATCAGCTCAGCTACTGCAGTCCCACCACATAACCTGCAGAATCGTCTGTGACCACAGGGTGGCAGCAAACCTCTAGTCCAATGCAATCCCCTTGGTTCCTGACGATCTGGCCCCCCTCCCTGAAAAACAGGGGGCTGTAGGGGGGTCTGACCCCCGCAGTGTTTTTTGCCAGGCCGCAAGGTACGTGTGTGCCATGTTTCGTGGCGATCGGTCAAGGGGTGGAGGAGCTTATGCAGAACATACATACCCACATACACGCATACCCACATACATACCCACACACACACCCACGTTCATTTTTATATATATAGATGGAGGTTTGGCACGTGCAAGGCCTACCCCATTTACTAGAATGTTAGGCTCCTTTTCACATGCATACATTCTCTGCACATAGAGATCAACCCTAGAATTGAAGTGACACTGAATTATCTGCAGAAATTTGCTTAAGAATCATAGTTTAAGATTAAACTATTCTACCTTCACCTGATATAAAGAAAATACTAAAGAGTAAATTTTGTTGCAGATTGGTTGAAACCCTATATAATTGGGGATAAGACCCAGACTGCAGTGGGATTTTAAGGCTTTAATCCTATACACATTTTCCTGGGAGTAAGCTCCATTAAATATAATGGAGTTTATTTCTAAGTAGCCATACGTAGGATTATGGTGTAAGTAGGCATGCATAGAGCTGAGCTGAACATGATTCTAAAAGTGTAACAAATTTATTATTTAATTATTTGAAAAATTTGTATCCCATGTGTCCCATGCTGAAGCAAATGCCCAGGGTGGCTTACATGGGTAGGCTAGTTTAAACCATATTTTGAATGGGTTTTTTACAAATGCACAGTGTTTTGTGATTCACCACTTCTCAGTCCCAGATGTAGCCTTCACAGTGTGGATCTCTCTTCTGGATGCATGCCATCGAGCTTCAGCAGGCAATCACAAGCTAAATCACAAGCCTGGACAGGTTCTCAAGGTTGTACTCCATTCTTTTGCTGGCTGACCTACTTATTTGCTCCCTTGCAACTACCACTTGCAGTGACTAAGCAGCTCATCAGCGCCTCTGTTCTGCCAGAACTGGTATAGCAGCTTGTCACAGCCTGACATTCCGTCTCCCATCCAAAAACAAGACCATGGATTCTCCTGCTTAGCTTCAAGCAGTACCAGCAGCTCAACCATCTGTTTGCACACATGTTCTGCCTAGTACCAGAGCCAGGACCGGCCTTAGGGCAATTTGTCCAATTTGGCCCAATTGGATCCCATGCTTGGTGGGCCCCATGCTGGGGGAATGAGCAGAGTGCCCACTGCTGCAGTTGGCACCTCGCTCTGTAGTTGATACTCCGGCATGTTCTTGCAACCCATTGGTTCTTTGTGTGACAGCCCTTCAGTCACTTGAATCATATCATATCTCTTCTTCGTCTTCTCTTTTTCAAACAAGCTCTTTTAATGGTTCCTGACAGGACTTGGTGTCCAGACCCCTCACAATCCTATCTGCTCTCCTCTGAACTCCCTGTAGCTCCTCAATAGCCTGCTTACAACATGGTTGCCAAAACTGAATGCGGTACTCAGTAGTGTAGCCAGAGGGGAGGTGGCAAAAATAGTGTCAGAAAATAATCCATTTCCCTACATCATGCTACTGTTTGTGATATTCCTAGTTTGTGAAATACATATAAAGCTCTGTTTCCCAGGTAATCAGACCCAGAGAATTCATTTAAAAAACATTTTTTTTTAAAGAAGAAAATAAAAATCTATGCATGAACCCCAGCAAAAGGAACCAGGAGACATTTGTTACTGTAATAAAATCTTGAGCAGTGCAAAATCCATCAATGTCAGCAATTTTATAATAAAAATTTATGTATAAAGCAGGTAATTTAATATAATATTGGAACAAAAGTCCAATTGTCAGAGAGACAGCCTGGAGTCTCTTCGGTACTCCTGGCAGGCAAAGTCATTACTGATGTCAAAAGAGTTTTGCCTGAGTAAAACTCAGAGTACAGGTTGGAACTCACTTCTGGTGGGATCTTTGCCATATTAGACAAACTTGCTTCAGCTGCATAAACTATGAGACAGGCATGGGAACTGATCCACAGTAGCTTTATCAGTTGGAAAATTCAGACACTTACTCAAACATTAACATCAACAGCTTTTTTGTCCCAACTTATTCTAACGTACGGGGATGTGGTGGCACTGTGGGTTAAACCGCTGTTGCTGAACTTGCTGACTGGAAGGTTGGAAGTTCGAGACCATGCAACGGAGTGAGCTCCTGTCACTTGTCCCAGCTCCTGCCAACCTAGCAGTTTGAAAGCACGTAAAAATGTGAGTAAATAGGTACCACTTTGGTGGGAAGGTCACAGCATTCCGTGCACCTTGGCGTATAGTCATGCCAGCCACATGACCATGGAAGCTTGTCCTCGGACAAACGCCGGCTCTACAGGCTTACAAACGGAGATCAGCACTGCCCCCTACAGTCGGATACGACTAGACCATTCGGTTGTGGGGAAACCTTGACCTATGCATTAGCTCTTGTTTCCAGGGTGACCGCATGCAGATTAAACAGCTTCACCCTTTCAAGGCTACTATAAATATGATGTTGGTGATCTCCTGATGGTAGTATAGAGTTTTGGAGCAGGCTGTTCAGCCCAAATGTATCCCACACTTCCCATGTTGGCCTTACCTGCATCTATCTGTTACATCTGCATGGATATTCATCACAGGTTGGTGCTCGCCAGATTTCTGCACATCTCTGCTTTTAACTGTATTGTGCAAATCAGTTTCAAAACCTAGTTTCGAAGTAGTTAGTACTCCTGCTTACATGAGCTAGACCTGTCACTCCTAAAGAGCTCCTTAATTTGGACAGCAGCCTGTGGTAAAGGGGGGGGGAATTTGTGCTTGACAATAAAGGAGAAAATGAGGAGGGGTCAGGAAGGGAGTTCACGGGCCTGCAACCTGTTTTCAATTCTTAACAGTGGCTAAGAGGCCCCCAGCATGATGTCTGCACCAGCCCAAAGCATGGAAAAGAGATGAGAAGAATTAATTGTCTATGTGCATGTTCCCTGGTGCATTATCAAATCATGCATTCTGTGTGTGTTTTCTGACAGCGGTCATGTAATGGAAACAATGGTAAGAATGACATGAAAACATCAAAGAACTACTTACGTAAGCACTGAGGCACTTCGCCGCTCCATGTTCCATTCCCAACACAGGTCAAAACAGCAGGAAAAGAGAGTTCGTAACCAGGCGAGCAGACGTAGCTAATACTAAATCCCCAGTCAAAATTTGTTCCTTCCTGTCTTCCATTAGAGATCTGGGGTGGAGTTGGACAGGTAACAGCTGCAAGAACATTACAGTCATTAGGCACAGCAGCTGCAAATGTCCCCAGAGCCTATAGTTACTAGGAGAACCATATGCGCTCATTTAACATTTCTGGAGGATAGTATCATTTTATGCAGAATCGCTGGGATATCAATGTATCTATGCTGCTGCTGTCATGGAATATCATGCATGCTCTTTCTTTACATCTACTTTGTGCCATACATGCTGAAATATGATCTGCCAGCAGGGAAAATAAAATGGCTGCCCAGAACATAACATAAAGGATCTCACTTGCCAAACACAACTTTATTCATTTGGCATGCATTTGCATTTATTATTTGATATGATTTTGTTTTTAATTTTTTTTTATAAAAACCAACAAATATGGGCAAGATACATTAAATTACTATTCTGAATGGGTTCTTTGCATTCTCGCTTGCAAACAGTGTCACTTTCTGAAAGTATAAGAATGTATATTTTGAATGAATCAATTAAATACTCAGGTAAAATGGTTCTGGATTTCTGTTTGTGGACGAACTATTGTATGTAGGGAGTGGACTTGATAGGTAGACACGTTCAGTTCATGGTATGTGAACACGCAGAGTGGCTGATAGGAACATGAAGTCTAATTGCAGATTAAGGTCTTCTAGTCTAGTCTAAACTACCTTAAAATAGATGTAAGACGGAGGGTAGAAAATACTGACTCAAGAAGCTTTGAGGTGTCAAGGCAAAATACTATGGGTCGGTCACTGTTGGGGAAAAAACTGGGAGTCCAGTTTCAGCCAATTCTGTGTCGAAGCTGAAGATGCAAGTTTCAATTTACCTTCTGCCCTTTAGACAAAAGGTTTCTGGTGCCAGGCTGATTAAAAGAGGTGACAGTGATATGGAAAGCAGTTCAGCTAAATAATCAGTGGTCAGGGGAATAATATTTATATATTATGGGTGGGAAAGCAAAAAAGTGCAAGGGAAAAAGAAGAGATAGCATGAATGTGAACTGATATACGGTGTAAAAGGGGGGAAAAGATATGAGGGGTAAAAAGAGATTAAGGGCTGTTGTTGTTGTTCAGTCGCTAAGTCGTGTCCGACTTCGAGACCCCATGGACCACAGCACGCCAGGCCTCCCTGTCCTCCACTAGCTTCCGGAGTTCACCCAATTTCATGTTCATCGCTTCGGTGACACTGTCTAACCATCTCATCCTCTGCCGCCCCCTTCTCCTTTTGCCTTCCATCTTTCCCAGCATGAGGGTCATTTCTAAAGAGTCCTCCCTTCTCATGAGGTGGCCAAAGTACTGGAGCTTCAGCTTCAGGATTTGTCCTTCCAGGGAGCAATCAGGCTTGACTTCCTGGAGGATTGACCGATTGGATCTCCTTGCAGTCCAGAGGACTCTCAAGAGTCTTCTCCAACACCATAATTCAAAAGCATCTATTCTTCGGCACTCTGCCTTTCTTATGGTCCAGCTCTCACAGCCATACGTTGCTACTGGGAAAACCATAGCTTTGACTATGCGAATCTTTGTTGGCAGGCTTTTTATTAAGTTGTCTAGGTTTGCCATAGCTTTTCTCCCAAGAAGTAAACGTCTTTTAATTTCATGGCTGCAGTCACCATCTGTGGTGATCTTGGAGCCCAGGAAAATAAAGTCTGTCACTGCTTCAATTCTTCCCCTTCTATTTGCCAGGAAGCGATGGGAGTGGTTGCCATGATCTTAGTTTTTTTAATGTTGAGCTTCAAGCCAATTTTTGCACTTTCCTCTTTCACCCTCATCAGGAGGTTCTTTAGGTCTTCCTCACTTTCTGCCATTAGAGTGGTATCATCTGCATATCTGAGGTTGTTGATATTTCTCCCAGCAATCTTAATTCCAGCTTGTGAGTCATCCAGCCCTGCCTTCCTTATGATGTACTCTGCATATAAGTTAAATAGGCAGGGTGACAGTATGCAGCCTTGTCATACTCCTTTCCCAATTTGAAACCAATTGGTTCCATGTCCAGTTCTAACTGTTGCTTCCTGACCCGCATATAGGTTTCTCGGAAGACAGATAAGGTGGTCTGGTACTCCCATCTCTTCAAGAACTTGCCACAGTTTGTTGTGATCCACACAATCAAAGGCTTTAGCATAGTCAATGAAGCAGAAGTAGATGCTTTTTCTGGAACTCTCTTGCTTTCTCCATGATCCAGCGAATAAGGGCTGTTATGTAGTGGCAAACCAGATTTCTGACAAAGGCAGAGCTCCTGGTTGGAACGGGTCAAAAATAGGCTTGCAGCTAACATTGAAAACAACACTTTCAGGCCTGGGGCAGAGTCTATTGCTATACTATCTGCTACACATGTTCGATCTGCTCAAATGAAACTGTTCTAAGGAGCTAGAAACAAGAACTAGTCCCAGCTCCCTATGGGTACACCTGCATGATACATACATTTTTGATGAGCACTAAAACATATTAAATGTACTTCGGAAGAAGTATTGCGTGAAGTAGCTTGACAATGATTATCTGAGCAAACAAGAAGGTAATACTGAGTTAGAGAGGCTGACAGAATTTAGCAGCCATCAAGCAGGAATTACTAATGAGCGTGGGAGGGTATATGACAGGAATGAGCAGAAAACGGTGCAAGTGAATAGAGAATGAAAGGTCTGGATAGAGGAGGTTGAATTCATAGTGATCCAATTTTGTCTGCTGGTCATTCTACAATTAGTGGGCTTGCTTAGATATATTTAAAGACGATGAGAAAACAATGGTGAAATGACATGGTGAATATGAACCTGGATGTTAGAATTTTTTTAAAAAAATGTGAAAGGAATAAAATGTTTACTGATCACATAATATAATACTACAAAGAATCGAATCCAGCACTTCCCCGTCTTTCTGGCCTTGTGACACCCTTTGGAACCTGGAAATAAGTGGCAGTGATGCAAAACCTGGGAATCAGTGGAACTGCCACTTACTTCTGTGGTCAGAGGCCTAGCTGGGACTCAGAAATAGTGGTAAGAGGGTCAGTGCACATGGGAGGGCTTTTCTGGTGCACTTTTTGTGCACTGTCCTGTCCTGTCTTTGCTGGGAGGCTTGCGCCATGGTCTCACTGTCAGAAAGTGGCTGTCCTGCCACACCCCAGAGTCCCGTGCAGACTTTGGGAACTGCTGGACTAATTCGATCTGGGGCTTATGGTGGTGGATCTTGGGATCTACCATTTTAAGTCCCAGTCAGCATCGTAAAAGGCACGCTGCTGCTGTGAGCTGTGGAACCACTGGTGCAAATGATCAAAGGCTCTAAGTGTTTGCCAGTGGCTCACCCTGGCCATGATGGAGCAGTTAGTGGCAGTGGGGAAGTTCATGGGAAGTCCAGGGAGGTTTGGGGTGTAGGGTGGGGCAGGCTCATGTTTCATAATGTTTCTGAATATGAGAAGCAAATTAGACTGACCCATTGGCTGAAATAGCTAAATCGGCAGAAAAAAAACAAAAACAAAAAGTCCAGTTCAGAGGCTGTATGCCACTGACACCAGTTGCTGGGAAGGCAGTATCAGTAGAGCGGATTCTGCCTTCCTGCCCAACTTGTGGGCTTCCTGGAAAAATCTGGGTTGCCACTGTGATGAACAGGGTGCTAGACTAGATAAACTGATTCAGTTGATCACTTCTTAAATGGTTGTCCCACTTGTGGGATATTTTTCAGATGTTTAGAAAAACCAAGCATGCCATGATCTCTCTCTCTTTCTCTCTCTCTCCGGCTACTCTCTATCTAAAACAGTGTAAATATTACAAATTACAAGACAGTGTTTTGAAAAACACAGCTATGTAACATGAGGTGCATACAACCTTCGACCAACCAAGCTGAGCACAGCTCACCAGGAGGGATGCCTGGAATAACCTAGTTTAGTTTCATTCTGCTGAGTTTTGGTGGAGAGTAGAATGAAATCACTCTACTCCTCTAATACGTTAGAGAGGATTGTAGGTGCCCCCAGATGTCTAGTAGAAGGAGAGTGTGGTGTTTTACCAGCCTTTGCCAAATCAGACCACATTCAAGATGAATTGCACAGAGTTTTTAAAACTGAGATGTGTTACATCTGCCAAGACTCCACATCCCATGAAGAAAGGTCTTCAAATATAGTGAGGGATTGGTGTCTTTATGCCTACCTTCCTCATATCCCAATGCCCCTTTGATACAGCAGTTTTACTGATCTCTTACTGCATATAACACTTCCATAACAGGACACAGAATCCCAGGTTATTCCAAGGATATCTCTGAAATGTGCTCAAATTCTGCATTTCCTGCCTAAGACCTCTAATGTGTGGGAAAAGAGCAGGCAGGCAAGATGGGGGTGTACAGAAGCCCAGAGTTGTATTAAACCCCTAAGGGTTTGGAAGCAATGATGAGATATGTGCTTCCCTCCATAAGAGGGAGAGTATGAACCTTCCATACAGCAGTCAACACACTTCAGCAGTACGTTCACACTACTGGAAGCCATGATTCCAGCCTTGATCCACAATGGATTGAAGCTCCTTCATTCCTACCCACCAGTCATATAGAGCTAGGCACCAGAAGCTCTATCAACCTCATGATTTCATGCATGTTCAGGGCTATGAAAATGAGGTGTTTTCAAGCGCCTGATCACCCACAGTATATGAACAGTATACAGTGGTGTAGTTAGAGGGGTTCAAAACACGATAGATTTACGGCATCTCTTCTGCATTACTCTGACCGTATGGCTCTGGGGGTGAGTGGCAGGGGGCCATTTACACAGTGCATTGAGGTGCCGTAAATAGTATCTTGCCCCCTTCTAGAGTAAACTCTAGAATGTTTAGATGGCTGGAGGGTAGGAATGAAGGAGTTTCAACTCTAGAGTAAACTTCTGACAAACTCTAGAACAGTGGTCTCCAAACCGCAGACTGCTGCCTCTCTATCAGCATGCTATCTCAAAACATTTGGTTAGAGAGTCTGTAATATAAATAAGTTGCACATTTAAACAATACCTTTACATGCCGGGAGCAATCCACTCCACGTGCCATTAGTAGTGCAAGTACGAATTTTGGAGCTATTGGATTCCATTGTGTACCCAGGTTGACACATATAGGTAACATTTTGTCCAACAACATAATCATCACCATATCTCAAGCCATTGGCTGGGATACCTGGATCCCCGCAGCTGATTACTGTGGGAAAAGGAATTGGGGACAGATGGTAAAACATCAAGGCAACTACAGCATTTTGAAGGATAAAAAGGACATGTGGTAAGATCCATCCGTTTCAGCATAAATGTTAGAAATGTATTTGCCTCCAATATCAGAAGGCAGATATTGAAAGAATGACAAACTTCGATCTGTACGCTGATTGATTTGTAGACACCAAATCCATAAATTCCTATAAAAGTTGAATTATTCTACTGCTCATGCAGCTTTATATAAAGAACAGAGGCTGATTCTAATGAATGCTACAAAATACAGCACATTAATGCAGTGCCAAAAGAAATTTAAGCTGGTTAGTCATCTGAAACGATGTGCTTGTGTTGTATGTTCCTCCATGGTGAGCGTTTCCCCTCAGTGCACGTTTCTGTCTCTAAAAAAGATTTTTCACCAAATGCTTTGGTAACCAATGCAGGCTTGTTATCAGGTGTGCTCTAAGACACATGTTAACAAGCAAACATGGGGAAAACTGATTGTGTGCACATATATCCAAGTCAGTGGCTCATAGTACACTCAAACTCAAAAAAAACGTAATGGAATGCAGTCATTTCACACACTCAGGGTGCAGTCCTAACCTGGAGTTAGGCCAGCAAAGTTTGGCCAGCACAAGGGCCACCATAAAGCACATGTGGACCACTCCCAGAGTCAGGGAGGATGGCGCACATCTGTGTGCTGGCCTCTCTGACTCCGAGAGTGGTCCAAACATACTTTACGGTGGCCCTTCTGCTAGGCAAACTTTGCTGGCCTAACTATGCCGGCCTAACTCTACGTTAGGATTGTGCTTTCATTTACACAACTGAGCTCTAAACATCAGCGGTTTTTAGGCAGGCAAAAAGAGAAAGAGGACAAGGAAATGCAGTGATTTACAGTGCAAAATGCAAGAGTTGGGGGAGCAGGATGTTAACATCTTGGGGGATATCAGGAAGATTGTCCAGGGAAAACAGATGCTGAAGAACAGAGGGTGGTGTGATAGTGAGGAAGGAGGAGAAGACAGAAGAAGGTGAAGACAGGGAATGTGAAAGAAAAGGAGTGCAAAAGTACCAAGTTTCCAGCCATGGTGCAAGACCATGGCTTGAGTCTGTGTTCTCCACAGCATCACCCAGGCCTGTAGGCAAGGAGCCCTCTCTTGCAGTAGAGAAGCTCATCTTTTTCACTACCTGATTACTCTCAACAGATGCCCCAAGCCTCAGCAACAACAACCAGAGTGGTGATCTGCCTTTCTCACAGTCCTTGATAGGTTACAGGATGAAGGGGAACCATGTGTTGGAGGCCTGGGACTAAGATCTGGGCCTCCTCCCTTAACAAGTAAAAGATAGACTCCAAATAGACTCCAAAAAAAGATAGACTTTTGGACTCCAAATCTCACTCACAGTACTCACATGAGACCAAAGGATGAAGGGACAGAAGCAGAGAGTGTGTTGTCCATTTGACTGCACACAAGACACAGACAATAGTGGGGTTTGGAAAGGTGAAGGACGCCAAAGGCGTCCTATCCATACCTGCTGAGATGAAGCATGCATTGTTGCTGGGATCATGGGGACAGTTTGCCAGGGCACAGTGAATCTCCTGATGCAAAGGTGGGGACAGCCTTGGGGCAGGAGGGCTAGGCAATAACCATAGCTGGTTTCAGTGAAGGAAGCAAGGCAAGAGGGCTGGAATTGCTTTCTCAGGGAAAGCTTCTTGGGAAGAGGCCCAGCAAACTGCTGCTTGAAGTAATGCTCAGGGAAAGGGTGAAGAAGGAAAAGTGGCTGGAAAGAGTAGCTGGATAGCTATCTTGAGTGTTGGATGGTGTAGCAGTTCTTTGGCCAGTGGGGATGGTTCACACAGCACCAGAGCTTAACTGAACAATCCACAAGCAGTGGCAGAAATACCCCTGCAAATGGCTAGACAGCAATGTGAAGAGGGGTCTGCGACCCAGATTTTTATAGGCTACTGTTCTGTGGGATGCTCATCAAGCACCATTCTTTATATTAGTGTCTTGGTGGCCTTTGTTGGAGATCTTTCCCTTCTCTTGCTTTGCACCTTGAGGACGGTATGGTAGGGGACTTTAGAGATCTTTGCCTCAAGTAACGTGTGACTGAAAGCTTTACTGCCATCATCCCAAGCTAAATAACATAAGGCTAGTCAGGCAGCACAATCCAAACCTCCTCCCACGGCCGGCGCAAGCTTCAGGCTCCTGCAAAATGTAGTGTTTTGTCGTTGTCCCCAGGAACACCACTGGATGGCAGTCAGGTACAGAACAAAGCAAAATATCCCTTTACCCCAAGGTGGCCTCCAGCCTGCTCCTAATCTGCATCAGATACAGTGCACACCATGCAGCCTGGCTGTACCAGAGCAGGTTAGGATTGCGCAGTTAATCTGCAATCGTGCAACTGTTAAGCCTACTGTCATGAAAGAATTAGTGACAGGTGCTTTTGTAAAGCAAATTGCTGCTAATATTCCAGGATGCTTGGCTGATGCTCCATCAAAGGGAATAATGACAAGAGATGGTCTCATGATAATCTCTTCAGGTGTTGAAGGGGCATGTGTTTGCATCCACTATATTCTGTGTATACATTTGTAAATAAAGCAAAGATCAGGATAAAAAGCAAAGCTCAGAAAACCTTATAACAGTACAGCAATTACGTTGGACAGAATACATTACCATCGTATCACATTTTATCCATTTTTCAATGGTGCAAAATGAAATTAGATATTTTTTTCTTTTTAAACAGTACATTCAACCAACAGCACAATCCAAGCAACACTTTGAGCCGGTGCAGGGCCTGGCTCTCAAGTTTTGGCAGCCGATCCGGGAGTTGGCTGGTCCAGCACGGAGGCACATGTTGATTGGGAGGGCCAGATCCAGACCCTCTGCTGGCTGGCTGGAGTACGTTTGCTCTGGGTGGCCAGGAGATTAGAGAGGGTGGCAGGAGAGTATTCTGGGGGTGGTGAGGGATGGCATTTGGGTGGGGGAGAGCAGAATGGGAGATGCATCCGGGCCGGGTGGGGAGTGGGATTGGCAGTGGCACATGCTGGATCTTAACTCCCACTCCCGAGCCTTGCAGCCTTACACAACCTGCTTGGATTTGTGCAAGCTAAATAGATCCGAGTTGCCCCATAGGACAGGCTGAGGCTCGATACAGAGAAAGGAAGAAAATATCCCCTTATCCCGAGGTGACCTCCAGTCTGCACCTACCTGCGTTGGATACAGTGCAGGCCACTGTGGCCTGGCTGTTCCAGTGCAGGCTAGGATTGCACTGTAAAATGATTTGGAAATCCAGCTTTAGCTGATGATAATTCAGTGTCTAGAAACAGAATTCTAACTGCTAATTGTTGGATGGGGCAAATGACTACTCATGGCTTATGCTATTTCTAATTTTTGTCATTTTTTTTTTAAAAAAACTTCTGCTACACAGGTTTTTCTTTCTTTCTTTCTTTCTTTCTTTCTTTCTTTCTTTCTTTCTTT
>JAJKFI010000024.1:3814488-3862361 GCA_029204185.1 Lerista edwardsae
AGAGAGAGAGAGAGAGAGAGAGAGAGAGAGAGAGAGAGAGAGAGAGACTCCCTGACTTATGGCCTAGTTCCTTTCTGGACCTTTGTTTCTTGGCCATCTTAGGACATCCTTAAATTGGGAACTATTTGAATACTAAATATAAGCATGTTTTATAATATAAATATTTTTATGAAGATTAGTATTTTAAATCTTAAGAGGCATTTGTGTTTTTAAAATGTAGCAAACACAGATACTAATTGCACAGTGTTTATTTTTGTCTTGTTCTTCCCCCTGCTGCACCCCAATCAAGCTCTTTCAGCTTTAAAGCACATTTTGTTTCAGCCTTACCTTTACATATTGGCGGTGGATGGCTCCATTGCCTATTTGCCTGACACTGGGCTTTTGTGGGTCCTTGCATGACATATCCAGTATTACATGAGAATGTCACAATGTCATTGAAGTTGAAACCGTTTCCACTTGTTCTTCCATAAATTGGACTTCCAGGATGACCACAGCTAACAGCTAACATCAGAAACCAGCAAAAGAGAAAAAAAATACTGTTACCACGTTTTACTGTACTGCACAATTTGTAATGATTTTCATTTACTGTAATTGTAAAAATGTTGCAGGATTCTCTTAAATGTCCAGTTCTTGAGGAAACCCTGTGATGGAAAGAACAATGGTCATTCTCATATCCTCACTTTGGAGGTTCATTCAGAACACTCAAAAGCTGAGATGAGGTCTAGGAAACATAGTTTAGGAGCAATCTAAACAGGCTTTGCTCTAGTAAATCTGCCCTGCCACTCTAAAACAGATATGTGAGCAAGAATTCTGAGGGCTCAGTCCTGAGCCTGTTATCGCTGTACACCATATCATCAGGTCTATGTGCTGTAAAAGTGCTGTAAAGAACATTTACGGCATCTGGAGGGCAAGGAAACCAGTACTAGACCAGTGCCAATTGGCACTGGGCCTCAGCATCGTAAGGACAGCTGGCCAGCAAGTCCACAGGACGAGCGGGCGGTACGTATTCTTGAGGTGGAAGGGAGGCATAGATAGAGTGAAATGGGGCGGAGGGAGGGGGGATACAGCCTACAAGGGGGTAGGGACTGTGGCAGCCTCTGCTGCTGAATCCTAATACCCCCTCTACTCCCAAGTCAGACAGCCCAACACGGGTCTCCTTGGCTGTGCGCCCACTCAAACACAAGCGCAGAGCCAAGGAGACTCATTTGGCACCGCCGGCGTTACCCAGGGTAACGGAGCAAATGCTCCATTACTCTGAGGAGACCCCAGTGATCTCAGGATCTTGGTGATCCCAGGATCCAGAAGTCACCTTTTCTGCGCCCCTGGAGCCCTGGGTGCCAAAGCTTCAGGAATGTGCAGTGAGACATTGTCTGGGACTTCACTGGAGGCTGATCAAGAGAAGTATTACCTAGTAGTGCTCAACACACCTCTTCCTGTTCTCTGTAATGTTCCCTTATCTTAAAACAGATAAAACAGAGTTAAAACAGATAAAAGGAAGTACTTTTTTACTCAGCGGGTGGTTAATCTGTGGAACTCTTTGCCACAGGAGGTGGTGATGGCATCTGGTCTTGATGCCTTTAAGAGGGGATTGGACGGATTTCTGGAGGAAAGGTCCATCGTGGGCTATAGGCAATGATGGATTGTGCAACCTCCTTACAACGGTGGTGGGCTACTGGTACCGGGTGCAAGGGAGTGGCAACATCTTGTTGTCTCATGCCTCCCTGGGGCACCTGGTGGGCCGCTGTGAGATACAGGAAGCTGGACTAGATGGGCCTTGGCCTGATCCAGCAGGGCTCTTATGTTCTTATGTTCTTATATCTTGAGAAGGCCTGCGTGACTCTCTCTCCCCACGGGATGCAGTGCATAGGTGCATCTGTGCTGGAAATTGCATAGGATTGGGCCCCAGGTCTCCAATTCTATATACTTAGTAGGGCACATACCCCAGTGATCATAGTCGAATTTACTACCAAGTTAATGTGTATGCATTAAATAATACAAAGATTCTTTTTGGGGGAAAAATATCCCATACTTTTTCATTAGAGATGTGAAATAAAAACAAATAACATTGATTTCTGCACATCTCATTTTTGTAAAACAAAACCAAAACCAAAAAAATCAAATCGGCAAAAAAATCAATTAGTTGACATATGAAGACTCATCCTTCGTGTTCAGTTCAAAACTGCCCTTCATAAAACTAGAAAAGTAGCACATATGTCACTATATCCTCTGCCATGCTTACTTACGCACACAGGATGGGAGCTGACCAGACCAGTTGTGATCTTGCTGGCATATTCGTACAGAAGACCCAATTAGTCGAAAACCAGGATTGCATTGATATACAACAGTGTCTCTGTAGCCATAATTTTCTCCAATTACTTGACCATTGACAATGAGATCTGGAGTGCCGCAATGGCCAGCTATAACGAGGCACAAAATTTTGATGGTTAAAAATGTGCATCGTATCACTTGGATTTAGAATAACACATGTCTGTGTTGCTTTGTTATTATATTTGCATCCCAATCTCCCTTCAACAAGCTCCGGATGTGTGCACGTTGCACCTTGTCTGATCCTCACAACAATCCTTTGATTTAGGCTAGGTTGAGAAATGGGCAAGAATCACATTCAACAGGTTCTCACTGTTCTTATTTAAACAAGACTTTTCAGTGAAAACATAGGAGAGCTAGTGTACTATATTTCAGTAGATACTGTACACACTGCAATCCTAGGTGTCTACTCAGAAGTAAGTCTCTGTGTGTTCAATGGAGCTTTTTCCCAAAAAAGTGTGTATAGGATTGCAGCCACAGTTTCCTATTTGGATTGGTTCATGCAGGATACCATATATACTAAAATATAACACACTAGCTTCCCCATGTTCTCACAGAAAAGTCTTGAATTGTGAGAACCAGCTTGTAAGAATAAAATAATGAGAACTAGTATATTGTTGCCAAGGTGCAAATGCATGCAATCACTATTAATTCCATTTTGGCTCCCTAGCAGCTGTTTCAGAAGGTCAGCATGGCTCCCCCTAATCAAGATCATGCTAAGCGTCATTGATTGGAACAGCAGACTAAATTGCTATAGGGCACCTGTGTGTCACCCTTCTCTAAGGTCTTGCAAATTTGTGTTCCCCACATTGGCATTCTGGGGTAACTGCACTATAGGCTGTCCAGAATTACATGTGGTAAATATATATACAAATGTGAGAAAATTAATGAATGTATCAGTAGATGAGGACTTTGAAATTGAAACAAACGCATTTCTCAGGTGATTTTTCAGATTCCTATGTGTGGCAAGCCCTATATAGATGTTAACTGAACCCTTGTACTTTATGTGCTTCTGCACAAAATTACCTGCCAAGCTAAACACAGATCAGACAAATATGCATAGTTTCTTGTGTTCCTGTGTGCCTGGAAAAGCACACATACAAACAAAACAAAACATAAAACGAAAGGATTGTCAGGCATCTAGCAGGTGATAAATTGGGCTGGTGTTTCACAAGTTGAACTTTTTGCCATCACACAAATTCGTGTCTGCACATGTATTTGAACAAAGTCACTTCTGAGTTACTTTCTACACAAAAGTAAACCTCAGTAATGTCACTTCAGAATGTTTGCTGTTCACGGTTCCAGGGAAACAATCATTTCTTAAACACAAATGCATGTGCGCATGCTCAAATACACACACACACACGAGAGAGAGAGAGAGAGAGAGAGAGAGAGAGAGAGAGAGAGAGAGAGAGAGAGAGAGAGAGAGAATAATTGGAAAATGTTATAATCTGAATGGTGAAATAATGGATCTCCCATCAGAAGTCAATAATATATGCGGAAATTTCTGAGGTGAGGGGGAAGGACTGTGGCGCGAGCTCTCATTTACAGTCATTCTCATCTCCAAGGCAACACCTCTTTTTGTCTACATGTCCTGTAGAATGGCTGTCGTATTATGCAGTGAGAAGGCAGATGCATAAGAAGAATTTTAGACAATAGCCATAATAGTATTTTTTATAGATAATGGATAACTGTTTACTGCCTAGCCATTCCAGAGCAGCTTGTTTAATTCTCTTGGAGTTCAATGGCTAGAGCAGATATATTGTTTCCTTTTGCCTTTTTGCGTCTAAGGCGCCTCTGATGAAAAGAATTTCCGAGTGCCTATTTGACATTGTCAAGAATATGAGCACACTCACTCCTGAAAAACCTAGCTACACACTAGACATTTCATGGCCCCTTCTATTCTTAATGGTCCTTCAACGCTTCAGTTTTAAACTCCTATGTTAAAGGCTCTGGGACAGGTGAAAAATGATTCTTTTTCCAAAGTTTGAAACCAATCAATCTGGACATGTGAAAAGTTACTCAATTATTGTCCAATTTAAAATATAGTTCTTTGTGAAGCAATATCTCTTTCAGCATTTCTTTTCACAATGGAAATTTTTCAGGGCTTTTACTTTATATGCCTGACAAAAAGTTTTTTCGTACAAGAAAAAAAAAATGGAGGCTGTTCATATGAAGTCATTTTTATTACAAACATATTTTGAATAGCAAAGAGTACAATCCTAACCTGCATAGGAACAGGCAGGCCGGCAGGCCTGTGGTGCTGCATACTAAATGCAGCAGTGGCTGGAGCTCACCACAGGGTAAGGGGGTAATTTTCCCTTACCCCAGGGTAAGCTCCACCCAGCCCAATGGGGCTGCTCAGACCTGCACCTGCTAAATAGCAAAGCAGGGCTACACAGCCTGGAGACAGGTGTTAGGATCTGGCCTAATGGCCAGATCATGGCTCCTCCCCCCTCCCTGGGCCACCCCATCTACGGGGCCACCCTTCCTCTCCCCTGTTCCGCCTTCCCAGTCCCTCCTGCCTTCCTCTGCTCCGAAAACCCACCATGCTGGCCAAACTTAGCAGGCATAAAGGTGGATTACCTGCTGCCATCCACAGCGCACCTGGGCTGATGCTGCCACCTGTGTTGGCCCAGCATCCCTCATGGTGATGCGAACAAGCCTTATGGCATGTTTGTGACAGCACTGGGCCGAGGCAGGCAGCTTGCGTTGACCCAGGGAGCCTTTGGATGGCACCAGAGCCTACGTGGGCTGTGATGGCGCCTGGGAAGGAGCAACATCCCAGCATCACCGCACCCCTAGCGCCACCCTGCCACACCCCCTGCATCCAGAATTGACTCAATTTAGGAGAAATTTGTAATGCAAAGGATAGTGGGCAGCCACCATGTGTTGCCCCACGAACGGTCTGCCTCTGGATGGCGCCCTAAATTACTGTCTGGAATGAAGCCCAAATGCTGGTCTATTCTGGTCAGTTCATCATATAGATCAGAAAATTCCAGCTGAATTTTAACACAGATGCTACATTTCTGAGCTAAACGTATTGCCGAGCTCCAGCCCCATAGCTGGGTGCTCGCTGATTGGCTTGTCCCCCTCCCAGCCACAGGAGGCAGCTGCTGCCCTCATTGGGCATTTGGCCGTGGGGGCGTCGCCAGGAGCTCTCCTGGCGGCGAGGTGGCTTGCAGAGAGCCATTCTGTCCTGGATCCAAAACAAACTCACATTCTGTACCTCCGAAGTTCTTGTCACAATTATTTTAAGGTTTATGTATTTTTACAACTTGCTTCCAAGTAATCAAGCCCACTAGTATAGATGCTATGGCTAGTACGAACAAGACAGCATGCTCTGGTCTTACAGAGCATGAACGCCATGATGAGAAATATGGGATGCAACTATTATCTGAGATAAAACATGAGCCATGATAAAATAAGTCAGCGTTTTGCAACCACTTTGTTGTGGTGAATAGCCCTCAAGTGTGCTGCAGCAATGCCAGAGCAGGCAGACAGCAGGTATGTGGGAGAAGTGGCCACTCTGAGCTGCACATGACAGCACAAGTCAAAAGAGGTGAGCAGTGAAGGGACTGGAAGCGGCTGCTCAGTCGTTATTATTTCACAGTCATTTTCCAATACCAAAGTGACAGCGCAATCCTATTGTGCCCCTTGCGTCAATGCTACATCATACCCTGCATCGGCGATCGAGCAACAGGACCGGCGCTATTGCGCCCGCGCTGAGCCTCTCTTGTGTCAGCTGAAGCCAGACAGCGCGAGAGAGGCTCCGCGCGGAGGTGGCAGCGAGATTCGCGGCAGGAGGGAGATTGTGGGCGGAGAGAAGGAGGGGAGCGGGCGGGCTTGGGAGGCGGCCAAACAGCCGCATCCTAAACCCGTTTGGGAGGCCGTGCGGCCCCAATTCGGGCCACACGGTCTCCTTGGATCTGCCCTGCTATTTAAGCAGGTGCAGATCCGAGAAGCGCATAGGGAGCACATGTTATCTTGCTGTGGGGAGGCTCCAGCCTCTCCTCAGCAGCATAGGATATGGTGCTGGCCTGTCAGCCTCGTCAGGATTGCGCCCTGATTCAGAAAGGGTAAAAAAAGCCTATTTACAATCTTGACACAAGCAAATCAACCACACAGCCCTCTCCCCCTTTCCAGCATCCCTTCTTCCCATGTTCCCATGGCAACCCTTTGTGACCCACCTGAAATTGGCGCATGACCCATTTTCAAATACCCCCACCCTAAAAGATATAGTACTTTTCTCCCCTTCAGAAGCTTGCTGATTGTAACAGAAACTTTCTTGAGGATGAGATAAAGATTTCTCACTTTTGTTTCCAAATTTCTTATGAAAACGAGACCTGTGCTAGCCACTCCCAAGAACTGAATTGCAAGGCTTCCTTATTTATAGCCCAGAGAGCCCACTTTACCTGTCAACAGATTTGCCTGTTCTGTGTCATTCTCTGCATTCTCCCCTATACTCTGTTACTATCATTAAAGCATTGGCTGATGCTTCCTTGTGAAAAGGTTCATGACAGATGGCATAATTCAGAGACGGGAAAGCTGCTATTTTTCCTCTAGATCACCAAATATGTATTTTCACCAAGAACGCTAAAATCCATCAAGTTTTATCTGCTGAATATCTTTAGTTTTTAAACTGTTATTATTGCTAAATTCTGCCCTTGCACTGATCATCGGAATGGTCTTCTTTGGAAATTGGAAATGTGGAAATATATGTATATATAAACTGGCTGGCTGGGGCGCTTAAAAAAACAACAACCCGAACACTCAGCTCCAAGTAGCGGTTGCTTCAAAACAGCTTCAGAATCAAAACAGAAAACCCCGAGTGCTTGGAGAGATGCTCCAACTGGCAATGCTGGGGGAGGAAGGTTTCTGTCCTGCAGAAACTTTCCCCCTCCATTGCGCCTTCTCAGAGCAATTGGACACCACCTGCCCCGAGTGTTCACATTTTTGTTTGTTTGTTTTGGCAAGTTTTGCTTTGGCGAGTAAGAAATAAAAGCAAGTGAAAGAAAGAGGTGATAGCTCCAAAAGCCACCCCTTTCAAAATGATAACAATCGGCATTGCTTCCACTTAAAAAACAACAACAAAAAAACGGGAAGCTCAGGGCATTCAGCAGCCCAGGTGTTTCTGAAGGAATTGTGGTGACATGATGACATATCTGCAATTACTTCCAGGTCACTGGGCTGGGTGCCTCACCAGCTCAGTCACCCACTGCACATCCCTGCATCACAGTCCCTGCATCATAGTAATGCACTGCCATGAGGACACTGTGGATAACAGGCTACGTTGGTATTTTCACGGATGCTGGAGGGGTCTTACTAAGAAGGATTGCACCAGCATTATTTTGCCAGGACAGGCTCGGAATTTGACTCTTGTTGCACTGACATCGATGCGCAGTCAGTGCAGCATTGTTAGGACAGGCTTAGAATAAGACAGACATTCCATCCGGCCAATGTTGACATGGTGTCTGAATAGGATTGAGACATTAGGCGGCATTCATATGCATGCTTACCTGAGATTAAAGCCCACCAACCACAGTGAGACATGCTTTGGAGAAATCATGCATAGGATTTTACTGTAGGTATGAAGTTTTAGTGCATGCAATTAACTGATTAATCAATTAATCATCCAGAATATGGATTATCTATATCTTCCTTGCCTTTTTTAGATTGTCTCTCAATCTATTTTCTGATAGCCAAGGCTAACACATAAGATATTAAAATATATAAATATGTGTATCTGTACACCTTCTCGTAGTGACTCCTAGATAACACATGCTGGTAGCATTTGGTACAGTAGTGTTTTCCCTGCCTTTCTGAAGTATTCCTTACCATTTTGGGCCCAACTGATCCAGAATATATATGGGCTAGATAATACATTTCCATTTTTAAACATAATTTCTTGTTTTCAATCAATCAGTCAATAGCATTTATATACCGCTTTTCAACACAAAGTTTACAAAGCGGTTTACAGGCAAATAGTAATAATCAAGTTAAATGGCTCCCTGTCCCAAAAGGGCTCACAATCTTAAAAAAATGCAGAACACTACCAGCCACTAGAAAAGACACTGTGCGGGGTGAAGAGGGACAATTGCTCTCCCCCTGCTAAACATAAGAGGAACACCACTTGAAAAAGTGCCTCTTGCCCAGTTAGAAGGGGTAAGTTTGTTATGTGCAAACTTTGAAATTATCCAGTTTTGCCATATATTATCTTGTTACAAACACTATGTTTGTATTATAGCAACTTGATATTCAAGGAACAACAACAAAAGACTTGCAACAACTGCAATTGTGCCCCCATTGTATGTTAGTCATGACTTCATTGAATGCCTCACAACCTTTTAATATTTTCATGCCTACTTTTTTTTTAATCTTTATGCTTTTATGGGAAAGAAGTACAATGAAGCTACATAAAGAGATGGGCTTGAAGTGTCACCTTCCCAGCAAAGTTTCTGTATCTTTTAAATGTCAAACGATTTTATTCAACTCCTTATGATAAAGGAACAATTCAAGCTTTTCTGCAAGTTTGTATTCCATTCTTTTTTAGACTAATGATTCCCCAGGAAGCAAAAGTGTTTGCTTTTGTACAAACATCAAACAAATGTGACCTTTGCTAGAAAATAGGGAATTACTTATGTTAAAGGTTCAGGAAAATTGGGTTCTGCACATACACAATTCTGCATAGCTTTTAGCTTTTAATTGGCTTCCTTTGCCATTTCTTTCAAGGACCAAAGGAAAATAAGTGTAACTGATATAATAAGCAATTGTGCTCCCTCAAAGAGCAATCCTAACCTGGAGTTAGGCTGGCACAGTTAGGCCAGCAATGTTTGGCCGGCACAAGGAACACCGTAAAGTATGTTTGGACCACGCTCAGAGTCAGAGCGGCCAGCACATAGACGTGTGCCATCCTCCCTGACTCAGGCAGCACCATCCTACTATGCACATAGCGCTGACACACCGTCGTTGGCTTACATGGTATGCAGAATATGTCAATGCAGGTACCAGGTTAATTTCCCTGGTAAGGGCAGCTGGGCCCTATCTAAGGGCACATAACTGACTCATCTGAAAACTCCAAGTCCAAAAAATTTAGAGTCACATTTTGATTTTAGATGTTCATCGTTCTATATGCAGGTCATATATAATGAAAATAACAATTTTCAAATATTTGAAAATAACAAATGTGATTTTAGATTTTCAGAAAGACCTCTAAAGCATTGATTTTCAATTGTCAGAGCCTGCGGAGGAAGAGACCTAGACAATTCATTGCCCTAGAAACAAAACTCAAGCTGGAAGTGACATCACAAAAGGCAAAGATCATAGAGAAGACCATAGAGGTCAGATGTGCCTTGAGGAGAGAAACATTGAAAATCACTGCTCTAAAGCTTACCAAACCCTGGCTGGATCTAGGGTTCACCCAAATCCCTCGACCCTGGTGAACAGCACTTCCTGTTCTGCTCGTCCATTGCTGCATTCTTTGCCCAATCTGGGCATAAGGATGCTCTGGACAGTCGAGTCTGTGATGACATACTGTTGCAAGGGCTGCTGGGGTATTGTGCCATAGACACGACTGCCTGGTGTGTCTTTATGCCCAGAACAGGCTAATACTTCAGTGATGGAGCAGTGGAATGGTATGCACTGCTTGGGAGGGGAGGGGTTTTTTTTTTGTTGCATGGACTTCCTCCTTCCTTCTCTAGCCCAGAGATCATTGTGGCCAGGCATCCTCCCAAGTGGCAGGTTTTCTGTTGCTTGGGTCATCCAGTTGGTCTCTGATGAAGGAAGAAGGAATTGCCTGCTTAAGTACTCCTCTATTCACCTCCCTCAGATATCAGCATGGGGAGGGAAATCTCTTCTCACCTGCCACTGCCAAAGAATTGCTTCTGCCCAACTCTCATTCCACCACCACCACCCCATAAGGCAGATTAGTTGCAGGGGAAAGTAATGAAAGAGGTGGCAACACAAGCTCAAGGGCCCAAAGCAGCTCAGGGCATGGAACATCCTTGCGCTAACAATGCTCCCTGGTTAGAGAACTCAAAAAATGAGATCTTACCATCAAAAAAGGTGTGGTTTGATCACTGTCTGTCTTGTGACGCCATCCAAAGAAAAGCCTCAGATACCGATATCTATGCATGTCCCATACTCCAGTTACAAGTGTGCCAGAAAAGATCTGCTCTCTTAGCTTTTGTGCCAGCTCCCATAGTTACTGTTTTTAAAAGGCTACCAACACATGGTTTAGAAGGAACTGGGAGTGCAACTTATAGATTTTACAGAGGTATCTTACTTTTCTCCCATAATTCGGACATGGGGTACGTTTATGCAGAAGTATGTGTCTAAAGAATGTGTCTAAAGAGCTAGTATCTGCCAAATAGATCTGGACTAACCCATACTGGATTGTTTGTTCATGGAAGGCAAGAGTGGCTAAAAATCAATGATGGAGGAAAAAACAGAACCATGGCAATACTAAAGAAAAAAAATAGCAAACAAAATTTCTTTAGTAAGCCGATCAGAGGAACAGCTCTTTGTATTGCTGATAATCAAAGCCCTAAAAGTAAAAATATATGTTTTTGTGTATATTTCCTTGCATAGCTATGTACTCTGCCTTAGTAATGATAAATGAGAATTGAACTGTAATGGTAACTTCAAAATGCTATCACCACCTTAACGGCAGATGGAAAAGAAATGTCAACTGCTTGCAGACCTCTGAATTGATGTCTGCTATAAACCCAATCCAATAATCCAGAACAAAATATGTTCAATCACAGTATTTTGCTATACGCTCATGCAGCACGAAGCTCTCAAAATGGAAGATATCTTCCAGTAGCTTTGCATATTGGAACTTTTGAAACATTTAGTGCTTGCTATTCCAGACTGCATACACAGGCACTACATTAATTTCATCAGGACAAATATGTGCACAGAGATATCGCTAGGAGGGTGCAGGGGAGGGGTGCGGGCCACACCCGGTGATGCCACCACTGCCCAAAATTGTTAAAGTTTGGTATTTTTGAATAATATCATCATATGATAATAATCATATTATGCAGAATTTACAGCAGAATGTAATGAGAAACACCATATTAACATATCTAGCAAAGAGGAGCAGGGACTGTGTCTTACTCAACAGCAAGGTGGGGTTACCCAACAAAAATGACTGAAGGGTACTGCCATCTTGGCTGTGCCCATAATGTAGGTGGGGGTAGAGGTTAGCAGCACAAGATAGACAATTTTCATTTTGTGTCAATAATGTTGTGACCATGTTGACCACATTTGATGCATCGTATCATTATTTGTTGTGGAGGCAATGGGGATTGGCTATTCAGAAAGAAAGAAAGAAATGTCCTAATTATGGTGCACATACAAGCTTTAGGGTGCCCTTCAAAAAGCTCTCTGTGTTATGGATGGATTGAGGATGTTCCTCTCCAAGGCAAAATTAGTTTCCAAGATTTATACCCTGCCTTTCTGATGGAAGTGTCCTCAAAATGACTTACAATAGATAGTGATAATATAGTGATTTTGTTTTCTTTGAAAGATTCTCATGCACCTTCACAAACTGCATTTCAACACATCCTTGATTAGAAAAAAAAGAAGTGATTTGCCAAAAACCCACTGGAGGATGGTGGCTGCTGGTCAAGAAAACACAAGTCTTTGGGTATGCCAAGCAAGTTGTACCGTTTTTTTCGGAATTTGCTGTCTCCTCAAAGATGCTACAGGAACAAACATTCAATAACTACAGATGGCAGCCCTATCCTAACCTGTACTGATGCAACAGGGACTGCTCAAGAATGAATTAAGCAGGCTGGGGGTCAGTTAGGACTCTGCCATAAGACCATCACAATGACCCATCTGCACTTTGATCATCACAGTTGCAGTCCTGAACACAGATACATATTCATTAATCTTACTGAAGCCAACAGGGCACCCATGTGCATGACTGTGCATAGAACATCAGTCAGGGCAAGTTCCTCTTAAAAACTACTCAAATAAATTCAGCAGTATTTTTCACTCAGGAAGGAAAGAAGTCACACAGCGCAGTCATAAATATACAATGAATGGGAAAGACAACTATTTTCTTACCTAAGCACCTCGTTTCAGTTCCACTCCATAGTCCAGAAGAGAGACATTCCCTTACAGCTGAGCCCACCAGCATAAATCCTAAATCACAAGTAAAGATAGCCGTCGAGCCATATGTGAGCTGGGTTCCAATCTTATTCCCATTTGGAGGTGTGGGAAGTTCTCCACAGGAAATAACTTGGGAGTTAAAACAAGAAGAAATATATTGCAGCACCCCATCCATTACTAAAATCCAGTACTGATTTTCTAGTGACTGAAATGTAAATGCTGAGTGTCATCATTGGGAGCAGAATGTAATGACAACTAATTGAAAAATTCTGTTAAAACTAAAAAGCATGCTGGCAGTGTGCATATAACTGACAGAAGAATAGTTAAATCATACCTGAATTAGGCTGCAATTCTGTAAACTCTTATCTGTACTATTTCCCATTAAACTCATTTCCCAACAAGAATGACTTATAAACTCATAGCTACTTATTCCTGAGTAGCCATGCATAGGATTGCATCATAAATGAATTACTACTGTATAATGGCATTTTTTTTCTACATGTATGACAACTCTCACCTTGCCTACTGAAATGTATGCACCTGCCCCTAAGAGACTTTGCAGAAGCTACAACTGATCAGTGATGGTGGACATAAACATATTAATCAGCTCCAATATGGATTGTTTTAGACTTTACAATGCTGAGTTATCTTGGTTTAATTATGTTATTTTCAAGAAGAATTCATAAAGACCATTGTAAGTTAAGTTCTGAATAATAACACCAATGATGAGGTTTTTGGGTTGCCAGATCCCAGAAGAATGGAAAACAGGTTTTGACAATCAGAAGTCAGAATGTGGGGAGATTTCTTGGTTCTTCTCAATTTCCATGAACATTGCTGAAAGCAGATGGGTAGAGATAGTAGGTCTGGGAATGGAACAGATCTTTGCCAGACAAGCAGAATACTCACTTTGGCAGTATGGCCTTTCATTTCTCCAGCTCCAAGTTCCATTGGCTAGGCATTCAATGGATTCTGGTCCCAAACCATGGTACCCAGGATCACAGCTAAAAACAACTTTTGTTTTGTACTCGTAGTGAGATCCATTCACTATTCTCCACCTCCCATGTTCTAAGGTGAAGGAATTAATGCTTGGGCATGTAACAACTACAGGGAGAGAAAAATAAAGAAAGAATATGTCTTTTTAAAATATTCATTAAAAAGCAGGGATTTGCCTTGAATTCTAATCAGACTGAGCCCGTGTATTGGGGATATGATATTATTCAAATTCATAACCCAAATAGATGCATAGTAAGCAACAGTTAACTTGGCTCTAAGCTGAATTTCTAACACTAATATTCTTCTTTTTCTTCTTCTTTAAATTCTGAGTGATTATCCAGATTTATTTTCCTGTTCAAAATAATTGCTTAATGGATTAAGCATTACAACTAAAAAAGTGTTGCGTTTATTTGGCTGGTGATATAATCCTTATATAAGCACTTCGGATCTTTCTGAATTATAAGCATTTTTTAAACCACCTGACTTAGTATCACCTATACATTTCCTTGGTTTGCTTTGTCAATTAAGGATACAGAAAATTCAAGAAGCAGTCCTGTATATGGAAATCCAGACACTATCTGACAAGAACTTCTCCTATCCACACCCAAATAGTTGTGATAGTCACATTCATTTCAGTATATATTGCATATTTTTTGTGGGCCGTGTCCCTTAAAGCAGCAGTTCCCAAACTGAGGGTCCAGGACCCACCAGGGGATTGTGACCCGATTTTTGTTGGGTTATGAAATTAACAGGGCAAATAAGGTTATGTGTATCTACAGTTAAAGAAGCTGCTTCTTTTGGAGGGGGGAGGGGGGAAGCACTGCTGCCCAAACACCATTATAGCCACACCTTTTGGTACATATACAGTGGCGTTTCTACAGGGAGGGCAAAGCTCTAAGTTTTGCAAGAAGCCTTACCTTGCAGTTAAGTGGAAATCACTCCTCTCCTGCACCGTTTTAGCCAATCCTCACAGGGAACAGCAACATCTTGGCGTTGCTTACTGGCTACAGCAGCAAGGGAGAGGAGGGATTTACATGACAGGGTAAGCCTTCTTGCAAAACTTAGAGCTTTGCCCTCCCTGTAGAAATGCCTCTGTACGTATAAATCAGGCAGCAGCCTCTATCATCTCTAGAAAGTTTGATTACCACTGCTTTAATTAATATTTTATCTAACGTATTTCAGCATTATAGCAGGGGTATCTAAACCTTTCAGTAAGAGGGCCACATTGTATATTTTACATAGTTTTGTGGGACAAACAAACACAGTTTTATAAATGAATAAATTTAAATGAATGAATAAGTTTTACTGTCATCTTTTTTTAATAATCATATGAGTCAGACCAAAAGAAAAAACGTGATAATTACAAAGAAACGATTCTGTGCTTAAAGTGAGAAATGATTTATGGTGAATGAAATTGTCAAACATTAGCAAAAATAAAAATAAAAAAATAATGTTGCTGCTGGCCAGATAAAATCTTGTGATGGGCTGGATTTGGCCACCAGGGCTGTAGTTTGACAACCCCTGATTTACAGGATGCATCACTGTGTACTATTACCCACAACCATTTCAAATATACATCAACACTGAGATGTAACAACAATAACCACCACAACACTGAAATGCAAACAACTGAATATTAAACTGGTACCTTGCTAGTGAAAACAAAACAAGGCAAATATTTTGAACCAGAAAAGTATTTCCATATTATCCTTACCTACACAACGAGGTGTTTTATTATGGTTGCTCCATGTGCCATCTGGTTGGCAGGCTGCAGTAGTAAGTTCTTTGGATGATAGCCTATATCCATCATTGCAAAAATAAGTAACCCGTGTGCCTACTAAATAATCCGTGGTTAATATCCCACCATTCATTGGGGCTTTTGGAATCCCACAAGAGATAGCTGAAGATTTAAAACAAATATACAATAGGACAAAATCTCATTTGTTTAATCTTTTCTGTCTTCTTTAATATCCTCAAATTCAAAAACATATTTGTGATTGGGATGAGACGGCTTGAAACCAGAACACTTACCAAACATTTTTATGGGGGGGGGGGAAAAAAACAGAGCAGAGCAGAGCAGAGCAAATAACATTAATTTCCTCTGTTCCAGGATTCTACAACTAGTTCCTACTGCTCATCAGCTTGCTTCTGTACTTGACAGTAGCCAGAATGCAATTCCTGTGTATGCATCAAGAAGAAGACCCACTGACCCCAAGAGGACTTGTAAACAAGCATAGAATTGAAAGAACACTATTTCTCAAGCAGTCCAGGGATAGTAGTATGACAAATATCCCATTGTCCCTTGTGAAAATGTTAGGTGCAGATGCAACTTGGCTGGACTGGTGATTAAAATGAAATCCATTACAAAGAAAAAGCTGTGACATTTGATCAGCAAAAGCAGGTATGGGGCTCTTCAAAAACAAACACACACACACACACACACACACACACACACACACACACACATTCTGCTCTCTATCATGTTGATCCTTAGATCCCGAGCAGCCATTCACCACTCTCTTCAAGGAAACCTCCCTTAGTCTATCTATCCTCTAGAAGAGCCATTTTCAACCACTGTGCCAAGGTCCACAGGTGTGCCGCAGGAGTAGGGAGGAAGGCCATTTATTAGTAGGACCAATGGGGGATATGAATCCCCCCTTGGCAGTATGGTATGCCTTATCAATTGTCAAAAAAACTGATGGTGTGCCTTGATAATTTTAGTACTTTCTCAGTGTGCCATGAGATGAAAAAGGTTGAAAAGAGCTGCTCTAGAATCTAGTCAATCGTCTAATAAAATATTCTGCTGAACACAACAGTTACCTGCTGGACACAACACCGCTCCCTCATCAGTCTGCAGTTTTCCACATCTGGTTCTTTGGACAAACTAGTATTTGCCAGTTATAGTTTTACTGTAAATATTTTCTCATAAAGATTTTTCACAGTATTCTGCCTGTCCAAAGCACTATTCATTTGAGGAAAAAAATATGAACTGTTATAGAAGACTACATGGACCACTGCAATTTTAACACTGGGCCACTACGTTCTGAAAATTCTTTTCTCCTTATTTTATAGTTCTGTCTTTTTCACATGCCAATCAGTGCAGACATGATTATTTTTAACTCCAAAAATAAACAAAGGGGATTCTGGGCTGTTTGTGAAAATGGTGCTTACTTTTGTTTGCTCAAAACACTTTCTCAAAATGTCAGAACTGTGTCTGATGAAGGCCCTGTCAGTGATGTATAACACAACAAAGAAAATGCTGGTTCGCTAGAGGCCAGTGTGATATGCTCATTTTCTTCCAGGTAAAACAACAAAGGCAAAAAACCTGAAACATAACTAGCTGAAGAGTAAAAAAAAAAATCTAAGTCACGTAAATTAATAACAAGACCAAACTTGCAACATGTACAGCGGCGGTCTATAGATTCTTCACATCATGATTATTCATTTTTATTAAAAAATATTTATACCTCACTTTCCTCCTCCCAAATGAGAGGTGTTCAAGACAGTTTACAATTTACCAAGAAAAAAAAAAGAGCAAATGTTTAAAAACCATGTTAAAGTGGCAACAATAGCCCCATAAGAAATCAAATCCAGCAAGAAAACCCAAAACAGCAAAGCCATAATGTAACCAGAGAACAATTAAGCTGCAAAATCTTGGCAGAAAACAACATTTTTTAACCGATGATGCAATGAAAGGGGCCAATCAAATTCCACGACTTAAAGAATTCCACATGACTGTGCCACCACAGAACCAACCCTCCCTATGTACATTTGTAAATGAATTGAGGTTGCCTATAGGTATCCTCGGACATACACCACTGATTTTGGTGGTGTACATCCAAGGAGGGAAAAAGGACAGGGATGTTTGCAAAAGAAGGGATAGGATCCAGCACGTATGACTGCTTCTGGATCCACCTCCTCCCGGCCCTGGATTCCTCTTCCATCTCTGCCCAGAAATGCCGCCATTCCTCCCACCACCTGCCCACCCCTACTATCAACTCACTGGCACAGGTGGATAGTGTGCTCTTTGCCAGCCTGTACATGGGGCCACCAGCCAATGTGTTGGTAGCCCCGTTGAGTTTGCCAAAGTTATGTCACTTCCACCAACATCATCATATGTCCGCTAGCAGATAGGATTGGCCCACTGGTATCATTACAGAATTCCTGGAGCTGGGACATCAATACTCACTCAAAAAACTTGAGACCCTGAAAATGGGAAGTTTGAGACAGGCCAGTGGATATTCCTTATGGTGGATCTTTTGCTCTCTCTCTCTCTCTCTCTCTCTCTCTCTCTCTCTCTCTCTCTTTCTCTCTCTCTCTCTCTCTTTCTGATGCTACAAAATTTTGTAATGGGCATGGAAACAAAACCAAGCAGAGGTCCACCTCAGACTCAGAGGCCATTTTAGCTGCCCTGTAGCATAGACGCCATGCACAGAGCGCCGAAGCGGAGGCACCGAGTGCGTCAGGGCTCTCACTCCACTGCAGGCAGCGCGGGCCTCGGAGCATCCGTGCTCTGCTCGTTCTGTGCCAGCTGAGCCGTTCCAGCGCTGCTTAGGATTGTACTGTCATTTCATTTGAACATTATACCACTGCAGTTTTTGAAATGGAAGTCGAGATTTATGTTAAGACATGGATCTGTTACTTTAAAAGTACCACGCAGACATTGTGAACCTTTCTTCCCTTAACGGAAAGCAATCACAGGTAGTGGCCTGCTGCTTTGCTGCTTTGAGAAACCCCTTGGCTTTGTGACCTGTCAGGGATGTAAACGATGGCCTGGCTGAGCACATGGTCTGAAAAGATGATTGTTTTCATTTTTTTTTTTTAAATCTGACAGGCTGCATGCAACTTGACAGGTCAAAAGGGGTACAGGCAGCGGCGTCATGCTGCCGGAACGCTGGGAGGGACGAATGGTTGAGCGGCAGCCCGCCCGTTGCGTCACGCTCAACCGTTCGTCCCTCCCAGCATTCCGGCAGCATGACGCCGCTGGGTACAGGCCTTGTATAAACCACCATAGCGGAAGAAATGAAACAAAAAATGAAATGGTGTTCTCAAATATGTACATGCTGGGAAAGCTTCTGCAACTTTTTAATATTAATGAAAATTGTCACTGACATAGCTTTTGACATGAATTTTGTTTTAAAATATGTAAAGGTATTACTTGTAACTAAAATCCTTGTAATTCAGATCAAAGGCTTATTCTCCACTTATGAGAAATTAGCATAAACAAAATTTCAACCTCACATCTCTCCAAAGGGTCAAGAAGAACATATATGTGGGCTTGCATTTAAGTAGGCAAAGTACTTGGATGGCATTTCTCTAATGGAGGTCTGCACTTCTCTATTCATGTCATCATATTTATCTGAGAAGTGAATATGAACAGTAAAACTTATTGTTGCCTAATTTATGTTCCAAGACAACAAATGCTCTTTATTTTTAAGAAGTTGCACAAAAGGCCTACTTGCTAAAAATGTGTACTCAATAATTACCAGTCACAATAATTTTCCAGTCAACAATAGAATAAACTGTTAAAAAATGCATGTTACAAATTGCTCACAAATGGGGTCAACAAAACAGCACTCTTACTTTTTCAGTGCTGCAGAATGTATAAAACTGACATTTTTTTTAAAGTGGAAAACTGTTCAAGGGCACACTCCTAACCAACTCCTAACCAGCTTCAGGGTAAGGGCAATGCAGCTCTATAGAAAGAGAACAAAAATTCCCTTTACTTCCGTTGAGGAGGCCTCTGTGACTACTACTCCACTGTAGAATGCAGAACGTGCCTCATTGGCACAGCTATCTTAGTGCTGGAAAGTTGGTTAGGATTGTGACCTAAGTTGCAAAACCACATAAAATACCTGAATCTCAAACATCTCTAAAAAGACACAAAAAGGGCAGGTTGCTTATTTGTATAGTTTTTTGAGTTGTGATCTGTGTGAGCACACATAATAGAATTCTGCACATGCTCAGAGTGAATTCCATGCTTTCAGAGCCTTATCCAGAAATGAGTTCCTTCCTGGTTGAGAGAATGCAAATCTGCTTCATGCCCACTCCATTGTGAAGAATATATTCTTGGAGAGAGGGAGGAAAAGATAGACACGGTGGCAGACCCGAGTTGAAAGGCACCCTGAATTTGCCGCCCCCTCAGAATCTGCTGTTTAATAATGGTGCTTTCTAGCCACTGCATGGACAGGTTGGCTCTGACAACATGACCCTCTCCGAAAAAGAGGAGACAAGTGCCATGCCCATTAACCCCTGCTAACTGGACAAGAGGCACTTTTTTTCAAGTGGTATTCCTCTTATATTTAGCAGGGGGAAAGTAATTGTCCTTATTCACCCCTATCTTTTCTGGCGGCTGTTGCTGGTGGTGTTCTGCATTTTTTTAGATTGTGAGCCCTTTGGGACAGGGAGCCATTTAACTTGACTATTACCATTTGCCTTTGTGAACTTTGTGAACTTTTTTGGGTTGAAAAGTGATATATAAATACTGTTGATGGATTGATTGGTAGAGGAGAGTTTTGCCCCACAGTGATGTCACTTTGTAAAGGGGACCTCACTTGCCATGCAAGAAGGCAGGACTAACAAACCTGAAAAGGTAAAGGTTTCCCCACGACTGAATGCTCTAGTCGTGACTGACTGTAGGGGGTGGTGCTCATCTCCGTTTCTAAGCCGAAGAGCCGGTGTTTGTCCTAGGACAAGCTTCTGTGGCCGGCATGACTTTACGCCAAGGCGCATGGAACACCGTTACCTTCCCACTGAAGTGGTACCTATTTATCTACTCACATTTTTACATGCTTTCAAACTGCTAGGTTGGCAGGAGCTCACTCCGTCGCATGGTCTTGAACTGCCAACCTTCCGGTCAGGAGCCTACCAGTTAGCAAGCTCACAGCTCAGCAGTTTAACCCGCTGTGCCACCAAGTCTCTTAACACTGCACTAACACTTAGTGCAGTGCAGGGCTGCACTAAGAAGTAATTTTGTTTTTACCGAATATTTTTGCAAAAAATGAAAAAGTGTAAACACAATGGTAGAGAGTAAAGATGAAAGCTGAGGAAGACGTCCCTTAAAGTTTTCTGAGGATGAAAGTGAAGAATTTCTCGTGATGTGCTTCAGTGGCAGTCAAAAAAGGATTGAGCCTTCTTCCTGACCTGATGGTGCGTCCCCACTTGAGAGCACTCAACAAAGCTCCAAAAAGGTTCCAAGTTCAGCTATGCACATGTACAAAACTCCGCTATGTGCGACCGCACAGAGACCAAAAAGAAAGAGTTATTAAATATGCATTATCCATTTTAGCAACAAAGTGTCACATAAAGTATTTAAGTGATATGGGATCAAAGAAAGCAAAGAAATAAATGAACTTCCTTCAAGTGCCAATAAAGTTTGTCTATAAAGTTATTCTTTATCATGTAGTACCATGAAATTGTAAAACAGTAGGAAAACATGGCACCCAGTCAAGAACGTTGAAAATAAGGAAGCTGATGAGGCTCATACAAGTTCAAGTGAGCAAACAGAGTCCTCATATGAATAAAGCCTTTGCAGTTGATCCCAGTATTTGGAACAGTTCATATATGCATTGCCCTGTGAGGGTGGAGCTGTCTCAAATATTGATGCACGGAATCTTTAGAGCCAACCGTGTGATAATCCCGATTTGTAATGAAATGATGCTTACCTTGACAAGCTGGTACAGGTGTGTCCCATGCGTGATATCCATTGGGAGATTTCCTACAGACAGCAGTGCTTTTCCCAACAAGCCGGAACCCTCGGTCACATGCCCAGCGAACCACACTGTTGAGTTGTCCTCCGGTCTGGCTGACGATGAATCCGTGAGGAGGTGACTCTGGAGTGCTGCAGTAAAGAGCTTCGAAAACAAAGTAAACCATAGTTTCTTCTTTCTTTCTTCATTATTTAACAGCAAGCGTTTGATGGTGGAATTGCAATACCTGGAGAATAAGCTTTTAGCTCCTTCAGCTGTAGGGGCAGGGCCCAAGTTAAAGGAGGCAACAATAGCATTTGGACATATCCTTTTTCAAAACAACAACAACAACAACAACAACAACAACATGTCTAATGTCTTATTAGATATTCTAATGTCTTAGGTGAATAAGCATGACATTGGATTCTTCCATGGGGCAAGGGTACATTTATTTATTTATTTATTTATTTATTTGATGTATTTTTATACCGCCTTTCTCCAGATTTCACTGGACTCAAGGTGGTTTACATGGGCAGGCTGTTCATAAACCCCATTTTTCAATTGGGGTTTTTACAATTATTGTTCTATGTACCATTCACAGAACCCTCAATTTCTTCAGAAGTTTCCCTTTCAATGTGTGGTCATGATCCTGGCTGCACTCTTGCACCTTCTGAGCCTTCACAGTCCGCCCCAGATCACACCTTGGCCAGTTCTTTTGTCAGCTGACTCCTCCACACTCCTCCCATTCCTCCACAAGCTCTGTCAGTGACTTCCGGTCTCCCATCCAAGGCCAATCCAAGGCTGATCCTGCTTAGCATCTTCAGGCAAAGGCAACAGCTCAACCTCCAGACCACACTTCTACATTTGTTTCCTTACCCCGGGTTATGCACCAGCCATATGGGGATGCTTGGACCTGCACCTGCTATTTAGCAGCCACAAACCCAAGCGGGCTGCAGCAGCCTGAATCGGAGTCGTGTGGCCTGGGAACGGGGGATTGAATCCGACGTAACTACCGCATCTGGACTCTTCACTGGGCTGCCCCTCCTGCAGGAATGCCCTTCCCCTGCCCCATTCCGCCTTCCCTCCCTCCCTCCTATTCCCCTCCCAGAGAAGTCCGTGCACTGGTCCAACTCGCTTATCTGTGCCCATCTTTGGTGCAGCAGGGTCGATGCTCCTGCCTGCTTTGGCCCTGCACCACTTGCGCTGACGCAGATGTGCTTTATGGTACGTTTGCAACAGTGCAGGGCCACCACAAGTTGCTTGTGTCGGCCGAAGGGCATCTTTGGATTGCACCCTGAGTTCCTCAGAAGCTTAGGTAGGCAGTGCAGACTCAAAAATAAGGTATCTGTCAATCAAACAGCACTCATGTATCTTTTAAAAATGATTTCAACACTTCACATTCTGACCACCCCGGTGTAATTCAGACATAAAATTGCCACCAAAACATTGACTAATTTTGAGGTTCCTCAGGCAAAATGTCTCAACAATCAAAACAGCTTCAAGAGAATATCCAATATGGTTAGAAACAAGCCATCTACAGAACAGAAAATGCTTCACTTTGTTGTAGATAGTCCAGAATGTTCTCTGAGTGCTTTTTCCAATATGCATATATGCTGGCTCTCTTGGGTCATGCACGTCTGAGTAAAGGAAGTGTACAATGATGCTTTTGCACCGGTGTAGCCCATTCATTGCAGAGTTTTTTGCACAGGCACGATAGCACTAGGCTGGCAAATATATAGAAAGTTAAAAAAGGAGTAGATTTGATTTACATACCTATATACCTTATCCTGAAACCCTTTTTGTTGGTCCCATGATCTGCTGACCACCGGAGAAAAACTTCATGGCCATTGCTTGTTAGATTTAGAGAAGAGGAATAATCTCCACTTAAAGATATTAGCAATGGACTGTGACTATTTGGTCCTTGATAGCAGGGGAAGGGAGGGTAAGGCAGAAAGAGGAAAACAGAAAGACTAAAATTAGAGCTGTAGAAACTGTCTTGAGCTGCAAGTGAAATATTGCAATACATTACAGCTGTATGCTATATACAGCGCATATACATAGCCAGTTTTTAATAGTGGAATACAGTATAAAATAACAATATAATAATCCAGCAATGGCACTTTGTTTAACATAATACATATGCAAATGTTACAAGTTCAAAACAAGATATATTTAATATTTATTATATTAAAACATCTAGTCGTATATCATATAGTTACCATCAAACACCTCTAGTATATCAAACTCCTTTTCTGTCTGGAAGAATTCAAAGTAAAGGCTGACATTATATCCCTTCTCCACTGTAATAGTCCATGCACACATTTGGAGGTTTGGATAGCTATCTGGGTAGCCAGGGCTTAGTATCACTCCTGTTGAATCCAGGCGCAATTCATTTGCAGGGCAAAGTACTGAAAAACAGAGGAAGTTTCATAAAAATCTAGAGAAGTGAGAAAGCTTTATGATCCCATCAGTGCTGGTGGCAGGGGATGGGATTAGGGCCTAATTCCCATAAAAAAGATGCTGTTGACTATTGTCCTGGAAGGCGGTTTGGAACATTTAATTTGCTGTTTCACTCATGTGATTTTGCAAAGTAAGTAGTATAATAATCCCCTTTTGGTAGTTAACTCAGGGCACAATTCTAACCTGGAGTAAGGCTGGCACAGTTAGGCCAGCAAAGATTGGCAGCCACAAGGGACACCGTAAAGTATGTTTGGACCACCCTTGGACTCAGAGAGACCAGCACACAGACGTGAGCCATCCTTCCTGACTCTGAGAGTGGTCCAAATGTGCTTTAAGGTGTCCTTGTGCCAGCCAAACTTTGCAGGCCTAACTGTGCTGGCCTAACTCCAGGTTAGGATTGCACTCTCAAATAAGACCAAGAAGAGGGGAAAAAGCATGCATCAATATTTGCATTGTTAGAAGTACTGGATTTGATAAATCTGATTTATTGTAGTACTAGTTGGGACTAGGAATTTATTCTTTCAACAACCCTGAAAAGTCAAAATCCATAATAAATGTTTCGCTAGTTTCAGCAACCCTCATTAGATACTGAGAGCTACATGAACTTGTCTTAGTAGATTGTAGAAGTCATGCAAATTTAGAGCTCAGTAAAAATCTATTCTTATTTCTTCTTGCTTAAGAAAATGGTGCATTTCTGGGGCAGGGAGAGAAAAAGAAACCTTTTGGCTTTAACAAAAACACTTTTGATACCATTTAAGAAACAATAGATTCATTCACAATTTTTTTAACCTCTGTTCTAAACTATCACGTTTATCATTTGCTTCTATTTTCTGGAGACACCAATTAACTGAAATTTCTTTGAGGGAAGAGTATCGATTGAAAAGGAAGCAGCAAGATTGCATAAACAATATACTGAACTTTTAGAATGTTGCGGTCATGCAATTTACACTACATCATGACCTTTGCTCATTTAAAAACTAAACAAAACATTTATCTCCCATTGAAATGTCAGAGATTGTGTATCTGCAGTTCCTTGCAGTAGTGTAGTGTGGGTGGGGAATGGTGTGTGGGGGGACTGGATAGGTTTCTGGAGGAAAAGTCCATCATGGGCTACATGCCATGATGGGTGGTGCAACCTCCTTACGTTAGGCTACTTCAGAATGCCAGGTGCAAGGGAGTGGCAACAGGATGCAGGCATCTTGTTGACTTGTGTGCTCCCTGGGGCACGTGATGGGCCACTGTGAGATACAGGAAGCTGGACTAGATGGGCCTTTGGCCTGATCCAGCAGGACTCTTCTTATGTTCTTAAGTACAGTAGGCACCGCATTGTGCCGTGTAAGCGGTTCTTCCCACTTTTGTTCCATTCCGGGCAGCCCAATGCCTCCAGGAGTTCAATCAGTTGCGAGAGACCATTTTTCATGATAGCACTAACTGAGGGAGCAATCCCCTAACCTGGAGTTAGGCCGGCACAGTTAGGATCGCAAAGTATGGCTGGCATGAAGGACACCATAAAGTATATTTGGACCACTCTCTGAGTCAGGGAGGCCAGCACACAGACGTGAGCCATCCTTCCTGACTCTGAGAGTGGTCCAAACGTGCTTTATGGTGGCCCTTGTGCCAGCCAAACTTTACGGGCCTAACTGTGCCGGCCTAACTCCAGGTTAGGATTGCACCCTGAGTGGAACTCTTTGCCATGAGGAGGTGAGACTAGGTTGTTCTCTGACTATGTCCTTTTGGCAACTAAAACACAGATCAATTAAGATGAGTGTTGGACAGCCCAATCCTGAGCTACCGCTACATTCAGTGGCAGGCAGCCAGCCACTGGAAGATGAAGGGGATGTTTGAATGTCTGGATCCAGAGACACGAAGGTCTGTATCCAATGGTGGAAGTTGACACCGGCCCCACCCCCATTTGCCCCTCCCCTGCCCAGTTCTGCCCTCCCTGCCCGTGCAGAGAACGCGCAGTGCCAGCAAGGGTAAAGTGAATTGCTCACCAGCTCTGCGGGGTCATGGGCAGGCAGCAATGGCAGTAAGAACTCATCACCACATTGGACATGCCTTATGGCACATTTGCAACACCAACACGGGCAGTACGCTTGTACTGCCTGCACTGGCGGGCTCAGCATTGAGCCCTTAATCTGTGCTTTATAACACAGTTTGCCCTGGCCCTGGTGTTCTGCTTTGCTTTGCTGTGGTTTCAATTTGGGTGTGGTAGGCATTTCATTTTGTTATTTGTAATTTATGGTTGGCCAAACTCTTGGCAGCTTGCATTTTAAGCCAGTGCTGTCCAATCCACATCATTTCTTCTATTGCCCTCCTTCTGCCAAAAAAGAAGTAGGTGGGTATGCTTGTGTCTTTGCCTCCTTGCCCTGGGAGGCCTTCCTGAAGGAGCTGGAGGTTATTAAGAAACATGGAAGGTTTCAGTACTCAGACTTTGTATGTGATGAACAAGTGGCTTGTTTTCTCTGATCAGGAGGAGATGTCTCGTGATCATGCAGATAGGAAAGGCAGTGAAGACATGGAGAGCTCAGAAACTGATCTGGCAGCTGATGAAGGTAAAGAAACTTGTCCTCACCTTGCTGCGCTTCGGACTAGATGCCAAGGAAGATGGCACAGTGTGCCATCTCTCAGCCTACAGTCTTAGTGGCAGTCAGAGGAGGCAGTGGAAGAGGAAGGGCAAAATATAAATGTTTGTATAAATAAATATTGCCACTATTTGCCAGTCTGAGGGCCTAACGGGAAGAAAACCAAATTGACATATCACGGTGGCTGAAGAGCATGGCGTGATAAAATCAGGATGTGCCTGCTTTGAATTGAGATTCTGCCATCAACTTAGGAAGTGACTGTAGGGAAGCTGCTCTCCCCAACTGCAATAGGAGAGCGACAAGGTTGTTGCAAGGGTTTTGTGAAGTGCTTTCAGCATTCTAAAGCACGAGATGGAAGAGTGTTATAAGCAAATCCAAGATCCAAAAACATGTCACCATATGCAGAAACATTCTAAAAAGGAAAAAGAAAAATCCAAACAGCAGACCTTGGCAAGAAGGAGGTGCTCCATCCATCTGTAGCCTCTCTGCAAGTCTACATGTCAGAATCTCATTACCAACTAATGTAAAGCCCGGTAGACACTGGTACCTGATTATGTCCCCTATTTGATTAAAAAAAAAGAAGGTTGCAGTTAAACAACAATTAATGAGGACTTTTGGCATTGACAAAAGCACTGATTAATGGAGTACCTTTCTCACCATATATAATGTGCAAATGACCACTAGCACAAAAGGCTTTGATTAAACAGAGGAAATGTTGTGGCAAATGAGCAACTGCATTTATCATTTCTTGCCGGCTATACTATTAGCATGAGTCACAAGCTTTGGATGCTTGTGACTGCGTGGAGCGCAGCAGCAGCAGGCTGGCAGAGTCTTAAAACTGTATATTCTGCAATAGTCCTGGATGTAATTAAAAAGGTGCCATCAAGTACTGTTCTTCCTACTTCCTCTTTTCAAACGTGAGATACTGTGATTGATAGATGCCTTTCTGGAGTGACAACTACAGGATTGTCATCCTACAGGACAGGATCCAAAAGCAAGTTCTGAAATACATTTCATGAGGTTTTGAACACATGTATTTAAGCACTTGCATGCCATGGCAGCGGACATGGCAAGGATAAAAAAAAATCACATTATATCCCCCCATCCCCACATATCTGAATGTTCCTTTGTGAGTCTTTACTTCTTTGCAAAAGCCACATCATACACAGCCAAATGCTGAGTTGGGAAAGAGCCACACACATGTAGCTGGCGGGGTTCTGGATATTTTCACAGCAGCCGATCGTCCAGCTGAACAGGCAAACCAACGTTAAAGGGCAATAATCTAGTCCATTCAGCCAGGTAATTGGCTGCAGTGAAATCTTTGAAAACATACCCAGCTGCATGTGCACATCTAGCTGCAGATATTGCTGGCTAGGATGGCAGCCAGACCATCTTGGCCAGATGGGAATAGAATGTAGACGCCTTTACAGCCAAAATAGCTTCAGTGGTATTGCCTGAGAATTTTATGCAATTTTATGCAGGGAGCATGCATGTTCAGGTGTGTACAAGGAAACTGGAAAGCACGTGTGCCACCAGGCCAGTGTGATGTTAATTGCTAGGATGGCAAGAAGCCTCAGATCCACAGGCCGTGGGGAAGGCCACACTTTCCATCGTCAGAGCAATCACGCCCTCATCAAGCTGATGCACACGGAGCTTTGCCTGCTTCAAAATTCCAATGAAGCGACTTGCTTGTGCAACAAGTTTGACCTTGTGACTAAAACCACCTCCTAGGCGATTCCAGACTTAAGAAGACCAAATTGTTAGTAAAACAAAAGAAGACTCTCCAAATCGAGCTGTCCTCCCCAGGTTCATGGCTAAACTCAATCAAGGATGCCTGATATTGAGCCAATGGACCTCCTGAGCTAACTATGGTACCCCCCCCCCGGACAGGTGCAAAGACCATCAAATAACACACATGGAGGACCCTCAAATAACAAAGAAAGGCCCCTTGATTAGCTGTACAAAAGGTCTGCTAGGATCCTATGCTGCCAGTTATAAAAAGCCTGGGTCACTAGATCCTCATGTCTCTGGTTTTCACCTTCCTCCTACTTTGCTCTTGGTCTGTGGTACATTTGACCCACTGGTACTGCAAGAAGGCCCTCTCATTCCAGCTGCAATCCAAGGGTTACTGTATCAAGCTGGCGCCTCAAATCAGTAATCTTTCCCTCTCCTTTCCAGCCTGCCTTCCTCCTCCTTCCCTGTGTGCAAACAAAGATGTTGTACCGGTGTGGGCTAGGCAGTCAATCGTGGGCCTTGTTGTTGAGTGCCCTACTTCTAGGGAAAGCAGCTCTGTTCTCTTGCTCTGCTTCCCACTCTACAGGGAATTCAGGCAACTGCCTAGTTTTGGGGCTTGCTTCAAAGCCCTCTTGCTGCCTCTAAATCAGTGGTTCCTAAGCTGGGGGCCCACACACCCCCAGGGAAACCGGAACCACTGTATACCCCTTTAAGGGGAGTGGTTGAAACAGTGACAGCAGCAACAGCCTCACAGGGATTGTGCTGCCGCTGATTCTACAAAGAGCTCTGTTAAGGTACCGGGGGGGGGTGTAGCATGGCCATCCTGAGGGGGCAGGGCGGCTATCCTCTCTGCGGGCACCCCGCTGCCCAAAACAGCTACCTGCAGCAATCTGACCCATGTCTGGGCTTGGGCCAACCTTGAAGTGAATGTGATCATCATAGAGAGCTATTTGGGGCAGCAGCGCAGCCCGCAGAAGGGATTGCCACCCCCTGCCCCCTCTGGATGGCCGCTCAACACACACACCCCCAGGTACCATAACAGATCACTTTGTGGCAGCAGCGGTTCGATCCTTGTGAGGCTGTCCCTACCTTCATGCAAAGGTTGGGTACCACTGCTCTAAATTCTGCTTTGATCAGCAGATAAACCCAGACTTGCATAAAAAACACGTTTCTACCATACAATACATTTTCAGGGAGGTAACAAATATTCTGTTGTTTTCCATCTCAGCCATTTTAACAGGAACATTAGGATTTCACAGGTTCTGCCTTTTTTATATACACAAAATGTACCTGTTGTTCTGCTCTTGTGTTTTATGGCAATTAGTTGTTAGGTTGTTTTAAATGTTTTCTAAGCTTTTAGGAATTTTGTAATTGTTCTAACTGGGATTGTATGACTTTTGTATTTTCTGTGTTTATGATCTTTGGAAACCACTTTGGGTCCCCTACATGGGGGGAAAAATGATACAAAAAATACAGCACAAAACAAAGAAATAGGGTCATATTGACATTGACGGACATTTTAGGATCCCCCCTCTTGAAACAGGGGTGGCTGGGGAAGGTGTTAGGAATCAAGTCACATTTAAGAGATTGTAAGTTAATGCCCAGAGGAGCAGCAGTGTCAAAATGGCGACCGCTGGATCCAGAGGCCTATGACGGCACTGACGGGGTCTCCTTGGGGTTAGGGAGCATTTGCTCACTTACCCCGAGTAACACTGCTGTGACACCAATGGGACTACTGAGCAGGCACAGAGTCCAAGAGAGCCATGCTAGGCTGCCTGGCTCACACAGGTTGGGGGGGGGAGTAGGATCCGGCAGCAGAGGTTTGGCCCCAATCTGCAGAGCAGATTGGGCCCCAATCCTTCCTTTCTTCCACCCTCCTTCTGTCCCATTCCATTCACTCCCCACCTCCACCCAATAGCTTACTGGGGAATGGGCTGGCTCACTGAGTGGCACTATCAGCGCCAACTGGTGCTGGCACAGCACTGCCCTAGCATTGGCACTCCCTCCTTACCAGGGGCCATAAAAGTGCTTTACAGCATTCTTACAGCACCTGGTGCGCTCATACCGCCAGCAATAGAGCCCTTAGGATCAGGCTGTTAGTCTTGGTAATTAGAAAATGCCGTGAGAATATAACTCAGAAGACACAAAAAGCTTTTAAAAACAGCATTTTTTAAAGTACATCTCTCTCTCTCTCTCTCTCTCTCTCTCTCTCTCTCTCTCTCTCTCTTTCAGATTAAAAAAAAATACATTTCAAATTGTAATTGTAGCTAAGTTTTCTGAACTTCTGATTACGGCGTATTTTCCAAATTATCCAGGGACTAATTAATTGTGAGATTATAACATAGCTATTTGCAACATTTAGACCTACTTAGATCTTCAACACCAGAGAATTTTAAGCACATTAGGAGTGGGTTTTTTTTGGGGGGGGGGAGAATACTGTATTTCTATGAAGATTGTCTTTACCTATTTCAAATTCATCATCCTCTGTTAGAATTTCAGCATTTGGTATAGCAGGTGGAGGCTGACACACTCGAAGTTGGTATGCTGTAAAATGGGGAAGACATCATGATTAACGTTCCATTCAATTATTACCAAATGCACAACAGTTAAAGCTTTATTTTGAAAGGATCATAAGCCTCTAAGAATCCTAGGCTGCAATCCTATGCACACGTTCCTAGTGGAAACTAATTGGGCAAGAGGCACCTTTTCCGAGTGGTGTTCCTCTTATATTTTGCAAGGGGAGAGTAATTGTCCCTCTTCAGCCCTGCACAGTGTCCTTTCTGGTGGCTGTGGCTGGCGGTGTCCTGCATTTATTTAGTTTGTGAGCCCTTCTGGGACAGGGAGCCATTTACCTTAGAGCACAATCCTGAGCAGCGCTGGACTGGCGAGGCTGACGGGCCAGAGCCGCATCCTGTGTTGCTTAGGAGAGTCTGGAGCCTCCCTGCAGCAAGGGAACGTGTGCTCCCTTACCGTAGGGGAGGCACCAGCCTCCCCTATGCACTCCTCAGACCTGCACCCACTAAATAGCAGGCGCAGGTCCAAGGAGACTGAGCGGCCTGAATCGGGGCCGTGCAGCCTCCCAATTGGGCTTAGGAAGCGGCCTTATGGCTGCCTCCCAAGCCCGCCCATGCTCCGCCCTCCCCCACCCAGAATCTCCCTCCCCCCACCAATCCCCATGCCTTCTCGGCACAGAGCCAGGGCACAGTTAAGAAATATATTATGGTGGATTTGATTCCTCTTTGGTCTTCCACAGACCTCTTTCATCTCATCTTTTCATCCAGCAGGCATTTGAGGCATTATTTGCCTCAAATAATCTTCTTGCCTCAAAAAACCCTTTCGTTTCAGAACCACCATCGGTAGAAAGGAAGGAATTTCATTTGAGGTGGCATTTACAAGACCTTAGGTCTGAACCTGCTTGCAGTGCAAACCCTCAGATCTGCAACGTAAGGCGAGTTAACAAACAACACACAGTGCTTCTGAGCAGAGTGTTTTTTCCTCCCTAGAGAATTACCAAGGCCAGGCTCCTCTCATTTGAAAGTAAGTAACAGTGCTGCCAAGACAAGAAGGCGCAACTTCTAGGGAATCTTGAACTCAGTATCTCTTGTTTTATAAACGAAACACTGGATAATTCCAAGATTTCCCCAGCTCTAGTTAGCAAAATATATAGAAGCTGTAGCAAAAGAGGGGTGAGAGAAGAGCATGAGACTGGGACCTGGAACAGCAGGAAATTGTCACCATGTTCCAACAGTCTGGGGGAGTGAATAACGGTGCCCTCGTTTTCCATGGTTTCAGACCAGATTCAAATAGAGCAGTGTTATTCAAACTGTGAGTCGGGACCCACTTGGTGGGTTGCGACCTGATGTCAGGTGGGTTGTGGAAAGCTGGTAACAGGCATCTTAGAAACTGCAGACCTTACTCTTGTTATATTCCTTTTGTTAGTGTTAACCGTTTGCGTTTTCAAGTGAGGGTTTTGTAAAATTTTGCTTTTAGTTCACTGTTTTTACATAATATTTTGATCCTAATCTTGCTTTCTGTCATGGATGACAGTTGTATGATTGTATGATTGTACAATTGCTGTAGTCCAAGAATGACAGTTTGTATTCAAGGAGTGTCATTTTATTATGTAACAATGACAGCACTTCCTACTTGATGATGTCACTTCCAGGTTAATGACATCACTTCTGCTGGGTCCTGACACAAGTGCCATTCTGAAAAGTGGGTCCCAGTCTAAAAAGTTTGAATACCGCTGGAATAAAGAATAAGCTGAAGGATGGGAGGTGCCACTAAGACAGGATACTTGGGATCATAAGTTGCATCATGAGGTGTTATACTGTGTGGGTTGAAAAGGCTGTTGGGAAATTGGCAGATAACTTGCATAGCATTTTTGTCCTTTTTCCCCCAAACAACTTGCCAGGCAGGGTTCAGGTGACCCTACCGATTTCTCTTTGTTGTGCATCTCCCTGGGACAGGTGTGTGGGGACCAGGGTTGCTGTACCAATTCTAAGATCATCCCTATTCTCACGCAGCACAGGCTGCCAGTGTTTCAAATTTTCTTACAACCTGCAATATGACTGCTGTGCCTGTTATGTGCAAAAGAAATCATTTAAAAAAAATGCTAAGCAGAACAATACACAATTACTCTGGAAATAAATAGGCCATCTTTTTTTTTTCCCCAAATAGCCAAACCTTTAGCAGACGGTCAGCAAATGCGTGTGACACTAACCATGATAACTAAGCACAAAGAAGCCACTCGTTGTGAAGTCGCTGTGAAACTTGATGAGTATCTGATTTGAAGTACTGTACACCGATTCCAAAGCAGTGTTGCCGCTAAACTGCCCAATCTGCGGAGAACCTTGATCAGGCCCATCCCTGAAGAACAACATGACAAAACCAGCACCACAATTAAATACATGTCTTGCCATTTACAGTAAAGAAAACTGAAGGTACACAGACAATGAGTGAGAAAGAGTGGGCGGGGGGAATTCACGTAATTCTGCAAGCTAATACGCAATTGATAAACTTTCCCAAAACCTCCTGGTATCTATCCTTTTTATTGTCTTTTTCCATTTCAACGGCACTTGCACTGAAGTACTGTGGGCACAATCCTAACCTGGAGTTAGGCCGGCACAAATTAGGCCAGCAAAGCTTGGCTGGCACAAAGGACACCATAAAGTATGATTGAACCACTCTCAGAGGGGTCAGCACACAGACGTGAACCATCCTTCCTGACTCCAAGATTGGTCCAAGCGTGCTTTACGGTTGCCCTGGTGCTGGCCAAACTTTGCTGGCCTAACTTGTGCCTGCCTAACTCCAGGTTAGGATTGTAGTCTATGTTGTTATTCACAGCATTTCTGTGAAATTTCTAGATCTCCCTGGATTGTTTGAACATAGGAAGCTGCTTTAAATTATACTAAAATGAGACCATTGGTCCATATATAGATCAGTATTGTTGACACTGAGGGCGCAATCCTAAACTGGTTAGGCCGGCATAAGCTAAGCTAGTAAAGTTTGGCCAGCACAAGGGCCAACATAAAGCATGTTTGGACCACTCTCAGAGTCAGAGAGGCCAGCACACGGACACGAGCCATCCTCCCTGACTCCGAGAGTAGTCCAAACACGCTTTATTATGGCCCTTGTGCTGGCCAAACTTTGCTGTTTTAGCTTATGCCGGCCTAACTCCAGTTTAGGATTGCACTCTGATTGACAGTAGTTTGGCAGGTTTTCAGGCAGGATTTTTTTCCCCTACCTGAAGGTTCAGCCTTCTGAATCTGGGACTTTCTGTATGCAACACAAATGCTCTACCACTGAACTACAGCTTCACACACACACACACACACACACACACACACACACGCACGCACACACACACACACACACACACACACATTCACAGCATGTGCCCACCCTTTGCACGGTGCGAAGCACACTGTTGTTTTACTGTTCATAAGATTTCTGCCAAGTATATCGTACAAGTATTTTACATTCTGAAAACACTGTTTATAGAACATTTCAAAGTGCCCATCTAATGTGCAGGTGTAGTTCATTTCCACTACAGATGTTAACGTTGAGTCACAGCCGCATGATCTGTAATCATAGTTGGATGCTGAAATGCTGACATTTGAATGACCATAAAATTACTGGCCATTTAAAATGATGTGGCCTTTAATGTGCTCAAAGGTTTTTAATCAACTCAATTCTCAGCAAAATGTCACTTAAAAAATGCGAAGCTATTATACCTCATTTTGCGCTGTTTCTAACATTGCTTTTCCATGTATTTATTTTTTTTCTTTCTTTTCAGAAAAAGAAACATAAACAGAAGTGCACTTCAAGTGCCAGTTGTTCAATGTCTTGATTTGCATCAAGTGGTTACTTATTTCACATGACACTCTTTCACCTTTTAAGCAGCGTTTCAAATGGAGGCAAACCCATGCCTTTTTGTTTCAATAGGGCTCGAACAACTGCTTCGAAACAAGAACACAGCCAAGGGGCTCAAGAGCCAGGCAATGCAGCATTCCGGAGGGGATGAGGTCTGCTCTGCGGGAAGCGCCTTGCTCAGTGGGTGGGGCAAGCGGCGTCATGCAGCTGGAACGCTGGGCAGGAGGAATGGGTGAGCAGCAGCCGCGCTAACTGTTAGCGGCAGCCGCGCTAACGGGTGAGCGCCACGGGGAAGATGGCGAAACGGAGCGGTATGCAACAGGCGGGCTGCCGCTCACCCGTTCCTCCCGCCCAGCGTTCCGGCTGCATGACGCCGCTGGGTGGAGCCCATAGAGTGTGGGTGTGCCTGGATGTCCATCCAGCCATCTTCCAGGGCCAGGTAGGGATGGCTGGTGAGGAAGCGAGTCTGCCTCTGAGTCAGAAACGGGGGGCACGACTATGGAGAAGGAGTTGGATACCAGAACCCCCTTCCTCTAGGACTGATCTGAAGCTGCTAATCCTGGCTGGAGGGGCTGGGGCCACCCTTCCTTCCTTTCTTTTCACCCCTGGGGGACCCTGGGCCGTGACAGCTCCTGGACCCTATAGAGGTGATTGACCTCGGGGCTGTGGGGCCTGAGGCCCTGCAGATACATGGATTCATTTATGGATATTTGGTATAAGGAGAGAGAGAGAGAGAGAGAGAGAGAGAGAGAGAGAGAGAGAGAGAGAGAGTTATCTCTTGAAGTAAGGCAGACTAGAGTCTTACCAGCATCCAAATATTTGTCCAGTTAATTTTCAAATCAATATGAGAATTTCAGTCTTCTTTACCTTTGTAGTTCCTGGCCATGTGCCCTTTTTGTCCCTGCCCCATAAACTCTGTCAAACTTCCAACTGCATCTTGGGATCCTTTTTATGGACTAACTCTTGTTTCATTTAACTTGCTGGAACGTTTCCCTTCCAGCCTCTTGGCAGCTCTTTCTCTTTTCTATTCCTTCCCTTAGCTCAGTGGTCTCAACAGACCGCTGCTCCATGGAGAACTCACCCCTGGCACAAACGGAGCTTACCATTCTGCGGGGGAGTTTGCTATCTCAGTCGCTGACTCCCCTGAAGTTTTGCCGCCCAGCCGTGTCTACCAGGAAATCCGAGGGCAGAGCTTACTGGGGCGGCAGAATGTGGAAGTGGCTGGGCAGCACACATTTTTGGGGAAATAGCAAGCTCCCCTGCAGAATGGTAAGCTTCTTTCATGTGGGGGAGAGGTTTGCAGGGGCAACGGAACCCCGGGCTAGGGTTTGGCAACCGCTGCCTTAACTCACAAATTATCAGGTCTGTTTAAGGTCCCTGATTGTTCTATCTGTTCTCCTACCTCATATATAGATCTCTGAGGGATGTAGAGTCAAAGCCATTCAGGGGCTTGCAGATCAAAACCAGCCCCTTGTGTGGAGAGCAATGATATTGTTTTACTGTGAAGTACTCACATTGTTATTTACAATGGTAATCAGCAACTGCACCCCATTGTCATTAAAGCTTCATGTTCCCTTTTGCTTGCTTGCTGTTTGCAACTAGCCTGCTATAGTGGAAATATTCCCTGCTGTCCACTACTCTAAACTCTTATGATTTTGTGAAAAGGCCCAATCTTTTATATTCCCTGTCCATGATAGAGCTGCTCACACTTATCTCTCACACTGTGGTTCAATTCAGAGAAAGTTAGAAACACTTAGAGCACAATCCCAACCTGGAATTAGGCTGGCACAGTTAGGCCAGCAAAGTTTGGCTAGCACAAGGGCCATTGCAAAGCACGTTTAGACCACTCTTGGAGTCAGGGAGGATGGCGCACGTCTATGCTGGCCTCACTGACTCCAAGAATGATTCAAACATATTTTACGGTGTCCCTTGAGCCAGCCAAACTTTGCTGGCTTACCTGCCGGCCTAACTCCAGATTAGGATTGCACCCTTTAACAGCCCAATCCAGAACTGCCTGGCTGTTATGGGCGCAGCAGTAGCCAAAAGTCTACTGTTGCATCCAGCAGCAGTCAGGCAGCAGTTGGGGTCTTCCCAGAAGAAGGGGGCATTCATTCCCTTTCCTCGGGGAAAGCCCCGCCGCCCGCAATGGGGCTCCTTGGGTTATGGAAGAAATTACTCATAAATGCTAGATTATATTTACTCACAGACTCATTTACCATGAAACACAATGTGAACAAGTAATTCTAACAATGAATTATAAGGAATGATATTTTCAAACATGGAATATACTTTACCATTCTTTAGCTACTTTACTGAAAGATGCTATTTAATTGTCCATTTGGGAAATCATTTTAGCCTGAGACATTAAAACATGCCAAATCTCTAAAATGCAGCTTGGAATATATATTATTCACTGGCCCTCCTCTCTTCCAGCAGCTTTGATTGAATATATTGAATATATTATATTGAATATATTGAATATACTGAATATATCATATGGAATATATTGTATTGAATATATATTATTGCTACATGTCACTTGCCATAACATAAATCAATAATATTAGCTTCCACTTACCACACAGTTATGAAATCATATATAGGCTCTGTTTGAAGAACAGTGAAATTGATATAAATGCCATTTCCCGGTGGAACTCTTACAAGCCAAAAACAGTCTTGAAAGTTTGGGTACTCATCAGGATAGCCAGGAGAGTATATAGTTCCATTCATTGCAGTTATATTCCCTCCACAGAGAGCTGTAGGGAGAAAAAAAAATAGTTATGAGTACAAATGCCATAACAATTTTGCATTTTAAAAAATGATCTAAAATGTTAAAAACCCTTTTCTGTGACAATAGCTTCTCAGAAGGAAACACAATTCTGAATGTGTGCAATGAATTAACCCTACCCTTCCCCTCACAAAAATACACTATTATAGGAGGAAATATAATTATTATGCATACTGTCTACAATGTACTAGAGACTAGGTAAGTAAAATAAAATGAGGTTTTATTGTCTTCTATTAGATTTGAAATCTAAGACCAGTGGTGTCATTCTGTAACGAACTAACGGAACGGTGGGCGGGACTTACTGCCTGATTGGCTGCGCGGGCCTGACGCGTCGCCACCGTTCCGAGCCCCGCGCGGGCACCCCTGGCTTCGGAGGGGGTGCCCGCTTGCCTGGGTGGCACGCTGGGTGCTGCGGAGAGCCGCGGAGGGGCGCGCCACCCGGAAGAAGCCCTCCACGGCGGAACAGCAGGCGGCGACGCGTTGCGGGGCCCCTGTCAATCAAGGGGTAAGTCCCGCCTGCGTTCCGGTAGTTAATTATAGAATGACACCACTGTCTAAGACTAGTGCAGTACAGTTTAAGAAGTGGAATGCCGGATTACGGGCTCCCTTGCTGCTGCCGCTCTCATTTTACAGGTGTATTTCCCTTTGATTTTTAACAGCTTTGAAGATTCTGAAGGAATCATGCAACACTACAGCTTACTTTCAGCTTATTAACCATTTCAACTTTCCAGAAGATCACTGATGATTACATTACAATCATTGCAATACAATTTAAGCAGTAGTGGGATCTGCAAATGAAGAAGTGGAATGCTGGGCGGGACATACGCAGGACTTACGCGCAATTGGCTGCCCATCCGCTCTGTTCCGACGTCCCCCCGCTCGCCACGCGGGCTGCCCTGGCCTTGGAGGGGGCGCCTGCAGGCGCTCCCTCCGAGGCCAGGGCAGCCTGCGCGGCAAGTGGGGGGGGGCGTTGGAACGGAGTGGGCGGGCTGCCAATCAAACGGTAGTCCCGCCTAAGTCCTGCCCAGTGTTCCATTTCTTCATTTGCAGATCCCACTACTGAATTTAAGTATTTAGGGCCCAATCCTATCCAACTTTCCAGAGCTGAGGCAACCAGGAGAACACACAGCATCCTGTGATGGGCGAGTAGTCAGAGAGGCCTTCTCAAGGTACGGGAACATTTGGGGCTGCATTGCAACTACATCGGTGCTGGAATGTTGGATAGGATTGGACCCTTAGTTGCAAGGAAGACAATAAAAGGAAATGCTGTATGAATGAGTACATTTCTGTTGAAAACATACCTTCACACCTTGGTAGAGGGTGGTTCCAGTTACGACTGATCCCATGAAGGCAAGTAAGTGCTGAGTTTCCAATTAAGGTATATCCAGGAAAACATTCAAATGAAACAGTTTGTCCTACGGTGAAGTCGTTTCCAATGACAAAACCATTGCGAAATGGACGTGGATCAGGACAACTTTGCAACTGATATGCTGGGGGGAAAAAACACAACTTAATAAAGATCTCTTTTCTGAGATCTATTGCTTAATTTTTTAAAATTTCTACAATTATTGCAGAAATAAATTACTTTAAAAAAGAAAAAAAAAACCTTCTGAATTTGTCTGACATAGAAATTGTCAGGGAACACACTCATCACACTCACACCAGAGGAGAAAAAGCCTGAAATACTAAGACTGCAATCCTATACGTACTTACCAAAGGAAACCATAGACGCTATTATGGTATTATGGGGTGAACACATCAAGCACCTTTCTTTTGAATCTTGATGACTCTTGATGGTCCATCTCCAGTTTGAGATGGGTGCCTCTATTGTTCTGCATCCTACAAAGGATATATCAGACTGCTTCTTGTTTGCTTAGGAGGCCTGTGCCTTAATTATCATAATACTCTTGACTGAGCTTTCACTGAGTTTGGTGAAAGAAGGCATGTTTGGAGAAATCTCTTTTGTGTTGACTAGAAACTTTGATTACTTTAAAGTCAGGAAGTGAACCACTTACCTTGATATACAACATGAAACCCTTGTTTGTTCTGAGAATAGTCACTGTGAAAATACAAACTGGTTTCATGAGTTGTACTAAAAAGAGGAGCTGGCAGCTGAGGACCACTGAGTCGCCCAATAACGGTACTGATATCTGATGATCCACTTCTTACTTCCAAATAGTCATGTATTGTTTCAGTTGAAAAATTAACAAACTGCAAGTGCACACCTGAAAAAAAAAATCATTTGAATCTGATTTGCTAAAATACAGCAACATTTTGTACAATAACCATACATATAAAACTACGTGCACACTAGAGAAAGAGTTCTTACAAACGTGACATGGGTCATGATTTTTTGGCACAAGTAACAGTAAAATGTTACTTTAGCATGCAACATTTGTTGAAAGGTTTAATAAATGTACAGTCCAGCAGTATTATGGTATTATTCCCCATTTCTGGTTTCATGAAGACATAGACCATGTATGGAGTGCCAGGACTGACAGTATCCTAACCCTCTTCAAGGGCCTGATCCTTCAGCACAGATCAATGCAGACGTGACAGCAAAATACCTGCCACAGGTCTGAGTAGACCCCTCTGCACTGCAGAGGCTTGCCTAGATGAGATGTTAGCAACATACCTGACTGTATTGCCATGTTGGCTCCAATGCACCAAAAGATAGCAGATAGCAGATGCATAACCCTCTCCGAAAAAGAGGAGACAAGTGCCATGCCCATTAACCCCTGCTAACTGGGCAAGAGGCACTTTTCTAGTGGTGTTCCTCTTATATTTAGCAGGGGAGAGAAATTGTCCCTCTTCACCCCTGTACAGTCTTTCTAGTGGCTGTTACTGGTGGTCTGCCTTTTTTTAGATTGTGAGCCCTTTGGGACAGGGAGCCATTTATATCATTATTACTATTTACCTGTAAACCGCTTTGTGAACTTCATGTTGAAAAGCGGTATATAAGTACCTGTTGATTGATTGATTGATTGATTGATTGATTGATTGATTGATTGATAAGATTGGGTAGTTTAACAGTTTGGGAGCATTTTATTGGACTGTTTCTTGTAGGGTCAGAAGGACAAGAAAGCCAATAAAGGCACAAAATAAATCAGATACACTGTATAAATTTTAATGCAAAGGAGTGCATAAATTTTGTGGTTTTCATGATCAAGACACTTTCCTAGCTATTTGAGGATTACAGGTAACACATGAAGGCTGCTTAGTTCTTGGTGTAACATGCAGTGAATATTTCCTAGAAAGTACCCCAATAATTTTTTGATGTAAAAATTAATTAATACTTTTAAATTTTTGCATTAAAAACCACAGGGTACATATTTACTATTATACGAAAACCAAACAGCCTGTAATCCTCAGAAAGGTAGAAGATTTCAAGGCCTTATTTGAAATCATGGAATCTATGCCTTAGAAATTTATTCTAAGAGAGGGACTCCCTTTTAAACAAATGACTCATTTTATAGAAGAAAGGTGGGAGATTTGTGAGTTTTATATGAGGGAGTAAATCCCATTAAAGTCAATGGGGCTTTCTTCTGAGTAAATATGCATAGAAGTGCACTGTGTGTGTCTCATTCAGGGCACAATCCTAAACTGAATTAGGCCAGCATAAACTAAGTCAGCAAAGGTTGGTCAGCACAAGGGACACGGTAAAGTATATTTGGACCACTCTTAGAGTCAGAGAGGCCAACACACAGACGTGAGCCATCCTCCCTGACTCCGAGAGTAGTCCAAACATGCTTTATGGTGTCCCTTGTGCTGGCCAAACTTTGTTGGCTTAGCTTATGCCGGCCTAGCTCCAGTTTAACATTGCGCTCTCAGTGATTTGCTGGTTATAAAAAGACAGGAAGAGAAGAACACAAACAGGAACATAACATACCAAAACCTATAGGCAGCTTAATTGTCCATGTGCAGTCCAAACTGCTGGGATAATTTCCAGGAAAACCTGGGCTAAGGATCACTCCACTGAAATCAGACATGGAACCACCGCACTGTGCTACAAAATGAGAGAGATACACAAAGCAATAGCTTAAGACCAGATTAAATCAAGGTAACATAATAAAGCTCTTCATATTAATGTTCTAAAACAAAATGCTGTATATTATTTTATGTTCAATAATATTTTATACTTTATCATGCCACAATTGAGGGGTGGTGGTGGAAAGTAAGACAATTTCAACTAACGGTTTCTCCCCATTATTTATTTATCTGACATTATACCCTGCCCTTCTATCCCCACAGGGATACCTAGAGCAGCTTATAACATTGTTCAAACCATCAAATCTGCAACTACAATAACTAACAAACGTCAAATCAAAATTCACACAATTAAAAGAACAACCACCAGAGATGACGAGAAAAGAGACAAGAATGCTAAACAAAAAGCCCACTGGAACAGGTACCTCTCCATCACCTGCTTGAAAACATCCAAAGTGAGCCAGCCAGGGATACCTAGGAGAAACTATCACAGCCTAGGGGATACCATCAAGAGGGCCTTGCTTGGTCTTCCTGCCAATCACACCTCAGCATGCGGCAGGACCTGAAGCCGCATGCTGAGGTCCATTATCAAGGACCTCTGATAATGAAGACAATGCACGGACAGATCAATGTGAGAGACATTCCTTTAATTTAGGCATGCTTAATGAAATATCTGAGGTGGGGGAATAATTATTTGGATCATCTCCTCTAATTGACCAGGAATATCAATTTGAGCAGCCCATCTTACATTGCCCTGGTACCTCCAATAAATGACAGAATTCAATTTTGGTAGGAAATGGGCCACTTTTATTTATTACACATGGAATTCAATACACCCTGCAGTGGTTCCTATGTAAATTGAACTCCTCCTTTAGTGCATGCACCTATCCTAGAGGAGACAGATGCAAGTGTCACTTCCCCCTTGGGCTTACCTTCCTGGCTCCAACCCAAGATCACCTCTCGATGACTTCAGATTTTCCACACTAACCCCGGGAAAGGGGTCAAGACAGCCAACTTGCTCCACCTATCCCAAGCCTGATAGGCTTTGGGATGGACTTTGCAATTCAAGTCCAAGGGGTGATCAGCCCTTATTCCTGAACGAGAAAGCCTCTTGAGTATGGTTCTGGCTTACTCTTAGAGTGCAATCCTAAACTGGAGTTAGGCTGGCATAAGCTAAACCAGCAACGTTTTGCCAGCACAAGGGCTACCATAAAGTGTGTTTAGACTACTCTCGGAGTCAGGGAAGATGGTGCACATCTGAGTGCTGTCCTCTCTGGCTCCAAGAGTGGTCCACATACTTTACGGTGGCCCTTGTGCCAGCCAAACTTTGCTGGCTTAGTTTATGCCAGCCTGTCTCAGTTTCGGATTGCTCCCTCACTTATCTTAGTGTCACACCAAATCCCTACTCCTTTCTCACTCTTCCACACTACTCTTGCCAGTAGTGGCTGCCCTACTTAAGTCAACGCAGCTCGAGTGATAGTCTGAGAGAAGGTTTACAAAATGTCCTTTGTTGGGAAGCAAAACATTCTCACCCGGCTTTTAAAGGAAGCCAGCCCATCTCTGAGCATCCGAAAGGTAAGAGAGTTGATGCTGATTTTAGAGCTTACACCAATAACGCTGCTTTAGCTCCACCCCTGGCTGCTATGAAGCACCAATCAGGTGCCTATCCTACCTGCCATGCTGCATTCATAAGAGGACCAGCCAAAGGGATGCCCCACCTTATTTGCAAAGGGGCTGCATTTTTTGAATTTGTTACATGATTGATGTTTTTAGTTTTTAATTTAAAATACACTATCAGTTATGCAATTCAATGCTTCTTTGGCTTCTACTGCCAATTTTAAACTGTTTTCATCTGAAATGTTTTCATTTCATTTCATTTTTAAACTGTTTTCATCTTCAGCCTTGGATAATTAAGAATGATTCCAACTGATTTGGCAACTCACCCTGAAGAACTGAAGCAAAATAAGAACTCATACAGAAGACTCTCATACAACCTTATGTTTAGTTTTTTGACCATTTTCAGATTTCACAGGAAATTCAAAAATACTGTGTACAAAGAGTATACCTAAACAAATTGGAATAGGATAATTCCATCTTCTTACTGGTCCAGGCATGCAAGTGATATGGGAATGCCCCTACAATAAGAGATACATTAAAACAAATTAGCAAGCTAGGAATAAGATTTTGTATTGCCACAATAGCTATTATACAATGATAAACCATTCCAGCAGAAGAAAAAATAGCTGTCAGTCAGTCCTGGATAGATATTTATTTATTTATTTATTTATTTATTTATTTATTTGGATAACTTAATTAATGATCAATTAATGGAGAGTAAAGATTAATTACAGAGAGCCTCCTGAGTGTGTATTTAATTCACCTTTTGAAGTTCAGTGGGGAATCCAGGAGATTCAGATGGCATCCAGCCTGTCTATCTTCCAGGCCTTTATAAAGACCTGGGTTTTATGGCAGAAGGTTAATTAGAGCACAATCACAATCTGGAGTGAGGCTGGCATAGTTAGGCCACCGTAAAGCATGTTTGGATCATTCTCGAATCAGGGAGGATGGCGCACATCTGTGGCGCAGCCTGCAACTCTAGGTCAGGATTGCACCTTTAGATGCATTGCATTATTATTGGCTGGCTCTCTTGTTAGGGATTGTTTTTTGCTGCTTTTAACATTTAATGATTTATTTTTTTTTTTTAAAAAAATCTTTGTTCTTTTTTTTTTTAACCTTTGTCATTTTGCAGCTTGTGTGTTTGAAGCTGCCCTGAGCATTTTTTAAAATTAGAAGTGTGGGTCAGACACTTGCTATAAATAAATAAATAAATAAATAAATAAATAAATAAATAAATAAAAATAACATACATACGCAAGCTGAAAGGCAGGTAGATAAGATTCAGGCTGAAAGAAGGTACTGAAGCAGGTATTGCACTGAAAATAATCACCTCTTGTCCCCATACTCACAGCACTCATCCCCTTCTTCCTGTCATTCGTTAGTCTTTCTTTAGAATTCCCACTCCACCCTCTGTTGTTTTCCCTTCTGTCAATGTTGAGATTGCTGTATAAGCAGCTTGGAGAAAGTACCTCTCTATTGGCTTCTGAAACTCTGTTAAAGTACATGCATACTGACACCAAGGCGCTGCACAACCGAGTAACAACTATTAAAAGACAATAAAGTAGATTATTTTACCCATGGCAGCTTAACAAGGCCATCCTAACTCCCATTGGGCCGATGCACGTTGACTACGTCAGCACCAATACTGTTGCAAACATAAGGCAGGCTCATGCCAGCGCGAAAGGCGTTGAGCCGATGCAGTCAGCAGTGTTGGCCCAGTGATGCTTCCAAAACCGCCAGGTAAGTCGGTCCCCTGCCACCCGGGTTTGGCCAGTGTGGGGCCATTTTGGGGTGGAGGAAGGTGGGAGGGGAGGGCGAAAAAGGTGGAGGGAAGGCCCTCCAGGTGGGGTGACCCAAGGACGGGGTGGATCCAGGACCTGGCTGTTGTAACCCCCTGTCCCTGGGCCGTGTGGACCTGATTCAGCCGACAATAGCAGTGTTGGGAACAAGTCTCAAAATTCAAGTCGAGTCAATTCAGGAGTGTCCAGCCCCCCATGACTTGACTCATGCATGAATCATAGCTTGCACCCGTGGGGACTTGACCCCTGATTACTTGAGTCTGATTTTGACTTAAGTCTTTTGGCGCTTTTCCAATTTTTTCCAATTCACCAAGGGGTGGATTCAAATTTGCAACATTCGTGGTTTGTCCAGCATGCTACCCACTACATCATTCTGGCTTTCTACCTCCTAAAGCAAAGGAACACATTCTTAAAGAATATATTCCAGAGGGTGTGTGTGCTTGCTCAATAGGAAGAACAATCAAGCCTTTTTTTTTTTTTTTAATGTAGCTTACAGAAATTTCTTTCTACCTGAAAATGAAGAATGACTACTCTCCTTGTCCTATTTACGGGGCAGGGCAGGAGAATCAGGAGCCAGAAGAAGCCCAGAGGAGCACCAGGTAGGGAAGAGAATGCAAAGTGACCATTTCAAAATAGCTTCTTTCCCTCCATTTTTTCAGCCTAGCAGTCATTCTCCTCCACAGCTGCAGTGTCAATCAGGCAGGCAGGTTGCCACTGGGTCTTAAAGCCTGCCAACACAAGCAGTACTGTACAACTGCATACAATATTCTCCTGCTTCACCTCTCCTCCTTCCCTCCAGGCTACTCCATTGCAGAGAAGGAAGGGGTGACACACAGTACTGCAAAAGGACCTTTTTAGATCTCTGCAAAAACTGTGGTGCAGTTCAAATTCTTTACTGCCTTTCAATCAATCTCCAGTGCAAGCTCCTCCTCACAAGCAATATTCCCCATATTTAACCCCCCAAGGGTCATGGACTATTCCATTATTTTGCCTGTAAACCTACGGTGTGAGATCAATCTGTGAGATTGCCTTATATTCCAAAGTGTGTGTGTGTGTGTGTGTGGGGGGGGTTGCTCTGTTAAATATAAATAACCAATCCATTATGTGGTGACATCAAGCCTGTTGTGTGTGTGTATTTTTTAATGTGGCTTAATTTCCTGCCTCTCTACAAAGCTATAGCTCCTCTATTTGGTCAGGTGTTCATCAGAACCAGATTAGCTCAATCAGGTAAGCAGCTACTTTAGCTCCTGCAGCATGTAAGATCTTGAGGTTGTTGGTTCAAATCCCTGACAGGGTCAGCAAAAAAAATAAAAATAAAAAAGGGGCAGGTTGCATCAGGCAAGAACCATGATGCAATGCAAAACTAATTTAAATAAATAAATAAATAAAATAAGTGTCTTTCAGAGAACCAGCCATGTGGACCCTGGGAGCATTACGTGGAACTCTGGAATAAAACGCAGGACAACGGCTTGGAATTTAAGAACTTTATTGAAAGATAAAATCAGTAACCTGCAGCAGAAAACATCCTAAGCTGAAACCCACAACACATGCTGGTTCTAAGCATTGGGGGAAACGGCGCTAGCCATCTACCTTCCCCAGTTCCCAAAATCCAGCGTCGCATCCTTGCTCAAGGCCTCAACCAATCAAAGACTGGTCTAGCTAGCCTATCACAGCAACCCCAAAGGATCAAGGCAGCTGGTTGGCGTGGACCTACACAGGCAAAGCCTTAGCCATACCAGCCAAGGGGTTTGCCAACCAGCATCCCAAACCGGACAGGAATTGTAAGACCAGCCCTGGTCTGGTCCCTTGACCTTGCTGACCTACGCAATCACACCTGTCTACGCGGCCAGCACATGACCTGCCAACACCCAATACTAACAGTTCAAAACAACCCTAGCCAGATGCCAGTCTGGGATAGGCGAAAAAACTAAGGCCCAAAGCCAATCAGGGCAATAGCAAAAAATTCCCACCCGGTCCCCAGAAGGGAAACCAGCTAATCTCAGACTGTACATCGGGAGGGCGGGAGGGGCACAAAAAACGGCCATGGAATGAGCAGGAAGATCCCACAGCCCTCCTGCTCAGGTCTGTGCCACGCCCCCTACAAAGCAGACAGCCAATGGCTGCCTTGGAATTCCCCGCCCGTTGCTCTGCGGACTGTTAGGTCCACACGAAGAGCGGCGAGGGCTTAAAAGCCCCCACTGGCAAAATCCAGCTGCTGGAGTGCAGGAAAATCAACATGATTGTTCATTGAATTGAGTTGCTGAAATGACTTGGCATTTCTGAGTCAGTGGCCCGAGTCGTGAGTCAGGGGTGGAGCCATTGACATGCAAGATTTGAGTCAGGCCAAAACATGAAAACCTGAGTTATGAGTCACGACTCTTTTTTCCCATCACTCCACAGCAGGGTGCTTGAACTTCTGCCTGCTAAAAAGCAGGTGCAGCTTCGAGAAGCCCCAGTGGCCTGACTGGGGCTTACCCCCGGGCAAGACGAAATACTAGTCACAGTCCTAACATTGAAGGGGTGGGGGGAAATGCCCTGGGAGCAGTGCTGGTGAAGTGGAGGAGTGTGGTGACAAGGCCACTTACGTTTTGGAGAGGAAAATGGTGCTTGGTCTGCCAGCCATCCCTTGTCTCTGTGTGGCTCCGAACTGGAGCGTGGTGTGGTGTGAGTGCATGTCGAAACAACGCATGGGGGCGGGGGACCAGCAAAGGGGGCCAAGTCCCTTCTCTGTCCTGGGTGGCCCATTGGCCTGTCCACAACTAGGAAATATTCCCCCTGCCCCGCAGTGAGCTCCAGCACAATCCTAACCTGCGCTAGGATGCAGGAGATGCCTGCTGGCCTGCCTGCTTCTGCACAAGTGAGGGTTGTCTTATCTTTTGTTGGAATGGACATTTTAAAACATTATTTGCATTTGGTAGATAAATTTTCATCCAGATGTACATTTGAATGGGTTTAATATTTGCACCTATCTGTACAATTGAATGTGTTAAATAAAACAAACCTGTAGTAAAAACTGCAAGTCTATACACTTCGGGAAGAAAGAAAATCTATTAATTGAATATGTATCCCAACCAACATTCACAAATCCAGACAGGGTTACATTCTACAGTGGTATTCGTTCCTTACTAAGGGAGAAAAGGAACAAGAAAAACTCCATGTAGGCTACACATTAGGAGAAACTGAAGAAATTAAGCTTTTCTGGCTCAACTGAAATCCCGTGGTGCAATCTGAAATCAGTGGTAACTCTGACTTGGCTACATAGTAAAATTTTGCCCTGTTTTTATTATTGCGTTATATTTCTCAATTGGACCTGGCTACAACTCTAATTGAGAGAGAGAGAGAGAGAGAGAGAGAGAGAGAGAGAGAGAGAGAGAGAGAGAGAGAGAGAGAGAGAGAGAGA
>JAJKFI010000024.1:3867806-3902509 GCA_029204185.1 Lerista edwardsae
TATATTGGCAATTCTTATATATTTCAGGTGAACTGCAAAATAGGTGATACGAAAGGCACAAAGTAGGTACCAGGACATTAATATAGTTGATAACCCAATTAATCTCAAAATACTATCACTGCTATTCCAATTTGCCAATTAACATACTTATTAATTAAAGGACAATTATCTGAGGATGATGGAAAAATAAATCAATGCCTTATTCGTCTTCTCTATCAATAGCCATTTTATGCATTTTATGCTAATCTGGCTTGCTGAAGGAGAATCAGCATGTTTCTGTAAGGGTAAGTCTCCAAGGATCTGTCCTGGGACTGGTGCTTTTCAACTTGTTCATAAGTGACCTGGAGACAGGGCAAAGAGGTGGCCAAGTTTGCGGATGACATTAAACTTTTTCTGCATGATGAACACCAGAAGGGATTGTGAAGCACTCCAAAAGGATCTCTCCAAACTAGGGAAATGTGTAGCAAAATGGCAATTGTGTTTCAGTGTAGACAAGTGTGAAGTCTACAGTGTAGACAAGTGCACACTAGGACAAAAAATCAAAACTTCACGTACAGGCTGATGGGTTCTTAGCTGTTTGTGACAGATAAGGAGATCTTGGGGTGCTGGTGGACAGTTCAATGAAAGTGTGGAACTCGTATGCAGCGGCAGTGAATAACACCAATAACACCAATTCCATGCTTGGGATCATTAACAAAAGGATTGAGAATAAAATAGCCAATATTATTATGCCATTGTACAAATGGTTGCTAAGGCCACATCTAGCACTGCAATCAGTTCTGGTTGCAACATATGAAAAGGACATAGTGGAACTAGAAAAGGTGCAGTAGAGAGCAACCAAAATGATTACTGGGCTGGGGACTAGGGAGGGGCACCTCCCTTTTGAGGAAAGGCTGCAGCATTTGGGGTTCTTCAGTTTAGAAAAAAAAGGTGCTTGAGGGGGGACATGACTGAGGGCACAATCCTAACCAGACCTTTACAGTGTCAGAGATGTGTGCCATCCTCCCTGACTCCAAGAGTGTTCCAAACATGCTTTACAGTGGCGCTTGTGCTGGCCAAACTTTGCTGGCTTAACTTGTGTCAGCCTAACTCCAGGCTAGGATTGCACTTTGAGACATAGACACATATGCAAGGAATGGATAGAGTGAACATCCACTAAGATTGAGTGTTGGGAGAGTTAGAACAGATACAAGAAAGTACTTTTTTACCCAGCGGGTAATTAATCTGTGGAATTCCTTGTCACAGGATGTGGGAATGGCATCCAGCCTGGATGCCTTTAAAAGGGGATTCGACAGATTTCACGGGCTCACTCTGAGTGCCAGGTGCAAGGGAGGAAGGGAGTGGCAACATGATGCAAGCATTTTGTTGTCTTCTGTGGTCTTTGAAGCATTTGGTGGGCCAGTGAGATACAGGAAGCTGGATTAGATGGGTCTTTGGCCTGATCCAGTTAGCAGAAGTGTCTTCTGTTAAAGTAAGAAGCTCAGACTGACAGCCCAAATCTTTGTAGGGATTGGGCTATTAGTTTCAAAATAGGTACCCAGCTCAAATTTCTTTTTGGGCGCTAAAATAAATAATGTTATTGCATTTTTTCACTCTTGCTTCCATTTTCCTTTCTCAGCCGAATTATACAGCTGTGCCATTGGCCACTACACAGAATCCATGCACAGAATCCATGATTCCCCCACATGTATGTTACATGTGCTTTGAAAAGCACTGCCAGTAACATTTCAAAGGACAGTAATTTGCCATTCTTCATTGTTTAACAGTTCATTAATGCTGACTATGGTATTACTATTACAACTATCGGACTGTCGTATTTGTTTTCATTAAAAATTCTTCTTAATAATAAATTTAACAATAATAAGTACAACCACCATCCTTTTATGGATGAGCTTGTTACGTGTTCTATATCTTATTTACGGTAATTTCATTTAATTCAAGGTGTTCATTAGACACACACATCTAAACACATCTATTGGTACAAGGTACCCGCCTGGAGAGCAAAGGGCCAGACTGGTAATGTGGTCATGATGGCAAAAGGTCACAGATCTGCAGGAAACAAAGGCCATACTTCTGATTTGAGGTATGTCAACACTCCTGTCATTTCTTTAATCGATCCATGGTTTCAATGCTCTGTTTCAATGGAGACCTGTTCATTTCTTAAATGAAATTCCAATGAAAGTCTACAGCCCTAAATCCTGCTGCAATGCGAGTTTGAGAAAGTTTTACAACTTTCGTAAAACAACTTTTGTAAAAGGTTTCACACCTTTTGGTGGTGGTCCCCACCAACATCATGATTCTCCTCAACCTAGAAGCAATCCAATGATAATCCAACCAGCATCTGCATGTTCAACTAGGGGGAAAAATGAAGGCAGTACCCAGCTGGGCACTTGTCTAACTATGGAGGACCTCCTGATTGAGTTACTCCACCTAAGATCAATCAATCAATCAATCAATCAATCAGTCAGTCAATCAATCAATCAATCAATCAATCAATCAATCAATCAATCAATCACTAGTATTTATATACCGCTTTTCAACACAAAGTTCACAAAGCGGTTTACAGGCAAATAATAACATTAAAGTTAAATGGCTCCCTGTCCCAAAAGGGCTCACAATCAAGAAGAATGGAGAACACCACAAGCAACAGCCACAAGAAAGACACTGTGCTGGGGTGAAGAGGGACAATTGCTCTCCCCCTGCTAAATATAAGAGGACACCACTTGAAAAAGTGCCTCTTGCCCAGATAGGATTCTATGGAGAACAGAATCATAGGATTCTATGGAGAACAGTCCCTTGGTTTTAGATCTCCTGGTTCCTTCCTCCCCCCTGCCCAGAAACACCCCCATTCCTCTTCATTCCCGTTGCTGAATTACTGGACCTGGAGACTCCAGGAAGGCCACTGTCAGCTAGTTGTTGCTGCTTCCCTGTTTGTGTCAGTGGCCAGGCTGTGCTCTATGGAGCCTTGCGTTTTGCAATCCCTGTGAAGTAGGCTGCGCCACTGCAAAACAGGTTCCGGCAGCGTGGCAGGCTTATAGGATTGGGCAGTAAGTCTTGGGCCATTACAATTTTTGCAAGCTGCTCTGAATGCCTGTCAGGGAAATAAATCAGGGTATAAACCTGTAAACAAGGAAGTCTACTAGATTTGCAGCACAATCCTAGGCATGGCCTACTCAGAAGTAAGCCTCCCTGATTTCAATGGGACTTACTGCCACGTAAGCATATAGCCCAAGTCTATGGTAGCTTTGCATGCAATACTTGGTTATACAGAGAAATGTTTCCAAATGTATTACAAAATTATAAGACATATGGCAAGTACATTACCTGTGTACTCTAAATGAAATCCGGCAGCTGACACACTAATATCTGACTGAAAGTTTAGGTACAAATTGTTGGATGTACTGTTGAGAAGCGGAGGTATTGTTGTTCCTAGGGGAAATGAAAACTTGTATCATACCAGCACTGCAAGGAACACAAGTATTATTTTCATTATGGGATTTTGCCGATGAACATATGACAACTTGCTGGGGTGGGGCAGAAACACCATTCAAATATTCTCCAATTCACCGTGACCATGCCTACTACAAGGTAACTGCATTCTACAAAACATAACACAGTGGCAAAAAATCATCTTGGCAAAGATCTCAATATTCCAAGTGCTAGGCAATTCACAACGATACATAACAAGCACAGAACATGACCCAATCCTTCCTGTGATGAGGCAGCCCATAAGTGAATGCTGAGTTTCTACCTCTTGTGCAAATTACCCACTTGGTGAAAAAGGTACCTAGATTTAAACCTATTGTCACTCCTAATTTTAGTGCAAGAATGGCCATGGATAAATCGCTCAAGCAGTAATTAAGAGCACAATCCTAAATTAGGCTGGCATAAACTAAGCCAGCAAAGTTTGCCCAGCACAAGGGCCACAATAAAGCATGTTTGGACTACTCTCGGAGTCAGGGAGGATGGCTCACGTCTGTGTGCTGGCCTCTCGGACTCCAAGAGTCAGTGGCGTTTCTACAGGGATGGCAAAGCTCTAAGTTTTGCAAGAAGCCTTACCTTGCAGTGGAAATCACTCCTCTCCTGCACCGTTTTAGCCAATCTTGGCGTTGCTTACTGGCTACAGCAGCAAGGGAGAGGAGGGATTTACATGACAGGGTAAGGCTTCTTGCAAAACTTAGAGCTTTGCCATCCCTGTAGAAACGCCTCTGCCAAGAGTGGTCCAAACATACTTTATGGTGTCCCTTGTGCTGGCCAAACTTTGCTGGCCTAACTGTGCTGGCCTAACTCCAGGTTAGGATGTGCCCTAAGGCAGATGAAGAGAGAGAATTCCCCTTGCCCTCCTCCAGATCTTCTCCCACCCATATAGTGACATCAAGAAGTCTGAAGAAAAAAAAGAATGGCCATAGCTTGATGTGCTGAGAAATCCAAAGCAGGAGGCCACCAAGGTCCATGGGCAAAAGTGAGAGAGCAAAGGGAAGACGTATTCTAGACCAAGATGGAGCAGATGGCAGAGTGGAAGGGTGACAGAGAAGCTAAAGGATTGGCTCCTGCGGTTCTCAGTTAAAATCTTGAAAACCCAACTTCTCTTTACATTCCTGCTACTGATACACAGGATATGCCATAGTAGATACATGATAGAACTATAATTCATGATACACCAAAATTCACAGTATGCAAAGGGGATGTGTGGTTGCAGATGGCAATGAAATCTGTTTCAGCGCAGACAGCAATTTATGAGAGTAGTAAATAACAAAACCACAACAAAATGACATATAATTTGATTCTCTAACTTGTCTTGAATGATGATGTATTTCAACCTTTCTGCATTAATGAATGGGATTCAAGCTGCTTTATAGCTGGCATCTCCAGAAGTGGCATAGGCTGATTGTTTATCATAAAGCAAAGTGTCAGAAATGTAGTCACTCTTTCCATTCACCTGAATAGCTTCCAAGCCTTGGAGCATTATTGTCACCACCGTCATAAAAATCCAAAGAGTCCCAGTTATGCTCTGTTGCAAAACTTATAACTTGTACCTATGAGGAAGAGAGAAGGTTAATGGCAAAACTAAAAGAGACTATGCAATTCCTCTGCTTTAGCTTCAAGAACCAGAAAGGAGTGCATATTAGATATTTCATTGGGAATTCAATACATTCACTTGAATATTAGATTGCACCTATTGGCATGCACCTTCTTGGATTTGTAACCTTGCAATGGCAAGTGAAGTTTCTCATTTTCTATACTTTTAAGTAAAGAAGCTGTAAATGACTATGACTTTCATTGATGGAAGTCAATGACTACCCACAATGCCATTTTTCACATTTTTATACTGCCCTGTCTTGCAAGGAGCTCAGGGTGGTGTACATAGTTCCTTCCCTCCCTTGTCTTCAAAACAACTCTGTGAGGTTGATGAGGCTGAGATATAGTGCATAGCTGAGCAGGGATTTGAATCTGGAACCTTGAATCTTCCAGGTCTAAGTCCAAATGCAACTGCATCATTCTGGATCTCATTGATACACTTTTATTGCATATCAGAGAACCAATATAGTAATACTTCTAAAAGAATACAGAGGGGGGGGGACTGAATCAGTGGATCCTGTGCACACATGTCCCCTGCGTGCATTAACGATGCTCAACCCCTTCCTGTTTAGCTTTAGAGCTAGTTTAATCAAGTACTGAAGGTGCCAGGGGGCTGATTTCAATGCGCTGCAATCAACTTCTTAACAATCAACTATTTAAGGAAGATACACACACTTCCTTCAGTAAGTTTTTTAATGCTGTTAATGTGCAGAGGAGGCATGTGGGCCATGGGGATCCCCCAAGGATACAGGCACATGCCTGTGTATATCTGCATTTAAAACAATGCTAAATGAACCCTTGCAGAAATTCCATGTCAAGTGCTGAATGAACATCATTTTTTACATGTAAGATGGGGCCCCCATAGATACAGAAACTGCAGATACAGGGGACACCTGCATGTATTGCACCAGCCCCAGCCCACAACCCCTGTGTCCATTACTGTACCTTTGCTTTCTGTACAAGTACTTGCTGCACAAGTGTTTCTGGTTTAACAATCTTTATTAACTTATAAGAGCCTAACATGCAGGTAGCTATCCTGCATGCTACAGCAAACTAACTTCTGCTCCCGGTTAGTTGCTCTCTAGCTTGCAGGCTGATTGAGTACACATTCAGCTTTTCAGTTAAAAAAACAACAAACACGCACACCACATAAAACAAAGGTATAATAATGGGAGCAACAGGATGCCTGGATCCGTAGATAACTGAACTTGCAGATACTGGATCTGTAGATATGGGGACCAGTTTGCAGTAAATTTTGGCAATTGACTTTAAGGTAACAAACCAGCTGCTACAAATAAAGGAAAGCACACATATACACAGTTCCCTTCCTGTCATTTATGGTTTTGTACATCAATGGCAAGCATTTGTTTGAGAATTCCATGCTTGTTGCTAAATGGCTAGTACAGGGTGACAATGGCCTAGTTCTCAGAACTTCCAGAGGTACAGTGATGCTAGACTTCTGCAGCAGAAACAACAGTAAGCAAGAGTGTGTGACATCTTAAAGTCTAAAGGTAAAGGTTTCCCCACGACCAAATGGTCTAGTTGTGACCGACTGTAGGGGGTGGTGCTTATCTCCGTTTCAAAGCCTGTAGAGCTGCCGTTTGTCCAAGGACAAGCTTCCGTGGTCATGTGGCCGGCATGACTCTACGCCGTAGTGCACAGAACGCCATTCCCTTCCCACCGAAGTGGTCCCTATTTATCTACTTGCATTTAGGTGCTTTCCAACTGCTAGGTTGGCAGGAGTTGGGACAAGTAACGGGAGGTCACTCCGTCACGCAGTCTTGAGCTCCCAACCTTCAGGTCGGAAAGCCCAGCACCACGCTGCGCCACCACATCCCCTTCTTAAAGTCTACAAAAGGTATTAATCAGATATATCTAGTTTTTCCTACAATAAGTGTGAATTTCAATGGTCTTGAAATTGCCACCATGTGAGAGCCCATTGTTTAGACATCAAAGCAACAAAAACCGATTTCATGCAATTGTTTCCTCCTAAAAAGAAGGAGAGCAGCACTATATGAGGAATACTGCATTTCTGGCACAATGAAATCCGCCAGTCAAGCACGCAGACCTTTCACACACGACTGGAGTCGTACTCCAGTCACGTCCAGAGGATGTTCTGAGGGCTGGGGAGGCAGCGTGCGGCCACCCTGACCCTAAGAATGCCTTCTAAAGGCATTTCAATGATACTTTTGGTTTTCGTGGGGAAACCCAAAGTAATGGCTTTATGCCCCTATAAGACCTGTGCAGTTTCCCTGGGCCTCACAATGCCTTAAAAAGGCATAGAAATGTCACTTCCAGTTCCTTCCTCGAATATCAGAAGTAGCATGAACACGCCTTTAAAAGGCAGTCTGAGGGTTGAGGAGGCTGTCTGAGGCATCCCCAGCCCTCAAAACACCCTCTGGGCATGACTGGGTCATGTTATTACCCACGAGTTATGAATCTGTGCATAAGCAGGCATGACCTGCACTTAAACCTAATGGGAACAATTTGGACATTGGAATGCAAAACTCACTATCTCATCTATATATTCACTATTAATGTGACTTGGAGCACAGTCCTAACCTGGAGTTAAGCCGACACAGTTAGGCCAGCAAAGTTTGACCAACACAAGGGACACTGTAAAGCGTGTTTGGACCACTCTCTGAGTCAGGGAGGATGGTGCACATCTGTGCTCTGGCCTCTGACTCCGAGAGTGATCCGCACATACTTTACAGTGTCCCTTGTGTCGGTCAAACTTTGCTGGCCTAACTGGGCTGGCCTAACTCCAGGTTAGGATTGCACTCTGTATATGTGATACACAGGGCTCAACCACTATCATATTCATGTTCTGACAGAAAGTCTGGAAAACAGGGATCTGACAGACAATGAAATCCACATGTTATCTTTTTCAAATGATAGTAGACGAGGAAGTATGCAGAGGAATGCCGCAGTCCCAAATCTGTTTTCCCAGATAGACAAGAAACATGGCTATAAATCGAAGGGGCCCAACTTGCAGAATGGGCGGTATCCGGGCTGGACAGGAGGATCAGAGACAGTAGCCTGGATATCCCATAGAATCAGGGGTCTTGCCTGCTTCTCCTGTGCTTTATTGCTGCCTGTTTTCTGGCTCAGCAAGCAGAGACCGCTGCAATAACGACGACACTATGGTGCAGGGTAGGGGGGGGAAAAGACTACACCTGCACATGTATAGCAGAATGGACTAGAGTGGCACTATCTAACTCTACATATCTGACATACATAACAGAAAGGGAAAAGCCCCAACCAGTCAGCAAAGTCTCATCCAGTTATATTATAAATATGTACAAGCAGTTTATTGTGCTGTGGAGGATGTTATCTCCTCCCTACAGTCCTTATCAACTCATTTTATATGAGATCATATGCTATTTGTTTTCTCTCTGAGCTTCTGACACCTTCGGGGTACTTAAGACTATAGCCATGATGTGAATGTTTGGGGTTAGGCCATCTAGGGCTCCAATTTTGTCCTTAGGGTCACCCTGAAGAATAAGGCAGTCATATAAACAAGGTTGCCAAAATTTGCTCAACCAAATTATTGCAAATAACGTAGGTACATGACTGACTATGGAAAGCAGAAGGGTGAAATGCGATAAAACCACTTCAGCAAACCTCAAGTTCTTTCTTTGCATACATAATAATTAATGAGAATTATCCACCAGGCATTATATTCCAAGTAAGGCCATGGAATTAGTACTGTGCCTTTAAGGTATCTGAGAACTAATGGAGCTTAGATCTGGGTTTATTGAAAAGATTCTAGCTAATGCTCAGAGCAGTTTGTGCGATGACCAGGGTAAAGTCAAAATAGAGTAACTGTAATCTCCCTCCCCGCTTTCATTTTGTTTTATTGCATGTAGGAGCTTTCCAAACGATGCTACTATGTTCTTGCTGTGTATTAATGTGTTTGGTGAGAGGCTGTATGGGTAGTTCATAATCCTCCATCTTTCACTTCAAAGAGGGAAGAACATTCCAAAGAGTGTTTGGAATTATCTCACATAATACAATCATTAAATATTTCTGGGTCATTATTTGCCTACTTTCTAGTCTATGATTAGCCCTCCACAAACAAGGAATAGAATTCACAGATTAAGAAAAAAAATTGTTATAAAAAAAAGATAGTAATAATTACATGCTTCATAAGCCAGGCACTGACTAATGGGGATATTAAACATAATTATTAGGGAGCATGTTTTTTCTACTACTATAGTCCTGCCTGACTCTACAGCATCTGGCTGCAGTTGAACACCTGTCACTGGATTGGATGCAGATTTGGATTGATCCAGTGTGACAATTACTGTGTTCACATGCCAAGGATGAACAGATTTCTTTATTTAAAAAAAAAAAACTGGTGACCTGACAACTAATTTAAAGAGCTGCAGAATGCCACTTTTTACTCCTAGTTTGGCCAATTATTATTTTTAAAGGGAGTAAAAAACTAAGTTGTGTATGTATGCCTGGGTAGAGGAGGGGCGGAGCCAGTGGCATTGTTCACCCAGTACGCTGGGCGGGACTTACCTTTGAGCGGCAGTCTGCCCGTTGCGTCACGCCGTGTTCCGCAGCTTTCCCGCCCGCCCCGGCGGGCGGGAAAACAGCAGAACGCGGCTTGACGCAACAGGCGGACTGCCACTCAAAGGTAAGTCCCGCCCAGCGTACCGGGTGAATAACACCACTGGACGGAGCCAAAGAAAACACCCCCAGTATCCCATCTGTAATTATCAACAACCTAATCCTGAACTGCCCCTGGAGCGGGTCCTGCTGCATCCCACAGGAGCCAGGCTGCTGCAGGAGGCTCTTCAGGGAAAGGGGATGATGGCCCCCTTTCTCCACAGTAATGGCACAGGGCTGGCCTACGTGCCTTTAAAAGGGGATAGTGTGATTGGGTTAGATGGATGACAGCATTCCACTGAGCTTTGCACCGTTGAGCTCTCTACACCGTGTAGCAGGTCTCTCCTGGACCTTCAAGCTCAGAGCACAACCAAATTAATAGCTTCAGCTTACTGTCCCAATAACCCCAATCTAGGTTCCAATCTTGGTTCTGTGCTTTAACGCGCTGCTCCCATGCAAGAATCACAAATCAATCCTTTAAGCAGAAATAAGCTTTTATTTAGAATAAGGCACAAGAGGAAAAGCCACTATTGCCGAAAGTCGGCAGAGCTCTTCAAGGACTTCCCCCAATTAGTACACACACAGCACTAACATAGCAAAACCTATTCTAATTTCTGCTCAGCAGTTCTCACCATCCTTGGGTTTCTCAAATGGCCGAGGCTCGGCGGCCCATTCTCTGCTCACACTGCCAAATTGCAGTCTCCTGGCCCTTGATGGATTAGGACCTCGAGACAAAGAAACCTTCCCCAATTATAGGAACTCCACTAGACCCCACGAGGGACAGCCACCAATAAAATATATGAATTATTTGAATCACAATCAATTAACCAATCCTCTTTCATGTCACATATACAGAATGTTACCAGTTCTGACCCAGGTGTGAACAATCTACTCTTTCTCTGATACCTCCCATTCAAGGATATTCCCACAGGAGCCTCTTTTGATTTAATTTATGCCTCAGCTGTGAGCCTCCGGCGTTATCTGCACTTCAAGGCCACCTCCATACAGCTCCGGCCTGCAAGTGTGAATCATACCACTTCACTAAGAACCTAGCTTCCTTCTCTGCACTTCTTTGATCTATCTCTTCCCAAGGATGTGAGGCCAACATTTCTTTCTAAATTCTCCTAAATTTTCTATTTAACCCATTTCCACCTTGACAGATAGTTTTCTAGAAGAAGAGCCCATCACAGGGAACAAGCCATGATGAATGTGTGCAACTCCTGGTTTTAGAAGTAGGCTACCTCAGAATTTCGGGTGCAAGGGAGTGGTAACAGAATGCCAGTATCTTGTTGTCTTATGTGCTTCCTGCATCTAGAGGGCCACTGTGAGATATAGGGAGGTGGACTAGATGCAGTGCCATGCCTGCAGGGGTGGGGAATGCTAAGTTTTGCAGGAGCTTGAGCGATCCCTGCCCCTTGAGCCAATCGCAGTTGAGAGAGCAAAGCCTTAGAGATGGCTCTGGAGGCAAGGGGGAAGGGCCAGGCTACTGCAAAATTTAGTGTTTTGATACACACACACACACACACACACACACACACACACACACACCCCGTAGGAACACCATTGACTAAATGGGCCTTTGGCCTGATCCATGCCGGTCCGGTCCAGGGGTGGGCCCTGAATTCTGCCATATGGCCGAATCCAAGGACTCATACCGAGGCTGCAAAGCCCCAATTCGGATTGTGCTGTCTCCTCCGATCTGTGCCTGCTATTTAGTAGGCACAGATCCGAGGAGTCCATAGGGGAGTCTGGTGCCTCTCCTATGGCAAGGGCACACATGTGCCTTTGCCACGGGGAGGCTTCAGCCTTGCCTAAGCAGTGCTGGATATAACGTTGGCCAGCCGGCCTCACCATTCCAGCGCTGTTTAGGATTGCGCTGCCCATCTCAATCTCAACCTCAATCTCTCTCGCATTACAAAGTTGTTAAATTCTGTACAGATTTTAATACACCACACTGACATATTAAAATGACCTTTTATGAACAGAGGTGTTTGAACAGGTGATTCAGGAAAAAAAAGGTTAATATACCTGGTCATACTTCACCAGTACCCATTAAAGCACACAGAGAGACACACAACCTTATCTATCAAACTCTATTGGGACAGTTGTTAATTGCTTGTTACAACTTTTGTGGTTTGTGTGGTTTGTGTTTTCTTTCCCTCAGCTTTTGTAGTGATGAGAATCTAGGTGATATGAGAAGAAAATCACATATTTTCTTACTTGGATTCCAGCTCCTTCTGGCACCGTGATCTTCCATACACAATTCAGATTATTGTCATAAGGCTCAGGGTAACCAGGGGACAAAATGGTCCCTTTGCGCTTAGTTAAAATTCCTCCGCAGGGCACTGAAAGTAAAGGTATAAAGCATGGAGAGATATTTCCCAGCATCATGAATCAAAACAGGGATCAGATATAATAAAAGCATATGGTATACAATTATAAATATGACAGCTCTGAATTTCTAGAATATGATACTGCATTGGTCTCAGTTTAAGAAAACAACATTTACTCCTCATATTCAAAGAATTGAAAAAAGAGACAATACATATTGTCCTCTAACCCTCTGCATCGATGAATCCAGTATTTGTGGTCTCATTTAACCATGGTACTCTGCCCTCCCCCTCAGTGGCATCTCTATAGGGAGGGCAGAGCTCTAAGTTTTGCAAGAAGCCTTACCTTGCAGTGGAAATCACTCCTGTCCTGCACCGTTTTAGCCAATCCTCACAGGGAAAAGCAACGTCTTGGCATTGCTTACTGGCTACAGCAGCAAGGGAGAGGAGGGATTTACATGACAGGGTAAGGCTCCTTGCAAAACGTAGAGCTCTGCCCTCCCTATAGAGACACCACTGCTCCCCCCCCCAATTATCTTCGTTTTTCTTTATTAGCAACATAAGTGTGCATTTTTTTGCTTAACAGAGGAAGAGTTTCTTGCTTAACTGAGGAATGTAACATGCAGCCTGCACACTAGATGGACACAGCCAGAATATTAATAGAAAGCAGGAACTGTCCCGCTTTCTGTTAATGTTCGGTTAGTCTCCTCCCTCTATTGTGCAGGCTTCAAAATTATATCAACGATGGAAAGCAGGGTTCCCATTAAACTGTTCAGCTGCGGAGCTCAAGGTGTGCAGCATGAAGCTCAGCATCCCACAAGTTAGGTGATAACGTGGGACATCATTGTCAAGAGTCCAGACACGGCATCACGATGCAGAAAGAGAAGGGGCTTGAACACCAGTGCAGGAATATAGGGAACAGATGTAGAGATGGGGGGGAATGGTGGATTGGATTTTCAGCTCTCGCAGTTCCTCCACAGGATGCAGCGGAATCCATACTGGCATTGCCACTGCTGCATCGGCGCATGGGAACTTAGGCAGGATTTGCCTGCTAGTTTACTAAAGTGTAAAGAACAAGGATGCTCATGTGTGCTTCTGCCAGGCCTCCCATGAAACATAGTGTTGGTTCACAGAAAGTAAGTGCTGGGGCCAAGATTCTGCGGGCAGTGTAAATACTTAGGAATAGAGATTTTATTTCTAGTTAAATATGTTTAGGAAATCTATGTTGTTTTGTTTTCTCCTTTCACTCCAACTGACTTGCAGACTTCATTCTGCATAGATGTATGTCAGTCTTTAAAAGGTGACCTATTATTTTAATCCTGCTGCATTTCTAAAACCTAGTCTTTTTGGTCTCTAGCTGAAGAGGAACTTGGCACTGGCATCAACGGAGCCCTTTATATATATCACCCCTAGGGATCACTCAGAATAGTAAAGGCCACATTCATATCAAGTACAAAATAAATAATGGCAGCAGTAACATAACTAGAAATAATTCAGAAGGGAGCCACGTTGATTCTTGATGCTAAACATGAATGATACTCTGGTCAAGACTCTAGACATTCTAATATAATCACATTAGGCTGTCATCTAAATACAGATACTCTGCTGGTATTTTAATGGCTTGAAGGGATGATTGATGAAGGGTTTTATCAGTATCATTAGCAGCCAATACATCATTCTGCTGCAACAACATTATCAAGTCCTTGAGCTGATTTCATTAAATACAAATATGAGGACTTGGAGAATATGTAGAAGAAAGAAATTTATCTGAGTAATGAATACAGGAGCTACATTTTGTAGTGCATATTACTGATAGAATCTGTCAGGGACTACATGAATAAACTAAAGGTCAGTGTCATTTAAACAGTTTAAATAATTACTGGTAAAAGCAGGAGCAGACACAATGACTGATGACTGATATCTGTAAGGAAACACTGAGGCATTCGCTAGAGAGCTATGGCAATTTAAAATGGTCATGTCTAGCATTTCAATTATTAACCTGATTTTGTTCAGTGTAATTTCCAGCTCATGCATATTTATGACCTATATAAGAAGAGTGATATGCACTAACGAAGAGCAACTAATGCTTTTGGTTTGTAAACCTTCCGTAAGTCAAATTTCCACTCCTTTTTTCACATTTATAAACAGGCAAACTGGTTTGCCAGCAAAAGATTAGCTACTGAGATTTGCTCACATAAAAAAAGCAAACAAATATCTCCGAATGTTGCATGTTGATTAAAACAAAAGATTTGAATACTGCAAATTATACATGCAACTGTAGCAGAAGTCTTTTTAAAATCAAATTGCGGCATGGGAGGCTAACATAATTTTAATTAAAACTTTATAATCCATATGGCTAACAATAAACTGGAGTTTTACTCCAAAAACAAACAAAAATTGAGTACAGATGTGAATTGCAGGTTAAACGTTTAACTGGTCCAAGAATATGCAATGGTGCTCACAGGAAATATAGGTTGTCCAGAATCTGTGAGCCTTGTGCAGGGGTTGAAATTGTTGCTCTATTCTGGTTCAAGTGAGCACAGCAGCAGGGCTGAGAACCTGGGAGGATGGGGTGGGCATATGCACATGCAGTGTGATGCAGCAATATTATTTCAGAGTCTCAGAGATACGGAAAATAAAACAGAATATGAAGAAAACTTGCATGCTTCCACATATTCTTAGAGGTAACTTAGAAAAAATGCAGAATAAATTATCAGACGTATAAAAAACATATATGAAGGCTATACTTAGCATGCAATATGTAACAGGCATGCAATGGCAGCTACTTGGGTACCATTTTTAATTGAATATTTTAATTAATGCAGTTGGCAAAAAAAAATAGAGAGCGTATTGCTAATGTTTGCATATGACATTAAAGAAGAGCACCTGAAAACTAATTTGCATGCAGGAGCAATTTTAGCCAAGTTACAGACAAAGGGTGTATTGTACTTTCTGTAATAAAACATTTTATTCACAAACATAAAATGAGATGAATTCGGTTGCCAGCAGTGTTGGACTCAAATTTTAACTTGAGTTTTGATGTTTTGGCCAGATTCTCGTCTGAATCAAATGACAGCCATTAACTTGTGCTCTGACTCGCTAATTTGGCCACTGACTCACAGTGAGTCAGCAACTCTGGCAACTTGAATCAGCGTGTAAGTGCAGGCGCTTCATTACTTTGTTGCGCTTCTGTGTCAGAAAGACATCTTTTGGAGATCCAGAAGGAGCCTGTCGCCACCACGGCCCAGGCAGCCGAGGACACTTACCAAGGGGGCAATATCGGGCTTGGTGGAGCGCACGGCTGTACGTCCTGGCTGCCACACGGGTAACGAAGGCTTCGACCGTGTGGCTGCGACCAGGACTGGGGCGCCACAAGCAGCAGAAGTGCTACCTCCCTTAGCAGCTTTAGGGGAGAGACCTTTGTCAGGGCCATGGTTTCCAGGTAAAGGGTTAAATAACCCTACCAGCTCACCTTAGCAAATGCCATTTTATAGGTGTGCTTCTTAAATGTTGCACAGGTGCGTGCGCGCATGCACACACACACACACACACACACACACACACACACACACACACACAGGGAATGCAAAGTCTTATGGCATGCAATTCTCTTAAAAAAAATGAGCAAGACATCGGTGATAGCCACAATACAGGACCAAGTGATTTGGCAGTTGATTTAGACTTTACAAAATATGTTATTGGACAGTATCTACACTTCTATTAAAAATACAGCTGTAACTACTCACCAACACATGTAGGAAGGGAATCATTCCACTGTGCCAATGCATTGGGTACTGTCTCACATCTAATTGCTATTGATCCATAGAGTATGTAGCCTGGGTTACACTCAAAAAGAACCAACGAACCGACTGCAAATTCATTTCCAATCCTTTTTCCGAATCGTGGTTCAGGCACAGAACTGCACTGTGTCGCACTTGTCCTCGGAACCGCTAGAAAGACACAATAAATTGTACTCAATGTACTGATTCATGGTACTGAGGAAGGCACTTCATTCTGTGCGAATATTTAAGATGTATTTTTGAAAGAAAAAAAAGATTTTCATTTAAAAACATTAACATGGTTCCTGACGGAGGCTCTGTGTCAGGATTCCATATTAGGGTCCCAAAGTTATAAAATAATAAAAACTCAATTCTTATAAGCTAAATGGAACTATCATCTTTTACAAAATAATGCTGGAATTTAATGCTTTATTCAACTAATGGCCCAATCCAAGGCCTGCTGTGACATAAGCACTGACATAGAGGGCTAAGATGCTGAAATGGCAATTGGGCCACCTAACCTCCACAGCATCTGGTAGATTGGCAGAGGGGGGCAATTTGGGGAGGATCATATCAGGCAAACCGGTCCAGCTAGGGGTGGTCTCAGGACTATCTGTGTCCGCTAGATTCTATGCCCTTGGCCTGGGCCAAATGCACCCCTTTGTACCTTCCAGATTTATGCCAACCGGCATGGATACGTGTATACCCATTGGTGCCCCAGGAGTGATGGAGTAGGTAAGTAAAACATGTTTTTGCATCTTTGCCACTAACTGCAGGATGCAATGGAGGCTGCATCATGCAGGCTAGCCCTGTACAGAACTGGCCCATAATTCAGAGTTCAAGTCATATTGCTTGATGGGTAGATATATGCATTTATCAAATATCATGAGTATATGCTCATATATGTTCAACATAAAAACAGCTTATGAAATGCTCAACGAAAGCAGCAAAATGTTGACATATAATCATTCAAGTGTCTGATCCTTTGTAAAGATGAATAATGTAAATCAAGTTAAACATCTTAATAGCAAGGCTACTATTTCAACTCAATGAAATACCACTTCTAAGTATGCTCACACTGATACATAGATATATATTTAAGCAGCAGGCTAGAGATTGCATCGGCAGTCTCCAAAGTACGGAACACTGTAAAACATTAACTCCCTCCCTGTTCCAAGCGGCGTGGATTGTTCCATCTTGCAGCTGCTCCATTTTGCAACCGATTGGTTGCAAGGACTCTCTGGGCATTTGCATTTATGCCCAGCATCCTGCTGCACAGCCTTCTAGGACACCTGGGCATAGAAGTAAATCCTAGAATGTCCCTGCCAGCCAATTGGCAGGCAAATGGATTGACTGTGCAACAGAATGACCTGTGCTGCTCATGGTGGGGAAATCCCCGAACGCTGTATATTGCCCTTGGTCTATAGATTGGAGGCCCCTACTTTACATTAAGAGATTAGGGATCCTATGCAGCACTGGAATGGCCACGCCATATGGGACTTGGCAGCGCCATATCTGGCACTGCATTGGAGAGGCTGGAGCCCCCCCCCCCATGGCAAGGGAGCATTTGCTTCCTTACCGTAGGGGAGGCTCCAGCCTTCCCTATGTGCTCCTCGGATCTGCGCACACTAAAGAACGGGCACAGATCCGAGGAGACCGTGAGGCCTGAATTGGGGCTGCGTGGCCTTGCAGATGGGCTTAGGATGTGGCCGTATGGCCACCTCCCGAGCCCGCCCACATCCCTCCCCCAGTCTCCCTCCCTCCCACCAATCCCCATCCCGATATGGGACAGAGCCTCCCTTGCGTTGACCAGCTTTGTTGCGCTGACCAACGATGTTGCGTTGAGGCTACGTGCACTCTAGGATTGCGCTGCCCATTAACTAAAATGGATAAGAATTTTCCTAGTTTCCATTTTGCAACTGTGTGTGTTTGTTCCTCTTAAGCCTGAAAACCTTGGGCTTTACTGTTAATTTTTTTGAAGACTTTTTTGAATGCTTACATAGTCTTAAAAGTGTTTCTAACAAGGATTCAAAATATACAAGCATATATGAAAAAAGGGCATTTCTATTCAGGGAAGAGAGGTATTCCTGGTCCATTGGGAAACCCCTCACATGTAATTGGAGGCAAGGTTCAACTCTAGCTTAAACTCTTTCTCTGTGGTGGGGGCCAAGCTCCCCAAACCAGAATTAGATAAATCAGACAAAATCTCCCTCCAATCTTCTTCACCCATAACTCCTGAATTATAGGTCCACTTGAAGAAAGAACAATTGTCCCCACCTTTATCGCAGGTCTGGAACATCCCTAATCATTGAAAAAAGTGGTTGTGCAAAAAAAACAAAAAACAAAAAAAAAACCCAAAAGGTGGCAGGAACTCTTCCCCAGGAATCTCTGTCTACTACCCCAACATGTAGTCTATCATCTAGAAAGACAAGCTAGTGGAACCTGAAGATAAAGCAGCTGGAGGAATTCCTTTCTGAAGAACAGGAATAGAATTTAAAGGTAAGAAAATTTGGTTTTATTTGGTAGAAGGGGGGCCCTACATGAGGGGTGAACTAGGTCTTCCAAAATCCCTGCAGCCAAATGTAGAATCAAATCTGCCAAATGTAGAATCAAGAAAGAAAGAAAAATCTTTCTGTTCATTGCCATCATGAAGGGTTTCGTCACCGAGGTCGTGGAATGCACTGGAAAGCTGTAAGTAATCCAGCCTGATTACTTTTTCATCATATGAGTGAGCCAATCTGCCACCATTGCCATTATAGATGCAAGATTATTATCTGTCCACATATGCAGGTCACATGCTTGGTTATGAAGAGACCTGGAGCATGTCCCATCTTGGCAGTTGATCAACATTTTCACTGCTCTGTGATTCATCCGTTCATCCACGTGAGCACATAGAGATGCACAATGCTGTCTGGTGTGTGTTGTGACTCTTTGGACAAAAGTGCAATGCTCACCCCCTGCAACAGTCGCACTTCAGTCTCCCACTCCAGAAATGACTTGAGTTTGCTAGATATCAAGATAGGCAGCTATATCGGATTGTGTATTCATTGCCTTTGATGGGAAGTAGGCCATTCTGCAGGCACCTGGAAATGGGCCAGTCCACCACATCCTATAAGGACATCCTGATTCCCAAGAGTTGGACCCATTTCATGAGTTCTACTTGTTTTGCTGCTTTGATTCTGCTGGTCAGGTTCTATAATTTTATCTTGTCTTTCTGTGACAGAAATGTTTTGAAAAGCTGGGCATCCATCCACACTCCCAGACAGACCAGGAGTCAGAGTGGCTTTTCTCAACTGATTATGAAGTCACGTGTTTGAGATACTTCATCATCCTTTGACACGGTGCAGACCGTGGCATTTGGACTTTGACCTTATGATGAGATTGTTCAGGTAAAGGACAAAAGAACACCCCTTGGGGTAAGAATATTGAATGAATATTACCCAAACTTTGGTGAACATTTTGAGGACAGCCGTCAGGTCATAAAGCAACAAACTGTACTGGAAATGGAGCCCTCCATATGCAAATCTTAGGAATTTATTTTAAAAATATTTCTATTTTCTAAAATATTTCTATCTCATCTCATTCCTGAAGGACTCCAGGTAGTTCATAACAAGTCTTAAAACATAATAGTGTACATCATAAAAGCAATTAAAACAAACACAAAACGCCTAAACCAACACAAGAGAAAGACAGAACCAGACAAAAACTAAACGGCTTATTCACAAAAGCCAAAGTGAATAAGCCGTTTCAAGGAGCAATGAAATAAAAAAGGGGAGGGGCATAGCAAATTTCCCAGGCAACATGTTCTGTAAGGAGGAGGCCATCACAAAGAAGGCCATCTTATTCTCCTTCAATCTCACCTCAAGTAGTTGCGGGATGAGCAAAAAGCGCCCCCCCCCAAGGCTTGAGATAAGTAGATTCATATAATTTATGGAATTCCCTGCCACAAAATAGAATTATGACCACTAATTTGAATGCCTTTAAAAAGATATTATACAAATTCATGGAATCTGTTAATCTGTCACATTGCAGTGGCTATATGCAGCCATCAACTTCAGCTGTGCTCTCTAAATATTTGTCATAGGGGAATAACAGTGGAGATTACTGATGCTAGGCTGTGGGCTTCTTGGAAGCATCCGGCTGACTACTATAGGAAACAGGACATTGCCCAAATGAAACTTTGCTCTGATCAAGCAGAGTTCCTATTAAGTTTTCATACTAAATCAAATCAGAAAAAAAAATGCATGAAGGCTGGTATCACACTAATAGCTTGCAGGCTGGAATGCCATTCTGGAGAGCCCTCAGATGTTCTGGAACATCCTTTTACTGGAGCTATTGTAGGAAATTCCTGTGCGCTGGATAGATAACACATGGGTAAGCTTCTGACAGATTATTCAGAGCTAAGAAATTTGCCTGTTACAGAGTATACAGGATGGAGCATATAGTCTCCATTTTGACCATTTTATCTTGTAGAAACTGAGGTCTGGTATGGCCCACATGTCTTCATTCATTATGGGCACTAGTGAAAAAAGACTGATTAGACCCTAGAGCATGGCTGCCCTGTGGGCAGCATCAATGGCCCTGAGTTCTACAGTAGTAGAACTGTGAATGCTTCTTGGATTTGGGTGATGCATGGACCTTGTGGCAAGGATGACAGGCAAACTCCAGAGTTTATTCCAGTATGACCATCTCTCTATGTCCCTGAAACTGCAAACAACTAGTCCATGATATTCAGGAGATAGCCACCTATTGGAGTGATGATATTGAGCCTGCTGGCGTCAGTTGGTTCATTGGCTCTGGTTGCCTTTGGTGGCATCAACTGTGGCTCCAGACATGTTCCTGGCTGATGACTTGGTGTGATGACGTTCTCGGAGAGGCCGCCTTCGAGAGGTGGCACAAAGCGGGATCGCTGCGCCGCCGAGGCAGGTCGAGGAACAGAGAAGTGAGAGGTGGAAAAGTAGCTTCGTCTCGTACGAATCGGGTAAGGGTTTTTACACTCATGGGTGCCTCGTTACCTCATGGGCACCCTAATCCCCTGTTGTCCCCACCCCAAAGTCTCAGCACAATGCTCGTCGTTGGCGCTGACTGGTCTCAGGTTCAAGGCGCCGGGGCTCCCTTGGCTGTCTTGTCTGGAGTGCCGCGGCCCAGACGCATCGCCCTGTGTTGCGCTTGCCAAAGTCCGGCAGGGGTTGTCTAGATGACCGCAGAAGTGCTCTTCTGATCCCTCGGGGCTCTGCCGGGGGCTTGCCCCGGCCTGGAAGGTTGCTGGGCCCCGGCGTGCTCAGAGGGAAATGCCTCCTTACCTCTGGCCCCGCCACAGTTCTCAAGTTCGTGGAGGTGTTGCGATGGAACCTTCCCACCCCCCCGGGGAGCTCAGCTGACCCGCTGTGCCCCAAGGCCAGACTTGCATTCAGGGGATCAAGGGTATGCCCTCCCTGGTGCGCAGTAAGGGGATGAGGGCTTCTGACCCCCGAGGGTACTTTGCCCTCCCCTGCTCCGCCGAGCTGAGGGAAAGCACCTCCGCTCTCAGCCTGGCCCAGGCTCCTTATGAGCCTAGCCACCGGCTGGTCAGGCTCCGCCCCTTCCTGTTCTTGCAGGGGAGCCGAGATCTCATGAGATCTTGGCTTTCCCGGCATTTGACTGCGGCAGGGGCTTAGCATCCTCGCCGCAGCCGACCACAGCTCCCGCGCCTCCTCTGGGGAGGCAGTGGGGGCCGAGGGGGAGCCCCGTACTTCCCCTCGTCAAGGTTGGGGTGAGTTGTACTCTGCCGCCCCACCCTGTGGCGAGTGCTCTCCCGGCCTCAGCTGCGCTGCTGACCGTCCCGGGGGGCCAGGACCCGAATCCCCAAACCCCACACCTCCGGCCCAGTTAGTGCCTGCGCCTCCGGTGGGGGCTTCCAGATGGGGGCGGGGGTGACACTTGGTCATGGTTCACTTAAGTCTGAACCTACTCAGTTCCCTTCATTGAAAGGACTGCTGAAGGTCTAGAATGGTTACTGAGGGTTGGACCCTATTTACTCTCTTTTTGCCACCAGGAGCACTTCTTTTTATCTTGTGTCTAATGCCTCCCCAACCATTTGGGTACCTGAGAAAAGTATGCCACTAGGCACACCTGAGAACCAGGATCCATCGCCCATTGCCAAAACATACTGCACTTTGTCACAATGTTAGATACAATGGCCTTTAATGCAAACTAGAAGGAGTTGAGAGAGAAGTCTGCTAATAAAGCAGCTGACACATTCACAACCAAAGTTGATCTTTTACCATTTTAGCAACAGAATGGTTCTCCTGAGGCGATTTCCTGTAGATAGGTAGATAGCTCATGCAAAGTCCAAGTTAGTACCCAAGGCTGCAATCTTATCCACATTTTTTGTGGGAGTAACCCCCATTGACTAGGAGTGGGCTCTTAGTCCTGTCATGGTACCTCAAAATTCCTCTTGAGCTGTCTCAACATACTTGTTGCATGCTTCCTTATACCAGAATTTCTCCAAATGTGGGCAGGGACCCAATAGGTGGGTCGTGAGCTCATTTCAGTGGTGTTGCACAGAGATGGAGGGGGGAAAGGGGCATATGTTGATCTTATGCAGATAATGGTCTATGAAATGCAAGGCAGCAATCTAGCCGTTGGCTCTCTTTTGCGGCTTCCTGTTTGTTTGGCTTTTTTACCTATCAGAGAAAATACTGGCTGGTATGTGAGCATGACACAATTTGTAAGCCTGACTTGAAATTGGCATAGTGGTCTCTGACAGTTTTATCTTGTATAACGGTAACAATATTCCGGCTCTTACATCACAATGATGCTTGATGAAGTCCCTTCTGGCCATGACATAACTTCCAGTGGATCCCAGATAGATTGTCATTCTAAAAAGTGGGCCCATGTGCTAAAAAAAGGTTTGAGAAACACTGCCTTAGAGACTTCCTTCCCCTATGGTATTACTGCAGAAGAGGAGAGTATAGCCACTGGCACATCCATGGACAGAACTTACTAAGGAAACTAAGGAAACTCTTAAGCAACAGTGTAGGGAGGCCTGGCTTGGTTGGACCAGCTCTGATTCTAGAAACTTCTGGAATCACTCTAGAAACTGATGCCAGTTTAGTACCTCAGCAACTTTGAGAAGAGAGAGAGTTGCCTCAGAAGCAATTGATGCATCAGTGTCAAGCCTTTACTAAAAACTGAGGGAACAGGTTGGCTGGAAATTGTCCCCTGATAGTTCTTCCTCCACTTTAAGGAACCTCAGAGAGGCCTGCAACATGGAGATGAAGTCCCTCTCCCTTGACTGTCAAATACAAAGACCTTGGGAGGAGAACCCCCACCACCACTACACACACACCAATCAAGTCACCAACTCTCTGATCTACTGACACAGTTAGGGTTGCACATGATTCCAGGGGAGGGGGGAAGGAAGAAGAGAAGGATGCTAAGGGAACTCCTCTCAAATTCATGGTGGCCCTTCAGATTATTTGCACCAGAAGCCAGGCTTCCAAAAGCTTAACTGAGACATTCAGAACATGGAGGAGATTAGAACCATGGACAGTCCAAAGCTAGACTACAACAAATGGGCCACATTTGGATGTTGTTCCAGCAGAGGTGTGAAGCAGACTGAAGATGCAATCATCTGTTGTGGAATACAAAATGCAAGCTCCATCCTTTCCTGTAAGAAAACTTTAAATGGTCTTCACCTGGTTTGGCAGCCACAGACTACAGTGGTGTTGGCAGAATGGAGGAAACATAGTTTCCTTGCATGCTTTTCAGAATAGTCTTTAGAGACAGAAAAAGGAGGGTAGAGTTGTGCCCCCTGGCTGTGGGGAGGATGCTAGTTACTCCTTTTTATAGGTGACTCTGAAGCAGAGATTTTTAAACGTTGAGAGAATTTCCTCTTCCAAATTCACCTCTTTCTCATCTGCCTCATTCTCCAATCACAGGGTTTCGATTTCCAGGACCTTACCAGAATCTGGGGAAAGAATCTTGATTTTCCCTAAACAAGGCCTGAATTCACAGTAATGAAGCCTGAGGTCTACTTTGTGCAGGACTGCAATGAACTGCTCCTGTCCCCCACTTGATGATGGGGGATGGCTCTGGAACACCAGTAATCCTACCCCCTCCCTGGGAGAGTCTGTGTTCCAGCTAAATCACGGAGGGGATGGGAGGAAGGAGTAAAACACTAAAAATAAAATAAAATAAAAAGCAACAGGCTCTACAGAACTCAGACAAAATAAAGAAAACAAAAACAGGGGAAAAAAACCCTCTGCTTCCTTGCCATGAAGCAGGGACAGTCTATAGTTTGGTTCACCACTGCCGAGGAGATATTTTAGCTAGCTGGCCCTGCCTCCGACTGCATGAAAGAAACCCTCTGAAGGATCAGGAATGCCTCCTTCTTCTACCAAAGAATATTACCTATCAACAGCGAGATGATATTTTTCCCAGTCAATATTTAACACTCCATACATTTCTGCTGTGTTAAAAACAATCTTCCACTTTTTTTTTTAAAGAAAACTCTTAAAATATGAAAGGAGAATGCGAGCTGAAAGATGAACACACAGAATTAATTGAAGCCTCTCTGAGGCACTTGTGTCTCATACCTTGGTACACAAAGTGAAATCCTTTAGCTGTTACAGGTCCAACTGAAGTAAATCGAATGGTAATCTGGTTACCTGAGCTCAAGGGAAGGGATTCTCCTACTCAAGAAAACAAACAGTGCATCTCAGAACATTTTTCCCCCCAATAATTCTAAAATACTGCTTGTGTTGCTTCTGACAAAGTGGGTCACATACATTTATTCCACAATATAAGGGTGGAACACAATAGCATTGCTGTTTTCACTACAACAAATGACTACTCTTTGATGCTGAATTTAATGCTGATTGTACCATTAGACAAGAAATCTATATGCTGTACTGTTTAAAAGAAACATTTTCAGCAATTATATGTTGGAAGAGTTACTGGTTTCTGGGTAAAGTGGATATTGTTCTGATAAGAGCACTAGCATTGCCTTGTTGTATAAAAGCAAAAAAAAAAAAAGTTTTTTAACCATAGAGTTGGGGGGGGGGGGCTGTTCCCAAGCGGGATATAATAAAGAAAGCCACTTGTTTTGGTTTTGTTGGAGGTTTTTTGTTTTGTTTTGTTTTTTGTCTCCATGACCTGGTAATAAAAGATTTGCTGTACCAAACTAAAAGTCTGCTGGCAATCAACAAAGTTATCCATTCTAAGTTGTAGTTTTGGGCAGTGGCATTCCAGGGAGGAGGGAAATGCTCTGTTTTTAAGGTTCTTGAACACTGGTGTAAAGTAGCTCCTCACCCGCCCCTTCAGAACCATTCATGGCTGAGAAAGAAAAGCAGAGGATATGCCTCCACTTTGCTCTGGCTGTCTTAATTGGCTCTGATGGTGAGGGGGCGCTTTACTGTACATGGGCATTCAGGAACCTGAAAAAAAATGCTTCGCCTCCCTCTAGGAATGCCACCGGTTTTGGGTGGGGGAGGTTCAACTGCTGTTCTATATAGGTCACATTCAATTTACATGTCTAAGGACTCTAGGACTGACAACACAATTATCAAATGGTTTTTTCTCCCACCACCACTCTCCTCAGCTGTCAAAAGACATGCTCTATAGAAATAAACTATAATTCAGAAAGGCATCAACCAAATACATAGAGATTGATGGACTGAATATTGAGGCAGTGTAGGGAAAGGGAAGACAAAAAGAGTCTCTTAAAATCACTGGTCAATCTGCTTTCAGTGGAGGGGGTAGCAATCAAGGATAGAAGAACCCCGCTGAATGAATACTGTACATTCTATTTTCTGATTTTTCCTATGTTTCTAATCCTGTGCGCATTTGCTCAGCAGTTAGTTCACCAATTTTAATGGGGATTACTCTTAAGTAGGATAGGATTGTACTCAGACAAATATTTGGAAAGGTACACCTCCATGCTGCCTAACCTTTGTCTTTAGCTCTTGCAGTTCTTTAAAAAGGAAGATTATTGTCCATGCTCAAATATAGAAAATAAAATATTTGTAACATAAAATCAGTTTCCAATCCCAATGAATCAGAACAATTATGATGGCCTTCATAGATCTCATCATGTAAGCCTAGTGAGTGAACTTTGCTCCAATTCTAATCTTTTATACTAGAGGTTCTTAATGTTTTTACAATTATAGACCCCCCAATATGTCCTCATACCCCCTCAAAATCATCATTATCATCACCACCAGTCCTATTGTGCCAGTATGACTTCAAAAGATGCCAATAGCTTGGTTTTACTTATGGACAGCTAGAACAGAACACCAGTCTCTACTGATAATGGTGATAGTAAATAATATAATCTAACATCTTTTTAATTGATCAGAGATGAGTTCCACATTAGTAGCTTTACAGATGTATTCTGACATCCCACTTAATCAGACAATACAATTGTCATTGTATTTCTCTATTCTCACCATTTACTTTCATTCAAACCTCCACGCCAAAAAGTAGAATGCGTCTAAATACCAGGTACTAACTGGGGGGAAATGGAAGGCAGTGGCTATTGCCATTATGAACAGATTATAAGATTTCCAGAGGAATCTGTTTGGGCACTGCTGGAAACAGGAAGTAGTGCTTTGATCCAATTAAGCAGAGCTATTCTTAAATTCTTATTAAATCAATTTCAGAAAGTCACCTTGGGGATTTAGGATAATAATCATTCTAGGACCAGGGAGGAGGAACATTGGGAAAAAAACATAAGTACATGAGCTTGATGAAACACAGCAGTTTTTCTCTCACTAATTTACTGGAGAGGCTAGTACTGTATGTTCTTAGCTCTCTTCCACTCCAAACTTCTTCATGTTGATTGGATTGGTTGGCTTAATTAAGATTACAGCTGTTGCCAAAATTATCTGGATCCACGTTCAGAAACAAAATTTTGAATTATAAATCCCCCCCCCCAAGAAAACCTTCCAAAATTCAGTTTTTATTTCCAAACAGTGAGACACATCAAGGGCCTTATGGGAGTCAAGAGTCTTTGCAAGAGCTACTTCCATTGCTGTAGCCCTCAAAAAGCAACTTAACTGTCCCACATGTCTTGGTAAATGATCCACTTTTTTCCTGAGTTTTTGGGTACAATTCCAAACTGGGATATTTTTTTTTTAAAATAATCCTGGGATAATTTTTTTTTTAATAAAAAAATTAAATAATTTTTTTTAAATTTTTTTAATAAATTTTAATAGATGGTTAAGGCAAACCTTAACCAGCTTGGTCATCTCTAAATAAAAATAAAACATACTTACAGTACGTACATGAAATGCACCCACATTAATTACAGTGTCCCCATCCTGAACAGACATTATGCCAGTTTAAAGCATATTCAACCAGCATAACATACTGTCTGGATGTTGCAAATGTGACAACCCTGGGTAACACAGCCTGGCTACAACTGAAAGCAGAGAGCAGTGGTCTGCACAATTGTGGACTATGGATGCCTGCTGCCTCAAGTAAGACTGTGCAGAGGCCGGGAGGGAGGTGGGGAGGGGGTGAGCAGAGGGGAGAGAGGGTGGATTGGAGGGTTGATTGAGTCCAAAAAGGGTGTGAGCTTTGCAGCAGCTGTGCATGCTGAATCCTAATCCCCTTCCCAGGCTTGATCCACCCTCATGGGTCAATGCAGGTTTGTGCCAACAATACTGCTGGTGCACTTCTGAGCTGACCCACTGGGCTGGCAGGGGACTTCCTTGGGGAAAGGGAACAGAAGTTCCTTTACTCCAAGGAGGCCTTAACAGTCCAAAAACTCCCCCACAGTATTCAGCAAATGCTGTATTGGCATTGTTGTATCACACTAACACTGCTGTGTTAGGTAGGATTGGACTGGCAGCCTATAAAACAATATTTACGATAATATACCAATAGATACATGCTGGCAGACAAAAAAAAATGTAGAATTATGGAATGCCAGGCTCCCAATGGGAATTTTGCTCCCTGTTGCAACTATTTGTGGCTTCTGAAACGTCAGTCCTGAAGGTGAAAGGAAGGGATGTGGCTCAGGGAATTAAAGATGGAGGGGGGCAAGGTTAATGTAAACTGGGGGCTCTGAATTGCACAGTTAGAATTTGAATTGCCCTAACTTGTCTTCTGCTTGTCCTAAAGTTCCTTTGGATCTAGTATATTCTATAAGATACTCATAATTAACCTAAATGTTAAGAATCACAACAAATTGATTGCAGAGGTTATTAACAGGTCCAAGACAACGGTCTCCTAAACTATCTGGCAGAAATCCTCAATAAATAATGAATAATTCCTCACATTCCTTAACAATTCTAAGAGATACCTGAATGGGATCCTGAGAGAGAAGATAATAAAGATGACTGTTGAGTTGGGCCATCATATACTTCAACCACGTCATGAAGTGATGTCTGGAAAAATACAAACTGGCCAAATACCACTAAACACAAGAGTGGGGAAAAAGGACAGGAAAGAAAAATGGTGGGAATGGGGAATGAAAGAAGTTTTTCTTCTTCTTCATTTTCTGACAATGCATACATCATATTGCAAACTATACTCAGACATGTATAAGCATTTTAACAACATAATAAAATTAATGGACCATTATTGTTTTTTTGTTTTTCCCCCAAAAATAATAATAATACAAATAGCGTTCTCCTCTTGAAGGCAATTGGCTGCTTATGTCAGCACAAGGCTACACAGTCCCTTCTTGGTATCTTCCTTTGCAGGCACTGGGAAAGAGTCAGTTCACAAGATGTTGTTGTGGATCACATCCCTCCAGGGAAAATACTCCAGAACTGGATACGGGAGATAGATGTGAATCTCGTCCCTTTACCACCATCTACATACTGCCTCACCACCACCGTCTTTGGATTTCAGCTACAGTGCCAACTATGGCTAAGGAGTTTGGCCATAAGGCTGAGTCAAATTTGAACAAAGAGTAAACAACATAGCCATTCCAAGAAACACACAATATTTTATTTTCTTAATCAGTTGGATACAAAAGTATTTAATTATTGCTGATTAGCCAGCCTGCTGGAAGCTTAATTAACTTCTGTATGATTGATATTCTCATCAAGACTGTGCTGCTGGTCCAGAATCAATTTTCAAGCTATTGTATATGCTGAAGGTGCAAAATGAGAATCAAATGGAAACAAATAAAAGCACAGAAAAGAAACAGGACAACAAGCATAAACTGTTTTTATGAAAGATAAAAGTGCATCATGATTAGGAAGACCCTGTTATATGAAAATAGCAAGAAGACTTGTGCTTTCAAATTGTACTATACGCTTTGAATGTGTCTGTAAAATTAAGAAATGCTTATTGGGTACTCGTTGAGTATGGTTACACCATGGGGCAAAGGAAGAAGGTAAAGGAGCTTTATAAAGGGCAGCAGCTCAGGAAAAGAAGCAGCTCAGTTGAAAAGAATAGAGAGGCTGGTAAGGAAGAGAGAGATGCTATGACAATGCACAATCACCTCAACTGGATAAGGTGACCCTTTAGGCAAGAGGAAGTTGTTCTTTTTGTCATCTCTGAGGCCAGCAATGGGGAAACCCTACCACACCTCAAGAAGGCAAAACATAGTATAGACAACTGTGGAAAATCTGGTTCCTCATTCAGTCTTCAGGTAAATCCTTCAAGTAGGGATCAAGTAGTGTCTGCTTTCACTTTTAAACACTCAGGTTTCCTCATTAATTAAAAAAAAGATAGATAAGCTTTAGATGCAATTAAGATGGCAGCACAGAAATATCTAACTACTAGTTTGAGGGCACAATCCTAACTGGAGTTATGCCGGCACAGTTAGGCCAGCAAAGTTTGGTTGGCACAAGGGACACCTTAAAGTGTGTTTGGACCACTCTGGGAGTCAGAGAGGATGGAGCACGTCTGTGTGCTGGCTTCTTTGACTCTGAGAGTGGTCCGAACATACTTAACAGTGCCTCTTGTGCCAGCCAAACTTTGCTGCCCTAACTGTGCCGGCCTAACTCCAGGCTAGGATTGCACCCTTAATATGTGCACAGATTCTACTTAATAGCTCAGCTCTTCCTGTGGTTTTATTCCTTTAGTACATCTTAGTTACCCTTGAGTAGTTTTAGTTGGAAACGCAACTCAGGGCATAATCCTAACTTATGCTGGAATGGGCAGGCCAGTGGGCCTGGGCCTTATCCAGAGCAAGTTGGGAGTAGGCAGGAGCCCCCCCTGGGGCAAGGGCATATTCATGCCCTTACCCCAGGGTAGGCACCAGCTGCCCCAATTTAGCAGGTGCAGAGCTGAAGATGCTGCACAGCCCAAATTGGGGCCACATGGCCTGGGGACAGGAGCGTGGATGTGGCCTAATGGCTGCATCCCAGCTCCACCCCCTCCCTGGGCCGGTGTGCCTCCTGGCATGCCTACACTGCGCCTAGAAACTTGGCTGGTGCAGGGTTATCGTTCCGCTGGCCTTGGCCAATGTTGCTGGGCTGCTGCTGCTGCTGCTGCTGCAGCATTCACCCTGCAGACGCAGTATTGGCATGGGCATCCCACATAGCATTCTTGCGCCAGTGCCTTGGATTGTGCCCTCAAACAGCATACAAAATTAAGGTGTTCGCAGTCCTTCCAAACAGGACAAATATTTATGTATGTAAAACATTTATATCCTGCCTTTCCTCCTTAAAAATTGGATGTCCAGATAACTACAGAAGTTAAAAAAACAAACAAAAAGGACAATGACATACAATAAAACAAAAATTGCAATAGCTAAAGCCAGTAAACCCTGTTCTAAGGGGTTCAGGTACAGCACATAGCTGATTGATCTGGAAATGTTTAGGGGTATACAAGCAAAGCAGCATTTTGTGGGTTCCCCCCTTCCATTTTGGTTAATACAAAATGTAGTAATTTGCAGAACATGGTAATTCATAAGTAGACATACATGAAAGCACATTCACAATAGCAGGCCATGAATGAAAATTATCACACTGGCTTCTACATTCAAAAAGGTTGAATGTAGACCCAAAGAAATATTTCACATTCTGATACCTGGATTCTTTTCATGTCCATCCTGTGAATGTTCTTATACAGAACATCTGCCATCAGTATTTCCATGCCAAGAATATCATTGCAGAGGAATTAAAGGCTGGATTTCCCCATGAATCACAACTTCCTATCATGTTCCTATAAGCTATTTGCCACCTGTTTTTACAAGTTTGATGAAATCTCATATGTGTTAATCCCGTCCATAAAATACGTTACTGTGTGTTAAACTGTGGAGAACCTTTTGAAGTTCAGTAAGCTGCTGGAGTGGGAGCTGGAAGAGTAGTGTGGGAGAAAAACGTTGGCATTTAGGTGGCTGTTTTGGAGTCGTACCTACTGTAACCAGCAGTGCCTAACTATAACTGCATTTAAAAGGAAAAACAAAACAAAGCTTTTGAGCACAAAACAGGGCTTCTCTTTGGCCCCAGGAGACCCGGGGAGGGGGCTATGGCCCTCCCCAACCCACCAGGTAAGTAAAAATGACCAGGGGTGCCCACGACGCCACAATTACTGCGGCACCGTTGGGGTAACCCCAAACTGGGCCACACCCCTTAAGGGGGAATGGCCCAGTTTTGCTCCCAGTTGTGACCCACAGACTGGGAAGCACTACCCTAGCACATTGGTCTTCAAAGTTCTCCCTGGGAGAAGAAGACCAGGTAAGTGCTTGAGGGGGTGAGGCAATCAACAGGAATGTGCCACTGTTTTGGCAGGAGGGGGGTCCTACACATACCTGATTAATATACCAGCCACAGGGGTGTGGGCAGCCCCGGGGAAGCCTCCGCAGGACTGCCCAGGCCCTCTTAGTAATAATTGGAAAACCATGTTCAGTTTTCAGTCACAAAACGGGAAATGATTTACAATCACTAAGATGGCTGCTTTCTCCCTCTCCCCTCCCCTTAAAGGGAAATGGGGTGCTGTTCCTCAGGCTGGTGGGTCACAACCCACCAGTTTGAGGAACATTGCTGTAGAACGATCCAACACTGGCACAGTCACACATTGTTCAAGGCACATGCTTTCTTCTCCTTGGCCCCTCCTTTTTAAACCTATGTACCAGTGGTATTTTGCCATAACGAAGGTGTTACTATATTTACTTTGCATTGCTTGATTCTCTGTTGGAACTATCTTGATTTCCAAGACAATTTTCTTCCTATTATTTCTTGATCTCATTCTTATAAATATTCCATTTTGTGTGATTGCTCTCAACCACACATCTGATCTTTTCATCAGCTGCTTTCACACAGATGAATACAGATAAAACCAAATTCATAAGAACAGGTTTTTTTATTGTTTTTGAACAATCCTTGAACTTTTCTAGCACATTTAAGTACCTGAATTGGTGCCATTGATAACTGCAGATGAAAACCAGCTACTCCAGATTTCTGAATAAGTCTGATATTAAGAGCATATTAACAATACGTATTATTCTATATTCATAATAAAAGGGGAAAATGTAGAATCAACAATCAATCAACAGGTACTTATATACCGCTTTTCAACACGAAGTTCACAAAGCGGTTTACAGGCAAATAGTAATAATAAAGTTAAATGGCTCCCTGTCCCAAAAGGGCTCACAATCTAAAAAAAGGCAGACCGCCAGCAACAGCCACTAGAAAGACTGCGCAGGGGTGAAGAGGGACAGTTACTCACCCCCTGCTAAATATAAGAGGAACACCACTGGAAAAAGTGCCTCTTGTCCAGTTAGCAGGGGTTAGAACAGTTAGAACAGGATGCTTGTCTCCAAAATATATTTTAAGAAGAAGTACTTTAAAAAAAAGTCTTCTTTTAAGAAGAGTGGGGGCGGGGAAGGAAACTATCAGCACAATCCTATGCATATCCAGTCAGAAATCATAGGATTTTTGCCTTAACTTCAATCAATTGTCAAAGGTTGCAACTTATCTCAGGGCCCAAGCCAAGTCTGGTCTCAGTGCCAAAAGGAAGGATGTAGTAAAAGTGCCATAAGGTGCTTTACCGCCAGCAGTATGAGTGTACTGCTGGTGCTGAGGTCAGCACCTAGAGTAGTTGCCACAGGAGTGCTGGGTGGGGTGGGGTGGCCAGAATGAGCCTCTATCAACAAATCCTATGTCTCCTCCTTGGCATAAGAACATAAGAAGAGCCCTGCTGGATCAGGCCAAAGGCCCATCAGCTTCCTGTATCTCACAGCGGCCCACCAGGTGCCCCAGGGAGGCATGAGACAACAAGATGCTTGCATCCTGTTGCCACTCCCTTGCACCCGGTACTCTGAAGTAGCCCGGTACTACTAATGTAAGGAGGTTGCACAATCCATCATGGCCTATAGCCCACGATGGACTTTTCTTCCAGAAATCTGTCCAATCCCCTCTTAAAGGCATCTAGACCAGATGCCATCACCACCTCCTGTGGCAAAGAGTTCCACAGATTAACTACCCAATGGGCAGGAGAGGCCAGTTCTGTGCATAGATCCGAGAACACCCATTGGGGCCAGCAGGCCTTTACCTGGGGTAAGGGAGCAAATCAGGAAGGTAGCAAACCTCAAGGAGACTCCAGTGACTGCCCCGGCCCCATAGGATTCAGTGGCAACCATTATGGTGCCTATGTTCCTCGGGGTGCCAGCGCACCTTGGTCTGCCCAGCTCCAATCCTATACACATTTATCTGGGAGTAAGTCCCATTAAACTAAAGGGGGTTTACCTTTTACAAACATGCTTAGGATGCATTGCAGTTTGTAAAAAGTTCATTGTTCAGGCATATATTTTCTGTCTTTCTTTGTACTGTTGTAAAATTTAAAAAAAATATCAAAAAAAAGAAAAAAAGAAAAAAAAGAACTTCTCCACAGTGGCTGAAAGATGGTGGAAGGTACCTACATAATTGTCCTAGTAATTGTCCCTCATCACCCCTGCGCAGTCTTTTTGGTGGCTGTTGCTGGCGGGCTGCCTTTTTTTTTTTTTTTTTTAGATTGTGAGTCCTTTTGGGACAGGGAACCATTTAACTTTATTATTACTATTTGCCTGTAAACCGCTTTGTGAACTTCGTGTTGAAAAGCGGTATATAAGTACCTGTTGACTGACTGACTGACATAAAACCTAGCACTGTTGTGAGTTTTTAAGGGAGTAACTCACAAACAACTGCATTGACAAAAGTGGTATCAGTAGAGTTTGTGTCACCCAGTGCAGGACGTCAGTGCGTCACCCCCCCCCCAATGATGGATCTCCTCCTCCCATGCCATACAGAATAAATTACAATACCATATGAACAACCTAGATGCAGTGTTATCACTAGGGTTGGTGTTACCCCCAGCAACATTATTTATTTATTTTAACTATAGTACAGGTCACCCAACAAATTAGTAACTATCAAAAAAAAAAAAGTGGCCAAGTTGATGACACACAATTAAATAAAAAGTTCTATTATTAGCTCTGCTGCATGGAAATGAGAACTGACTCATACTATGATTTTTTTTTTCAAAAATCACAATTTTTGCATTAAAAAGTTGTATTTTCAGTTTTTTGTTTTTTGGCCATAGCGTTGGATAGAATAAGGATACGACACTCTGGATTTTTTTTCCATTGAATTCCTCATGAAATTCCACATCCAATGGTATATAACATGATGGAGTTATCCTATAAAGCCACAGTTTTTTTAAAAAAATCACTTTTACATTAAAAGTTTTATTTTTGTTTGTGTTTTTTTTTTTTTTGCTGTAACGTTTGATAGAACGAAGATATCACATTCTGGTTTTTCCATTGAATTCCAGGTGACATTCTGCATCCAACGGTATATAGCATGATGGTATTATCTTTTAAAACCGTAATGTTAGCAATTTTGGTCCCTGGTGGTGTCACCCCCCCGTGTGCGACAACTGGTGTGGCCTGCTCCCCTGCCCCCCACTAGTGATGCCCACTGGCAACACACACACACACACACACACACACACACACACACACACACACACA
>JAJKFI010000024.1:3908381-3919609 GCA_029204185.1 Lerista edwardsae
GCGGAACGCGCCGTTATGCAATGGGCAGACTGCCGCTCAAAGGTAAGCCCCGCCCAGCGTACCGGCTGAATGCCGCCACTGGTCATGTCTAAGAACTACCCTGTCCCTATGAAAAACACAAAGCCTGGGATTAACAGACAGCTCCACCAACTCAGACACACGCCTGGCTGAGGTAATCACAACCAAGAATAGAGTCTTTAGTGTAAGCAGCTTCAAGGAAATGGTAGCTAACGGCTCAAAGGGTTTGCCCATGAAGGCCGCCAATACCCCGTGCAAATCCCAGGTTGGAAAACCATGAACAGTGGGGGGATTTAACAGTGAGACCCCTGCAAAAATGCTTAATGTGAGGGTGTAAGGCAAACCTCCTTTTACCACTAACCCCCAGAACACTATCAATAGCAGCTAGCTGCCGTTTCAACATACTAGTACTCAAACCCAAATCCAGACCATCCTGCAAAAATTTCAATACATTCTGAACTTTGGCAGCCGTAGGTAACAAACCCCTATCTTTACACCAAAAAGAGAGCTTTCTCCAGGTAGCCCCATAAACCTTATTGGTGGAAGGTCTCCTGGAAGCGAGCAGTGTAGCTAGGACCCTGTTGGAATAACCGTATAATGCGAGCACTTGCCGCTCAGCATCCAAACAGTCAGTTTGAAGAGGCCCAGTTGAGGGTGTCTCAGGGGTCTCTGCATCAGCAGATCTAGATCTGCTCATAGTGGCCAACCCGGCCCCTCTGCCATTTCTAGGATGCTCAGGAACCAAGGCTGGCGTGGCCACCGAGGAGCCACTAACAGAACTCTCATCCCCTGCTCTCTGATCCTCTTTAGGGTCAGATGGATTACTGCAAAGAGGGGGAACGCATAGAGTAACCCTCATGGCCATGGGGTCTGAAAGGCATCCACTGCCTCTTCCCCTTCTCCTCCCGCCCGGGAGAATAACTATCCTACCTGGGTGTTGGATCTTTTGGCGAACAGGTCTAGAAAAGGCTGCCCAAACAGACTCACTATTTCCTGGAACACCACTGGATTTAGTTGCCACTCTGCCTCGTTGATACTTTGGCGACTCAGCCAATCTGCTGTCAGATTCACTGTCCCTGCAAGGTGTTCTGCTTTGATAGACACTAGATGAAACTTCGCCCAGACGAAAAGGAGAGAAGACTCTTTCATTAGCGATTTTGAACAAGTACCCCTCCTGTCTGTTGACGTGAGCCTTCTCAGTCATGTTGTCTGTTTGAATTAATATATGGCAACCTGTCACTAACTCTTGGAAACTGAGCAATCCCAACCTTATTGCCCTCAGTTCTAGCCAATTGATACTGTGGCAAGCCTCCTGATCTGACCAGAGACTCTGAGCCACAGAACCCTCCATATGTGCCCCCCAACCAGCAAGACTGGCATCTGTAGTAATCACTATTCTGGAAGGGGTCTCCAGACTTTGGACACAGGCACTCTCCAAAAATGATTGCGGGGCTTGCGGACAAACTCCAGAAAATACCTGTGAGACACAGTGCAGATAACCCAGGTGTCTGAGGTGCTTTTGCACCAGGAATCCACGACGCCAAGGAGGTGCCCCCCCTATAGGGGAGGGGTCCTCCTGTGACCTGGCGTCACTGCCTATGTTCTTTATTGGACTTGGGGGCAAAAGTGGAGGAACCACCTTGGAACTTAGGCCTGGGGAAAGCTTCACCCTTGGTCCATCTCTGTTTATTAGTATTCCACCAAGACTTTTGGGACTCTTTTGCTCTAAAGTTCGCTTTGAAGGGACAAAAATTACTCAATTTGGTCTCAGGATGATCTTTCTTAGCTGTAGGGAGCACCTTACGCTTGTCTCTGCCCTCAACAAGCATAGAATCCAAAGCCTGTCCAAAAAGCTTTGAACCCTGAAAAGGGACTGACACCAGCCTTGACTGAGAGGCTGCATCACCATCCTACTGCCTCAACCAAATGTTACAATGGGCCGTGACATTCGCAGCCATCACTCTAGCATTGACCTGCAATGCACAAGAGAAGAGTCTGCTGCGAAAGCGGCCACTAACGCAATCTTTTTCAAACAATTTTTGGCCTCCTGTGACAAATCAGGCTCAGACATCGCTAATTGTTCAGCCCAAACAAAGGCTGGCCATGACATGACAGAATTTGCAGTGGAAGCCCTGAATGCCTGAGCATTGGCTGAAAAGTTCTTTTAAGAGAGGCATCGACCTTCTTGTCACAATTGTCCTTGGGACATCCCACCCCCTCAGAGGGAATGACAGCATTGGATGAAATAGCTGCCACGGGCGCATCCACAACAGGAATTTTCAAGGCCTGCATGACACTGTCTGGCAAAGAATAGAGCTTGTCAAACACCCGTGTCCCATGTTTCAGATTCAGGGGAGTATTCCATTCCTTTTCCACTACCCTCTGAAAAGCCTCGGGAAAGGGAAACACATCAGGCTTATCTGGACCCTGAGGAAATAAACCCTTATGCCCCCTTGGACGAAGAAGCCTCCTCAAGTTCCTCAGACTCTAAATCAGCCGTCTGAGTAGCCTTGTGTAGCATTCAGGGAAAGTATTCAATAGGGAAAAGTCTGTCAAATTTTTGGGGTTTACTCTCCTCCTCATCACTAGAGAGCTCCCCCTCCTCCCTCTCTGTATCCGAGGAAGAAGAATCAGAGGATTCGTGGAAAGAGGTCCGCCTATGTTTAGCCATAGAACGTTTGATGTTTTTTATGCCTCTTAGACTTCACAAGAGATGCTTTAGCCCCATACCAAGTTTCTTTTTGCACAAGGCCTTCTTACCCTGACGGGGAAAAGAATCCTCAGAAGAATCAAGAGAAAATTAGATGGGGGAGGATTCTAGAGAGAACACTGGGCTAGGTGATCTCGTTCTCTTCTTAGGCATTGACACCTGCTTCAGGGTCTTCTTAATCAAAGATGGTGTGTGCTGCTTCAAAGCCCCATCCAAAGCCATCCTCATTGCCTCAGAAATGTTGTCCCCTGCATCAGCCGACTTGCCAGTAACAGTAACTGCAACAGGGGCCTCACCGCCAGTTCCCCCCACTGAAGCGGCGCCTTCATCCACAATTTTAAGAGAATGGAACTTTTTTTTTTTAAACGGTCACAACAACAGTAAAAAATAGATACCTGAAACAGACGTGGAGAGGTCCCGCAAGGATAGATGAGCAGCGCAGGGACTCTCCACCACCTTTCCGACACACACACACACACACACACACACACACACACACACACACACCCTCAACAGCCTATCTCCGGGGCTAAGCCGTGCCAGAGACCCTGGAACACTCTGGCCACGCTTCAAAAAGCACCCCGGGGTTATGCCGCGCTGGGAGTGCAAGGCTGTTGAAGGATCGCGGGGCTATGCCACGCTGCGATAGAAAAGGCGGGAAGGGACTTGAGGCAACCAAACAAGATGGCAGCGCGGTAGCGATCGTGAGGCACCAGCGCTCTCACACCACAACGCCCACTGCTGGCAAAAGGCTACTGGTCGCTCTGAGAGAACGATCCTTCAGCCTGCAAGATGACCTCTGTGAAGGACCAAATCGCCCTGTAAACAGCTACGGACCTCCCGAGTGCAGCCGAAGCCGCTCCGGTGAGACAAGGTACGTGCTACAGCACTGACCCTTCTCCAACTCCCTCAGGCTCTGACTCAGACGGGGGAGCGGGTAGGGACAGGAAACACTAGGAAATTAACAGAGGTCACAGACAGGATAGACAAATGCACAAACAATACAGCAAACAGATGGAAAGTATTTGGAGAGGAAAATCGCTGAAAAAATTCAGCAATCTCGGAGAGCTCACAGGCACACGACTCGACTCCACGAAAGGCAGAGCCAGACTGGGTTGGGAGCCCCTCCCACACCAGGAGAGGAGAATCCAATCAGGCCCAGCTCTGCCTTCCCGGATGGGAGGGGCTTCCCACGAGGTGAGAGAATGCCCTCTTCCCTTTTCCTGAGAACAATCTGATTTCAGGTGGGTTGTGGAAAGCTGGGAGCAACCATCTTAGAAGCTGCAGGCAGTACTCTTGCTATATTTCTTTTGTGAGTGTGAAAGTTTAAATTTTTAAATGAATTTTTTTTCAAGTGAGCTTTGAAAACAAGAATATCAAGATTAATTACCCCTAAAAAGATCCCATTGCTTCATTATTTCACCACAAGATAAGGTTTTAAATTTAACAGAATCATCACTTTGAAAAAGTTGATTGGTTATATAGTCTCCTCACAATAACTTACACCTACAAATTAAAAACAAAAATTTGTGAAAGCAATTATCACTCATTACTATGCTAACTAGAAAATTATATTGTTTAGACCTTATTACTCATTAGGTCATTCATCTGAAATAATTTAAAACTTTGGTTAATTTACAACTGTCAGTGAGATATGTACTTGAATACCTCAAATTTTGTATAAAATTTGAGTTGTGAATAAGTTGTGAATTATTGCTACAGGTAAACATTATCAGTTTATATAGTGTTTACCTAAAGCAATATATATTGCAATAACTGATCTTGATATTTGAAGTCAAGATTTGGGATTGCCCAAGCATGGTGGACAATAGACACTGCTTTATTCTCACCTTGAAAGCCAAGATAACAAGTACAGGTGTGCCCCAGTACCCACTGATTCAGTATCCATGGTTTCAGTTATCCACAGTTACGATGGATACTATTTAAAACCTATTAAAAACCTATTAAACCTATTGAAAGCTGCCTTGGGTGCCCTAACATAGGAGCAGAAAGGCAGGGTATAAATTCATTAAATAATAAAAAGATAGGGGAACATTAAACAAATCTCTTTTTTACCTTGTTGAAGCAAAGGCACTGATGTTCCCCAATCTTTAGAAAGGCATCCCCAGCATCCACGGTTTCAGTGGGTTCCGGAAAAGAATCCCAGCAGATACCGGGACATGCCTGTATACCTGCACTGTTAGGATAAAGAGTTGCACCCATGCAGCCCCAAGGTAAATGGACAAACATTCTCTTACCTTGAGGAGACTTCCCTGACTCCTCCTCCATCACTAAATGCATCACTCACACCCATTGTGATGGCTACATCAGAGCTGGAAAACTAGATAGGATTTGGCCCTATGTTGGATTAAGAGTAGGGCAAAATGTTCATGGGCAGTGCAATCCTAGGTTGCACGTAGTGTTGACACAACGTTGTTGCACATACACTACATGCTTAGCACTGATGCGGGGGGGGTGAGTGCCCCCCCACGTTGGCGCTAAAGCTCTGAAGCCAACGCAACTTGTAGAGTTGGCTTCAGAGTGCCAACGGAGAGTCTCCCTTGTGCCAACCAAAGCTGGTCGGTGCAAGGGAGGCTCTGTCCCATATCGGGACAGGGATTGGTGGGAGGGAGGGAGGCTGGGGGCAGGACATGGGCAGGCTCAGGAGGGAGCCATATGGCCACATCATAAGCCCATATGCGAGGCCGCGAGGCCCTGATTCGGACCACGTGGTCTCCTCGGATCTGCGCCCGCTATTTAATGGATGCAGATCCGAGGAGTACATAGGGGAGGCTGGAGCTTCTCCTATGGTAAGGGAGCGCACACTCCCTTGCCATGGGGGGGGGGGCTCCAGCCTCTCCTATGCAGTGTTGGACATGGCACTGCCAAGTTGGCGTCGCCATTCCAGCGCTGCATAGGATTGCGCCCTAAGTTGGATAGGACTGGGCCTAATCATTTATTACTTTGCTTATCAGCCAATAGAAGGTGTAACTGTAGTAGCCTATCTATCAGTCTATCTATCTTATTTCATGCCTGAATTCCCAAGTTTGGTGTACAAATACGCTTGAATCCAAATGTAATACAAGTCTCCTATTGATTTATAGCATACATACTTCTCAGGATTAGCCTAAATAGGAATCATTTCATGCTACAGTTGCCAAAAGAAAGTCATATCCCTTTGTTCAATTACACTCTGCTGAGTAGCCTAAAACAAAGAAGCTTATCTGGCAAGTTTAGTGTTTGAAAGGCTCACAATCCATATTTAGATCTTAAATTTATGATTTTTTTTAATTAAGAGTTTAATTTGCAAAGAAAAATAAGCAAGAGGGCATATCCTACTGTTCCAACTGTATGCCGATAGGAAGATCTTTTCATAATTATTTTAAACAGCATAACTGGAAAATGTGTATGTGCGTGCACTCACACTAAAAAGGAAAACAAATGCAATAGAAGCAAAATTTTCTTTTTTGTTTCTGAAAACAAAACTTGACCTTGAAAACATTACCTCTATATCTACTGTAAAGATGTCATAGTATAACAGCAACTCCCTTTAATCTTGTTGAAATACCATGACGTCATGATGTTCAGACACTTGTTTTAGACTTTCATCTAGCGGCGTCATGCAGCCAGAACGCTGGGCGGGAGGAACGGGTGAGCGGCAGCCCGCCCGTTGCGTACCGCTCCGTTTCGTCATCTTCCCCGCCCCGTTCCAGTTTAGGAACCATTGTTCTAAGGTATTTGCTATTGTGCTCTATTGTACTTGTATTTTTTAAATAAATAAATAAATAAATAAATAAATAAATAAATAAATAAATAAATAAATAAATAAATATTGTTTTTAATGTTTCATAGGTAATTGCTTTAATTGCAATTTTATGATTTGTATTTTTATTTGTTTTGTAAGCTACTTTGAGTCCCTTTGAGGAGTAAGGCAGGATAAAAGTGTTTAACTAAATTTTACAGCAAAAACTTCAATATTATGCTAAGGGTCCAAAATGAAAGACTCATTTATAAATGAGGCACAAAAGTCCTTAAATAAAAGCTGCAAGTTTGTCTCTATTTCTTCACCACACTCGGTGAGTTATCTCAGGGGTTTTACTTACTGTCCAATTACAAGGAGTAGAAGGGGCCAAATTTGTCCACATGTGCTATGACCATTATAATAATAGAAACATATGGTCACCATTTGGTTGCTAATGAGAGAACATCTGGACCAACACCAGGGAGCTTTTCTGTCTCATTTCTTCATGAATGTGTGTGCACATAGAGACACATACAAATCAGGTTCAGAAAACCTTTGTGGCAGGTTAATTTGGATTGCAAAACAATTTCAAAATACTAGGCTGCCACTGATATTTCCCAGATGCTTCAATTTAGTTATTTTTTGGGCTGGGGTGGGGAAACACACTTATGGGAAAACAGGTTTGTGACATGCTTAGCTCTGACATGATGGTTATTTAGGAATATACAAAAGACCTAGAAAATGTATTATGCAACAATGGAAACAATACTATATTTCACTGCTAGCTATAAGAGTTTACTATTCTGTCAAGTGATGCTATTCTGTCTGTCATATTCTGTTTGTTTACTGAGAATCAAGAGCAAAATTATTGGGGAGGGTCTCTCTCTCTCTCTCTCTCTCTCTCTCTCTCTCTCTCACACACACACACACACACACACACACACACACACACATTTATTTTGAAAACAAATGTAGATGCAGGGAAATATTGATATAAATCCTTCACACTTGATTATTCTGTCTGTACAACTACAACAACATAATTAAACATTAACATCTTACTCAAATACTGTACAGAATTACCTGGGGGGGGGGGAAGGAAACTGTTCAGGGAAACAGAGTGGCAAGGAATGATGATCCATGAGTCAGTCTATCTGTACAATTTATTCCCTCTGATCTTAACTGGCAAGACTGAAAGCAAGATAAGGATTCTATGCTGATCCCTGGAATGACCTCTCATATAAGTCTCTAGAACGCATGAATACCCATGAGGCAAATAGCAGCTGAGAAATTTCAACCGGGGGTGGAAAACTGTTGGGGTGGGAAGGTTAAATCTCCTTAGTCCTGAAGTTGTAATCCAAATCATGTTTATTTCCATCAATTCAAGATGCGCATGAATCTAAAAATGGGTTAGTGTTTGCTTAGAAAGCAAAGGGGCTTGCACTGTTGCAAAGTGTTTAATGGTTCCCTGAAGGGCTCACAATCTAAAAAAAAAATGCAGAATACCACCAGCAACAGCCACTATAAAAGACACTGTGCAGGGCTGAAGAAGGATAATTACTGTCCCCCTTATCAAGACAGACAAGAAAAAGAAAATTTAGTGGTTTAATGCTATAGAATTAACACAATGTTTTGCTTACGTTTCTTCGCCTTCCTGGATACAACAATTCAGAAGGTTCTGCTACTTAAATCATCTCCCCATGCCTATAGTATTGCTTTTTCAAATATGAAGTGCATTTAAGAAAACAAAACTGATGTTGCCAAAGTAACTGTGGCATGACATGGCTTTTGAACTGTCCGTACCCTCCACACTCAATGAACTGTCTAACAGGGATAGTGTGCACTGACAACACTGTTTGCCTGGTTTTCTCAACTGGCAGAACAAGTGTTGTGCTCACATTTTCTGGAGTATGCGATAGTCAATCTTTTACAGAAGGTTGCCTTTTTTGTTCATTTCAAATCTACAACAGAACATCTCAAAAATATATGAAATACTACACGTCAAAAATCTCAGCTACTGTAGCAATACATAAAAGCCAGTTTCAAGTATTGCAAGGAACGATGATTTGACTCTGGTTCTACACAATGTTTATTGTCAGTCTGTGTGATCACTTTGACCCTTTGCACATAAGGGGAGGAAGCTTTCAGTGTCCATTCTCTGTTTATATTAGTACAAGCCAAGATTCAGGAACTCAACACATTCTTTTGCTAGGCACCCAGTTTTGCATAAATACAATTCAGGTTATTGGAAAATGCAGATGTTTGGATGCAACCTAACCTCAGCTGATAAGCAGAAGCCACAGATCCTCACTGAGCTCAATCCATTCCCAAGGAGCCAACTGCCAAAATTCAGAACAAACAATTCCATGGGGAATACATTTCCACAGACTTCCTTACTTTATTAAATCTAGAGACTCAGCAAAGGGAGAGACAAAACTAAGCAATCTGCATTCTAAGTTTCAACAAGCAAAGGGGTGCAATGTTAAACTATTAGTGACCACTACATACTTCTACAGCATCAGTGGGAGAGTGTCAAAGATAATGAGTCTCCCATGTTTATGAAAGATTCTGCCTATGGCGTGCAGTGTGCTTTTGTGAATCATTTATCTTCTAGCTTAAACGTGTCATTGTGTGAAATATTGAAGCTGTGATTCTGCATGACAGAATAATGAAACACAGAAAAAAGCTATACTGCAGCCATTTTCTTCACACACACATTTTGTTCCTTTTTGTTGAAGAGTTGAAAACTTAAATAGGAAGCGATGTTTGTCTTATGACCATAAAAAATAGATCAACCTAAAATGCTGATTAAAATATTTGTTGTAACTTTGTATGTTCAGTAAACAATTGCAACTACTGTCTTTATACAATAATACTGATTAACTTTTCTTAGTTATTAATTTTGAGTTGTTGATTTTAGAATTGGCTTTTTTGATAGTACTCTGATTATTCTGATTATTCTGAAATAGCTCCATAAATGTCAGCAGGATGCACATGGGACTTTACTGCACTTTCAATAACATTGTCTTTATTGTGAGAGCATAAGCAGAACAGTATAACATACTGACGTAAAATTCAGACCAGAGAATATTTAGCAATCTGAACATCTACATTTGAACATGTTCATGAAATCTATCCCACCTCTTTCATTATTAATATTAATGTTCATTGTTATTTATAACTAGCTTGTCCTTACCCGGCGTTGCCCAGGTATTTATTTATCCCAAGCTTCTATTAGACAGGAAAAGGAATGAATTCTATCTGTAGTGTAAAATCAAAGTAATGTTATATACAGGAAATTAAAAGTATAAGTACAGTATAAACATTATAAAGTAAAATCTTTTACAAATTCACTATAATATTAATTTAACTCAGAACGTGATTATAAACAACATGTTTAGTTTCACCTCCAGGAGCAAGAATAAATAAATTTTTGGGTGAACCCACCCTTGAGCAAGCAACATAAAGTTGTCCGTGGGAGAAACATGGCGATCTCAAATCCACTCCGCAGTACTTAATAGACTGCCCCTGTGACTTGTTGATCGTGATCGAGAATGCAAGTCTCACTGGAAATTGCAATCTCTTAAACTTAAAAGGGAGATCCGTCGGAATGAGGGTTATGCGTGGGATAAAAACTGTTTCACCCTCTCCCTTTCTTGTTAAGATAGTCGCTTCAATTACATTACCCAGCATCTTCTTGACACACGGCCTTGTGCCGTTGCAAAGTTTTGGTGGGTCGAGGTTCCATAGTAAAATAATTGGAGATCCCACTGTAAGTAAAAGACGATGTGGTGGCAATCCAGCCGGATCAAGTGAGTTTAGGAAGTCTGATGGGAAATTGACGACCTCATAGGCATCTACTACGATAGCGATATACTTGTATTCAGTGACTACGCCTGGTAACATGGCAAGTATTTGATTGGAGTCCAAGACCGGGGCAGAATAATTTCTAAAAATTTCCAGAAGGTTCTACAGAGTTGTATTTGTTCTGTTCAACTACACTTGGGCTTAAATGTCATCAGGACTCTCTCCAATCAGCTTAGCGACCCCAAAAACTATGGATGTGACACTAATGTCGGTCGTTTTTGATTATTTTTACATGTCACCCCCTTCCCACCCCCACCCCTAGGGGCGCGTTGTATTCGACTACACTTGGTCTTAAATGTCATTGGGACTGTCACCAATAAGCTTAGCGACTCCGAAAACTATGGATTTGACACTAATGTCGGTCATTTTGGACATTTTATTGTTCACCCTTCACCCCCCATGCTGATGGGGGCTGAATGTGGACTTAAACGACATCAAGAGTGTCACCTTTCATCTCAGTGACCCTGAAAACTATGGATTAGACACTAATATCAGCCATTTTCAATTATTTTTACATGTCACCCCCTTCCCACCCCCACCCCTAGGAGTGCTAAGGGTGTCTTACCCCCACAGTATTTCTAGAAGTGGGATGAGTTGTAAAATCTGAAATCAACTGGATTTCACAATTTGAAATCAGGAGTGTCACCATTCATCTCAGCGACCCCAAAAACTATGGATTCGACACTAATGTCAGCCATTTTTGATCATTTTTACATGTCACCCCCTTTGCACCCCCACCCCTAGGGTGGGGGACTTACCACCACAGTCTTTCTTTCCAGATCGTAAGGCATACATGTACCAAGTTTGGTGTAAATCGCTCCAGGCATTCCAGAGTTATGCTGGAACACACACACACACACACACACACACACACACACACACACACACACA
>JAJKFI010000024.1:3930589-3944877 GCA_029204185.1 Lerista edwardsae
GGGCGGGGGACTCCCCCGCCCTGGAGAGGTTTTAAAAGCACTTCCAGTTTTTGGATGGCAGGAAGCCAGGCCAGACACCTGCCAAGGGTGTAGACCAGGAGGTGGAGGAGCAGGATACCTGCAAACTGCTCCGTAACTGATGCCTTATGGATAAATCTACTATATACAGGGAAGTCTCAAGTTGCTGAATCTGAAGGTTTTAAAAATGTATGCTAAACACATCTATGATGGAGTGGCATGTCCCGTTTCAGTATTTGTTTTGTTTGCTATTGTGAATCCGTCTTCGTTCAATTTGGAAGTGTTTCGTATAGGTGAAGATGGAATTCCACATCCCAATATTCAGTTTCAGCTTTGCCTTTGCTTACTCTTTGTTGAAATGTTGACCACTGTTGCGTTCTAGGTTTTGAATGACTTTAATAATAATGATTCATTGGCTAAGTATATTTCACATTTCAGTTTTTCATTTTCTGTAAAAAAACTTCAGTAAAGCCCAAACTCCTGTATACAGTCAACATTAATTATAGATTCCCACTTGGTCCATCTGAACATGATCCTTATCTAAGGGCGCAACCCTAACCTGGAGTTAGGCTGGCACAGTTACACCAGCAATATTTGACTGGCACAAAGTCCACCATAAAGTATGTTTGGACCACTCTTGGAGTCGGAGAAGCCAGCACACAGATGTGCATCATCCTCTCTGACTCTGAGACTGGTCCAAACGAGCTCTACAGTGGCCCTTGTGTCAGCCAAACATTGCTGGCCTAACTGTGCAGGCCTAACTCCAGTTTAGGATTGTGCCCTAAGAACTTAGTGTACACAATGACAACACAATTGAGAAGATGAATTATATATTAGGCTTCAGAGAACTATGTTTTTTTTTTTAAAAAAAAAGATAATATTCACACAAGAATCATATAAATAGTTTAACTCCTTTGACAAAACCTTTGATAAGGTTTATATTCAATCCAGTAGATAACTTACAGCACAAGCCTATGCAAGTCTACTCAGAAGGTCCATTATGATCAATGGGCCTTACTGCCAGGTAAGTATATATAAGAGTGCAGCCTTACGACCCAATCCTATCCAACCTTCCAATGTTAATTTAGCCCTAGAGCAGCCCAAAGTGATGGGAAAAACATTCCTTTACCTTGATGAGGCCTCTGCCTCCCCTATTGTGGGATGCAATGTACACCCCTTTGGCACAGCTGCATCAATGCTGCAAAGTTGGATAGGACTGAGCCCTTAACTACTTTCCTTACCTGCCATTCTGAATGGTACTGCATACCATTGCATAACTACTATGTGAAATTGTATTAGACATGGAGTTCACTAAGGAAACAATCCAACCCAGTGCCGGAATGGCAAGGCCGGCTGGCCAATGCCACAACCAACGCTGGGTTGGGGGAGGCTGGAGCCTCCCGCGGCAAGGGAGCATATGCTCCCTTACCATAAGGGAGGCTCCAGCCTCCCCTATGTGCTCCTTGGATCAGTGCTCACTAAAGAGGCAGCGCAGCCTCTCGAACAGGCCTATGATTTGGCTTTACTGTCGAATCCGAGGCTCGCCCAAGTCCCACCCCGCCTCCCTCCCTCCCTCCAATCCCCGGCTTTCCTTGTGCCAGCCGGCTTTGGCTGACGTAAGGGAGGCGCTGTGCAGGCGCTACAGGGCTGGCGCAAACAGCAGCGCCGGCCCTGTGGCCTTAGTGCCGACATGGGGCACCCAATCAGCGCCCCCGCGTCAGCACTGAGTGTGCAGCGCTGGCTCAACCCTGTTGTGCCGGCGCTAAGCAGGAGGCAGGATTGTGCTCTAAATTTCATTCTCTCCCTGAAATGTCAGAAACTCAGAACACGATCACATGTTTTTATTTTCGTAAGTATTTATTTAAGGAATAAACTATTAAATCCTAAACAGTACAAGCAAAGCAATCTGAAATGCTTGGAATGAGGATTGTTTTGAGTTAACTAACATGGCGGCTAAGCCCGCCCACTGGCTTCACCTCACGTTAAGGGATACCGTCTCCTGCTATTAAACCTCCTTGAGCAAATACAATTCTTCTTGATATATGTGACAAAGTTTAAGAAACCAAGGCTGTAATTCAATACACACTGTCCTGGAAGTTAGTCCAATATAATGGAACATATTTCTGAGTAAACATGCCTGTTGTGCTGCATTATACATTTTTTTCCAACTATACATATAACTTATCTTCAAAATGTATGTTTTCTTAATAGAATATGGTAAAACTACCAAAACCTTTTGTTGTTGTTTGGAAATGCCAACCATGATAATTCCTAATTGGAATTTCAAGTACATTATAGAGATTTCTTACCTCAAAATAATTATAATGTCCTAGTAAGGATCTAGAAGCAATAACTATAAAATATAAATACTACTCACCAAACTCCTTTGGAACAGCAATGGAATAAATGCAGTTGTGTCCTATACTATAGTTTTTAGGGTAGTTTGGTGATAAAACTGTGCCTTCTGAACCTGTAGAACGGCTTCCACAAGGAGCTAGGAGGTAAAGATTTAACATATGTTAATAAGATACTGGAAAGAGAAATATGTTTGAAACATACGTTTCACAACACCAGTAGCAAGAGTTAACCTTAATTTTTCTAACTGTTTTCCAAATAGACAAAGCATAGATAACACTTTGAATGGCTGTGGTACTGGGAACTGTGAATATCCTTCTTGGATATTTTAATATGCAATATCCAAAAGTAAATTTATTTCCCCCTGAATTAGACCAAAGGATATGCAACAATGCATCTGCTGAAGCCCAGTTCACAACAGCTCTTTAATTTCAATGAAACTGAGCCCCATTTTAGTTCTCAATCCAGAAATCTCTAAAAAGGTATATCTACATGTAGAACGCAATCCTAAACTGGAGTTAGGCCGGCATAAACTAAGCCAGCAAAGTTTGGCCAGCACAAGGGTCACCATAAAGTGTGTTTGGATGACTCTCGGAGTCTGGGAGGATGGCTCATGTCTGTGTGCTGGCCTCTCTGACTCCGAGAGTGGTCCAAATGATTGTGCTGGCCAAACTTTGCTGGCTTCGTTTATGCTGGCCTAACTCAATTTAGGATTGTGCCTGCACACAGAATTCCTATGCTCAAAGGAGTCAATGTGGACTTAAATGAAAGAAGCTGTTTGAGAAGTTAGCTCCTTTCACTGGAATTATGGGCTTGCTCATGTATATCCTGACACAGAGAGAGTGGGCATTGGTGCAAAAAATATAATAAGGTCATTTAAATAAATAGGCTTTCTTGCCAAGTAATATGTTAGGCAATACTTGTGCTGCCAGGCTATAATCACTTAAAACATTTTCCACTGAATTTACTCTGCTGTTGATCTATGTGAATTACTTAAGGCTGACAGAGAAAGGAGTTACACTAATAAGCATAATACAGACTTTGATTACAGCAGCTTTTATTTGATAATATCTTATTTTAATATTTATAAGATTAAATCCATGTGAAACGTTAGTATAATGATTATATTTAGTACAGGAGGTGGGGACAGCAAGAAAACATGACAAACATCAACTGGTCTCAGAAACTAAGACATCAAATGATTTACATTTCTGGTCAAAATAATCCATATTGTTCAGAAATCATGCATTGAGATTTCAATATCCTTCATGGAAATAAAACACCCTTAACATCTGTAGGAGATGAATTCATGGGAGGGAGGGAGGGAGGGAGGGAGGGAAGGAAGGAAGGAAGGAAGGAAGGAAGGAAGGAAGGAAGGAAGGAAGGAAGGAAGGAAGGAAGCCAAACAGAAACACTAAAAATGAATAATCAAAACCACAGAAAAAGTAAGAAACAACTGGGGTTTCCTAAAGTTAGGCCAGCACAGTTTAGCTGGCACAAAGGACACCATAAAGTATGTTTGGACCACTCTTGGAGTCAGAGAGGCCAGCACACAGACGTGCGCCATCCTCCCTGACTCTTGAGAGTGGTCCAAAAGTGCCTTACAGTGTCCCTTGTGCCAGCCAAACTTTGCTGGGTTAACTGTATTGGCCTATCTCTAAGTTAGGATTGCACTCTGAACCGCTATCATTTCACTAGCAAGCACAGGGGATTTTGACATGTGAGGCTAGAATAGTACTTGTAGCATGTTGTTTATGTTAACCACCTGACTGTGATCTTGTGAAAGAGAAAACAGAAGATAGGTGCAGTATTTGAAATGCCAATGAACTTTCTGGTCACTGCAGGTTTACAGTTGTCTGTAAAACAAAGGTTTACTATACTAACAGCCTGTCAGGCTTACTGCCTGTGCTGTAGTCAGCCTCAGGCGTCTTAAGAAGTACTGTAAGGCACTCTGGAACCAGTGGTAAGGCTGGTGAGCCAGCGCCAGTTCGTGCTGGGTCTCAGCGCCGAAAAGATGCCTGATGGGAGCACCAAGAAATAAGTATCTCCACTGGTCAATGGCAAGGATAGAACTGGGTGGAGGGAGAGTGGCCCAAGTTGAAGATTGGGGCATGGAGGGAATGAATGAATGGAGTTTATTACGGTCTTAGACCAGTACAGGGGCATGGAGGGAACAGGGATGGCGGCAGAGACTGCCCTATGCTGCTTTCCTGGCCACACAGATGGGGGATGGGCAGTCAAAGTGGCCTCCCCAAGGTAAGGGGATGCTTGTTCCCTTACGTTGGAGCTGAATTGCCCTGACCACGGTGCTGGAAAGTTGGATAGGATTACGCTGTCAGTCACATAGTCAGTCCACAGCCTCATACACAACATCCTTAGAGAGGCACAATTGGCCAATCCTTGAAGGTCTTCCATCAGTTGCTTAAGACATTTTTGTTCTAGCTAGTTTTTCATCTACAGACACTGTTTTACCTGCTTTTTAATCCTTGACTCTGATTTTATTATGGAGGTGCCCTTACCCAGATTATTTTATTATGGTTTTTACTAAATGATGTTATTATGGAGCACTAAATGCATGCTAAATGATTTTATTATGGAGGTACTCCATTTCTGATTGTTGCCTTATATATTGATGTTTTATATGGAATTCCTGTATGGTACCAAGTTTCCCATTCAATTAGCATGAGTGGTGGATGTGCCGGAAAGGGGAGCAACACAGATCAACTACAGGGTGCTCAAAACAGAATGCATGTTTGAGTTGAACAGATACGCGACATCTTTTGGCCTTTCTCAAGGGCAAAATACCTTTTAACACTTACAAAGGTTATGACATTTTAGGATTCCACATCAGTGGATTCTTTTGAAAACATTAGGGAAGTCTTTTTCTTTGCACTTCAAAAATGCCAAGACCAAAAAGCTTTGGGCATATATGCAAAACTCAAATATGTTTGGGGACTTGTGCACAATGAAGTTTAAATATTCATGCTTCCAAGCCCCCATACCACAATAGAGCAATAAAGAATTCAGTTTCATTGATTTGAGTTTGAAGCATTGCAGAAATTGTAGAGCTGGCTGGTGAAAAGCAAAGATTACTCTCGTTCAAAGTGGAGTAAAAGAACTTGAAAGAAAAGCATAGCAGAAGAAACAAAAAGGTATTGTCTGGAACAAAGGCGCATTGGCTTTTGTTCCAGGTTGGCCGCAGTGGGGAGGCCTGCAATGGGGCTGCTAGCATCTCAGACCTTCCTAGAGGTCAGCGTGAGCTAGCAGCACCAGGAGAGGCTCCAACCAGCCCTATGGGTTCCTCGGATCTGTGCACAAGCAGATCCCTTGGCTGGACAAGCCCCTTACTCTTGGTGGCGCCAAGATCGATGTGCTCTGGTGACCCCTCCCCCCAAACATTGCGGTCCCAAAGTCGAAGTAGGACTTTTATTTTGAAATCACTGCACTACACATATTAGGCTCTGCTCTTGTTTGCTTTCTCTAATATTAAAGACTAAATACATACTAAATGAAAAGTTTTGATTTAAGATTTCGGTGCATATAAAGTCCTTAGAATGAAAATGAGGGAGAGAGGAAAGTAATCATTTTCACAAAAGCACTAATTCTCAAATGAGGTAAATCTTATATGCAAATTCTGTTCTATTTCTTGAGCAAAACCTATCAGCAGTGAAACTAAGTGTCAAATTGCATATGGAATTTGCCACAATGTTGGGTATTATTAAAGATTTAATTACATTATCTGGAGACTCAGTCTCATCAGTAAGTATCCATTTCCAGTAAAATTGAGCTCAGAAGTGTTTTAGCATAATGTGCCCCCCTTATGTTATATCTAACTACAGCAGGAAAGGTCTGCCAATCATAATGAATCACAACACGGACAGTGTTACATTTTTCATGCCCTAAAGATGCAAATCAAATCATGCCCTGTGACTGATTTAGCATAAAACTGATTTAGCATTGTGAATTCATTGATATTTTGCATACCTAACACCTCTGTTTCCATGTTTTCAAAGTTATTCTGAGGGAGGAACTTAGACATCTCAGTGAGAAAGATGTGAGAATTACTGTTTCACACAAGACTCTAGCCATGTGGCAAGCGAGTTACACACACACACACACACACACACACACACACGCTTCATTCACACAACATGTTTCCATACGTCTACAGTGCAGTTCTACATGTAAAAATGGAAAACAGTTGATATTACATTATTTCATCTCCCCAGTCACTGCACAAGTGGTTTTGGGGAAAAAGAGAAATGTTCATACAACTACCCTTTCCACTATAAAATGAACCGCATTTGAATTGTCTAGTATGAACTGTAATTCATAGGGGTTTGCACACAGTCAAACCAGTTCAGGCCAGTTCAGTCAATGACTTATACACAGGATCATGAGTTAGTATCATCTGAAGGCTAATGAACCTGTAATCTCCCCTTACTTTCTCTGTTCACATGGCTGGACACTTGCTTGCTCAGCAAGCAAACCTATGCAAAGGTTGGAATAGTGATTTAAAACTCATTTACTACCATCTGTTATTTTTACTACCAATTAATTCCAATTAATGTTTTAGAGATTTTTAAAAAGTGGCTCCACCAAATTACCTGAAACTTGCACTGTATACAGTGTAAGGATAGACCTTTTTAGAGGTACAGTTGTTTTGACTGTCCACCCATGTCATCATGTAAGAAACAGGGGCAGAATTTGGTTTTTTGTTTTGTTTTATGGGGTGCTGTTTCTGAATCTGACTGGGGCCCCACAAATCTGAAATGAAAGTTGCCATTTTGGCTTCCTGTGTTAGGGCAGGGGCTAACCTTTCTCACTGAGTCAACTTTAAAGCTTTCAGGTACAATTAGCACCTGACTTACAAAGTAGGTCAAAGTAGGTTTTTTGTTTTGTTTTGTTTTGTTTTGTTACAAAGTAGGATGTTAGCAGAACTGAAAGGCTATTTTAACATAAAAGGTAAAAAGGTAAAGGTTTCCCATGACCAAATGGTCTAGTCCAGACCGACTGCAGGAGGTGGTGCTCATCTCCGTTTCTAAGCCTGTAGAGCCAGCGTTTGTCCAAGGATAAGCTTCCATGGTCATGTGGCCTGCATGACTATATGTCGAGGCACACGGAACACCATTACCTTCCCACCAAAGTGGTACCTATTTATCTACTCATATTTTTATGTGCTTCTGAACTGCTAGGTTGGCAGGAGCTGAGACAAGCAACAGGAGCTCATTCCATGTGTGGTCTCGAACTGCCAACCTTCTGCTCAGCAAGCTCGTAGCTCAGTAGTTTAACCTGCTGCGCCACCACGTCCCACGTAAAATTGTTTTAACATACTGCCTTGTAAATCAGAGCTAAATCACAGTACCTGGCTTTCCTCGAGTCTTGGAATGGTTTATGTGAACTAAAATGTCCATTTCACCATTGTATGAGAGTCAAGGAGGTGGGGGCAGAGTATTTCAGTGTTCCCAAACTATGGGCTGCAATTCCCAAAGGCACTATTGTGCACTCACAGAGGGGCCACAGAATGTCCCTGACAACATTTCTTCCAGGTTCGCTGGGCTGAAATTGTGCAAAATCTTGTGTGATTCTTGCAAGGTTTTGCTCAATGGCTCTGCCACAACAGGGCACGGAAGAAGAGTGCTGTGACCATGATAAGTTTGGGAGCTGCTGGGCTATGTTCATGATCCTGACTAACTATGAGCCCTATTCAGACTTCCATGAAATGCCCATGTGGTGAGGGGGAGGCAAGGGTGCTAGGAAGCTCCATCTCCCCATGCACACAGCATTTTGGAAACACTGGATATTTAGAACCCAATCCTGAGGGCTCTGTCGTTGGCTCATACCGCCGGCTCTGTCATTAACAAGCCGTTTGTGGCATTATGAGAGAAGGAAGCTCCAGTGCTGGGCTTGCTAAGCCTCAGTGCCACTTGGAAGGCCAGCCAGTGCTTGTTCAGCATGGGACAGTAGTGGGAGGAAGGCAGGGAGTGAGTGGAATGGGGCAGAGGAAGGGAAAGATTGGGCCCAGGAGGGGGCTGGAGACAGCAGCAGCCTCTGCCACCAAATCCTGAACCCCTCCCCAGTCGAGTGGGCCAACACAGGCCTCCTCGACTCTGCTCTCATTCAAACGCGGGTGCAGAGCCACAGAGACCCACTGCCACTGCCTGCAACCTCCCAGGGACAAGGGTACCAACACTCCCTTCCTCTAAGGCAGTGATATTCAAACTGTGGGTTGGGACCCACATGGTGGGCCACAACTTGATGTCAGGTGGGTCACAGAAAGCTGGGAACAGCCATCTTGAAAACTGCAGACCATACTCTTGTTACATTCCTTTTGTGAATGTTCACAGTTTGAATTTACAAGTGAGGGATTTTTTAAAAAAATGTTTTAGTTCAGTGTTTTTACATCGTAATTTGTCCCAATGTTGCTTTTTGTCAGGGATGTTTCATGGTTGTACAATTGCTGCAGTCATTTTATTGTGTTACAGTACTTCCTGCTTGATGATGTCACTCCCTGCCACAACAACACTTCCAGGTTAATGACATTACTTCCAGTAGGTCCCAACACGAGTGCCATTCTAAAAAGTGGGTCCCAGTCTAAAAGGTTTGAATGCCACTGCTCTAAGGATATCATGGTGGCCTCAGGATCCAGGGGATGCCATTTCAGCTCTGCTGGAGCCCTGAGCAGCACTTGATTCATGATTGGGCTGTTAGTTCCTACTCACAGGTTACAGTTAGCTATGCAGACAAATACTGTCTGCATTATATACAAATAGCTGCTGCTGGGCCCGCCCTCCCTCCCTGGCGTCCTGAATCACTCTGAAATGGAGCGATTCGGGCGCTGTGAGGCTTAGGGAGGCGTGGCAGCCCTCCGCCATAGGGGCGGAGACAGTGATGTCATTCAGGGGGAACGGACCAGAACGGGCGTTCCGGATCCTAACGGGCTCCGTGGCTGGTTCCGGGTTCCCGACAAGTGCCAATCAAAAGTGAGTTCCTGTTCCTAAATAATTTGAATGACACCACTGGGCGGAGGGCTGTCAATCATCCAGGCGTTCCGGTTCCTGGCGCGCCCGGATGACATCACTGTGTATACTGTATGCATGAAGAGAAGGCTGCATTGGTGGGGCTTACTGACATGCTCTTGCTTCCTATCACCACCATGTGGACCTTTCATTATGAAGATGGAAGTCTGAATAGGGCTATGATGATTAATCATCTGAAGCAGCCCACAAAGTTGAAACATTCACATGAAGACATAAATGAACTAAGGCATCACTGATGGTTTAAAGGCAAAGTCAAAATCTTGTGTGTTTTCAGACAACAAAATATGTTTTGCTTCTGTCTGAATTATTGTTCTTCTGTATTTTATCTACCCTTATCATGACCATAGTAACAGCATGCACAAGTATACAAAAACTATACACTTTTTAATTACTCTAGAACAGAATACTGAATATTTGTATTTTGTACATATTCATAGCATTAATGAATTGTCAGGACTTTGAGCAGTAGATATGTATGTGTGTGTCCCCAAGACATAAAACACAGTGGATTCAATTAAAAAAATGTGAAAAAAGTTTTAGATCTCAGACTCAAATGGGATTGTAATTATGATTTGAATTCTCAGCATGAAATGGGCTTTTCCACTATGCAAAACAAAGTATTAATTTGTAAACAATAGACATTAGCTATGTGAAAGGTAAATCTTATGTAATGCTATTGGAATAAAGTGCATTTGGTAAAGCTGACAAAAATCATTACTTATTATCCTTTGTCATATGAAAAGTTTAATCTGCCACCTTAATTATACTCTGCTCTTAACAGCCAAATGTCAAATGGCTTAGTATAGTAGCCTAGTTAATCTTTGTATTCATTCACATTACAGTAAGATTGTGGAATTGGTTCACATCCCACACTTACTAGAAAGTCTTCAAGGACATTTGAAATAAGGATATTAGCAAAAGACAAAGAATTACTAATGCAGCTTTGAAAAAGTGTTAAAGTACAGGTGGAACCTTCTCATCCACGGTTTTCCCATCCACTGATTTGACTAAGAAGAGTCAAAAGCTCACTGTTAAACAAGCACATGCTGCTAATTAAGCGTTTAAAAAGTATTTTAAAACCAATACAACACCTTTTCTTACCAAGGCGAAGAAGCTGCAGCTATGAGATCTGTAGCCACTCTCTCATTAGCTCTGTGATAAGACCTCCTCCTGGGAAGTGTCATTAATCACTTCCCTTTGCACTTTCCCCCTTGCTCCAGGGCGATGGGAAGAGGTCTTATCTCAGCTAATGGACAGTAATTGCTCTAAGCCCCTTAGACTTAGAATGGTTGCAACACCTTGCCATGGTAAGAGAGGCTTTTTAAAAAGGCTGAATGCTAATTAACAGCATGATTCCATTTAACACCCTCGAGGATTAAAAGTCTCTATCAGTATATAGGTTTTTTTTTCCACATGTTCTCATCTTTTTCTTTAAAAAACAACCCACAAATGACATGTGATAAAACTTTTTGCCCTACTTTGTCTATTCATCATTCTTTGTAGAAATTTCTAGATCCCAAGAGGACTTTGGGGGGCTTGGTGACCTAGATGCAGAACCCATTGCTGTGGATGGTCCTTTGAGGTTCTTTGCTTGAAACGCAATTCCTACAAAAGCCTACTTGAGCAAGATGTGGCTAGATCTTTATTTCCATCTGAGACTTGCTGAAGACAATATATCCTACCCAAGTCTCCTGCTGAGACCAACTTGTGATCAGCCAGGCCCACTTGCCTAGGTAAAGGGGTGGACTGGTGGACTGGAGCTGTCAGGTGGTTTCTCCTCATCTGATCAGGTAACCTGTTGATATAATCAAACCTAGGTTCTTACATCAAGCATAAGTATACTTAAGTGTGAGTTGCCCTGTGTGCTGTTAGAATCAGCTGCTAGATTGTGGAAGGCATCTATTTACCCTACAGTAAGTGCAAAAGGCCAGCATTCTTGGGACAACTTTAGAATTATATACCCATAGAAATGGAATGTACCTAGGAGATCTTCTAGTCCAACCTCATACTCACAGCAGGAAATCCTCCTAAGCATCTCTGCAGGTGCCTGTCGAATCTCTGCTTGAAGATCTCCAGTGGGAGAGAATCTACCACCTCCCTCAGCAATCCGTTCCACGACCAAACTGCCATTGTAGCTAGCACAGGGCCTATATTTCAAGTTAGATGTATTTAGATAATTTTGTTTTGCTTTATCTTTTCACTCCAAGCTAGTCTGAAAATGTATCAAGTGTGCAGCATGGGCTTGCATATGCTTTTCTCTCAAGCAGCTACGCAGCTCTCCCTGATGGACATTACTAGTTATTGCATCTAACTTTCTCAAGCTCTCTCTTTCCAGGATGTATGCTAATCCATCCAGGGGAAACTGAGAGGTTGGGGCAGCGTCCTCAGCAGAGTGTGAAACTATAGAGGCCCTCACCTGGAGCCTTGAGTAAGGGACATCAGGACACACATGGGAAATCAGGACACCCAAGAAGGGTTGCTGATGAGCTCAACCTACCCAAAACGCCTATGCTGCCCTATGAGAATTATGAGGCTATAAAAAGAAGGGTCAAAGCGCTCTCATGTTCTCCCTTTGCTATTTGCTGTGCTTGCTGTTGCTGTTGCAGAAACCTGCTGGTTCTGCATTAAGCTCTCCTGTTCCATTACCCAGGACCGCTACACCAGCTGGCACCCATGACAAGTACCAGACTGTTCTCTTCCCTTCCAGCCTTGCTCCTTTCTTCCTTATTTTCCACCCCTGAGCACAACTAGGAAGCTGCTGCTGCAGTGCCTGCTGAGCAGTCAACCTTTTGTGACCCACCTCACAATGCGCCCCTTTCTCCAAAGCACCCTAGGCTCCTTTGCCTTGAGTTCCTATGACTAGTGACTAGCTCCTGGATTTGCTTGCAAATTACTCCACTTTGAACAAGGATATTGCTTGGTCGTGGCAAGCCAGCTGTACAATTTCTGCTGCAAACTCAAATAACAGAAATGGATATGTAATGTTGGTCTTTGGCTAAGCCCGGCCAATGACCAACAAAACTCCTTCTGGCTCCTTCTAGAGGAATCCTGGTGAGCACAATCAATATGCCTGAAGCTAAGCAGGAGAATCTGTGGTCTATTTTTGGATGGGAGACACAATGGCAGCCTATGACAAGCTGCAGTACCTGTTGTGGCAGAACAGAGTCACTGTGGAGCTGATGAGCCAATGCAGGAATGTTATGAGAAGGCCAGCCGGCAAAAGAATGGAGTCCAACCTTGAGGACCTGTCCAGGCTGGATTTATGATCACCTGCTGAAGCTTGATGCCACACGGCCAGAGGAGAGAACCACACTGTGAAGGCTACATCTGGGACTGAGGATTCAGAGAATCGTAGAATCCTGTCTATTTGTAAAAACCCCATTGAAAAATAGTGGTTTAGACTAGCCTGCCCATGTAAGTCATCTTGGGCATTTGCTTCAGCATGGAAAAGGCGGGGTATAAATTCTTCAAAATAAAATAAAAATAAAATAAATATACCATTGGCGAACTGGATTGAACCTCATTTAGGACAAAATTTTAGTAAATTGTTTACTAAACGTTATTTACATCTTCCAGCAAATAAAATACATTTTGCCCCCCCCCAAAAAAAAAATTAATAGGAAAAAAGAAAGAAATCTTACCATGACAGCTGGGCAAGGCTCTGTTCCACCCTGGTCTCCCATCATCTCCCATGATACAAGTGAGGGTAGAATATCCTTGAAGAACATATCCAGCATCACAGTAATATGTGACTGTTGATCCCAATTTATAATCCATTCCAAGTCTTGTGCCATTCATTATATTCCCAGGATCAAAGCAGGACTCGCGTAGTTTGGCTGCAACCAGAAGAATGAAGTATACTAAGTTTGGAGAGTTTCTTTCTCACAAGACAATTTTATCTTATCACGTCTTTCTCCTATACTACGATACCCCATGTGGATTTTCTCTGAACTAGTGAAGTGCCAGAGAATAATCTTGGAGCACAGAAAGTAATTTCAAGTGTTGAATGGCCATATGAAAATCTACTAAAACAGTGGTGTAGCAAGCAGATTAAATCATGGAAAAGACATTCAAAATGTCTTAGAACATAAGAACATAAGAAGAGCCCCACTGGATCAGGCCAAAGGCCCATCTAGTCCAGCTTCCTGCATCTCGCAGCAGCCCACCAGAAGCCTCAGGGAATATGCAAGACACGTGCATCTTGTTGCCACTCCCCTGCATCTGGCACTCCGAGGTAGACTAAAGTAAGGGTCTAAGGACAAAAAAAGATGAGACTCTTGGAGCCCTGATAAGTGTCTCCCACTCCCCGACATGGATAGGCAGCAAAATTGTCCAGTGCAGCAGGGGAAATCCTGCTTTCTTATGCTTAAATCATCTTCCCTAATGCCAGTTCTTCAATAAGACTACTTTTCTACCCATCAGGGGAGTGGGGTGGGAGGTTGATACAGGTTTCCATATTTTTTTTTTCATGGTTGAGAAAGCAACTGATAGTTAATTGTGAGTACAAAAATAGTCCAAGGGAAAAAGATTATGGCATCCCAGTGAGATTTACAGCCTCTCATTATTGCATCTTAATTTTAAAAAGACATTGGGAGATGGATAAGACATCTTGATGCTTTACCTAGTTTGACCCTGAGGCCTAGTTCTCACTGAGGTGGCATACAGGTATACCTGCTTTTCAGCAGATCATTTTTAAGTGATCCTCTGTTTCAACGCATTTTAATTATACCCAGAAGTCATTCATTTTCCATTCTTTCAACCTCTCCCTGTTGCTCTAAGGACAAAAAATTGCCCTCCCTCCATGTTGATTTGCATATGACATGGTGAGTCTCTCTCTCTCTCTCTCTCTCTCTCTCTCTCTCTCTCTCTCTCTCT
>JAJKFI010000024.1:3948829-3959054 GCA_029204185.1 Lerista edwardsae
AGAGAGAGAGAGAGAGAGAGAGAGAGAGAGAGAGAGAGAGAGAGAGATTTCTTTAAATACATAAATAAGGTAAGATTAGAATGACAGTTCTCCAAGAAGAACATGAACCTGAATTTGGGAACAGGCAGGTTGGGGAAAATGCCTTCTCACCTCTCACCAAACATTTTAGGTTGCATTCTTCTTGTGCAAAGAGTCTTTGCACAAGCAGAAGATTCCTTTCATAATCAGAAAGTTCCTTCTGTTCATGGAGGGAGTTTCCGCTTCAGGGGGGAGTAGTACCTTTCAGCGGAAGCAAAGAGTATGGTACCTACATTTGGGTAGAATTTTGTTCTACTCCCATCAGATTCATCACTTGGAAAACCAAATGCATTCAAGTCTGAAAAGCAGCTCAGTTACCTTACTTACGAGGCCCAAATTACAAGTTGATGATATAAAGTTTGAGCCAACCAGTGACTTACCTGATAAATGCTAATGATATCACGTAGTCATTATTAACAGTGATAGTCCAGTCACAGTCTCTGCTATGGGGATAAGGATGAGGGAAATTTGGTGAAAGAATAAAACCCGATGAGCCTGTCAAATTGCCTCCACAAGGTGCTGTGAATGAATCAAACAATAAGGATAGAACTGAGTCCCAATACTACTCCATTGGTGAGAACAATAGGTAATAAGCAAAGGGAAATATTTAATTACCTTTGACTTGAGCTAGTGAACTTATCATTATTATATTCTAATTTATTATTCTTCCTCTTTCCATCCTACCTCAGATTTCATCTAGAGTGTGTGTGTGTGTGTGTGTGTGTGTGTGTGTGTGTGTGTGTGTGTGCTTGTGTTGCTTTTGGTAGAAGAAAATCATTCCAGTTGCAGAAATGGAAAAAAAGCTCTGCAAATGCACAATCAACCTTTTCAGCTACAACAGTGTTCCTAGAACATATTTTTTTATTGTCACTTTCCATGTACGTATCAGGACATGCAAAAACAGGACATGAAGGTTATCAAAAGTCAGGAACAAAAAGTTGGATTCATAGCAGCAGCAGCAGCAGAGCAGCAGCAGCAGCAAATGATTATCATTTCCTTGCTCCTTCCAAGAAGCTGCTCCTGCTACTCAGGAATGTGTGTGGAATGCAGTGGGGAGACTTGCAGCTGAAGAGAGGAATTCAAGGAAATCCATGATCCTCCCATCTCTGCAAAACTAGAAATGCTTTCTGCTCAGGCAAGCACCTCTTACGATTCAACTTAGGATGACTCACTAGGCTCTAGTGACTAGGATACCAGACGAGACAACAAAACAAAACAAAACATATACCTAACCGTATTATGTAACAAAATGACTCAGCAAATTGTCAGGGGACAGTCATGGAATATCATTCTGTATGTGGAGTTCATTACAATCCAGCCACATTAACCTCTTTTTTTTTTTTTTGAATCAGCTATGTTGTCAAGTTAAAATCTAGAGATAAGATAGATCTACTGGAAGGAAGATCATTTGAAATAATTTGTGCAAACATTTATGTATAGCAATCCTGACCTTCCAACAATACTCTCAGGATAGACTCCAATAAGAACACATTTAAACAACGGTAAAATCAATCCCCCCCCCCAAAAAGGGGGAATTCCTGCCATGAGTTTTTATTTGTCAAGATTCCCGGGGCCATTCTTCTCAATGATTCACATTATCTGCAGATTAAGGATCTGTAGATCTGATAATCCGTGGGTGCTGAACCCTCCATGGGAAGAGCCTCCCTGGCCCTTCCAAACCTGACCAGAGATGAGCTCCAATCATACCTGGAGAGTGCTCTAAAGCTCAGATAGGCTGTACGCATGTGTCCTCGGCCTCTGCAGGCTTCAGAATGGCCGCTAGAACAAAAAACCCGCAACGTCCCATTTTGCCAAAAAAATGGAAGTTGTGTTTATATATCTTTAAAAGGCATTATGTGACCGGTTCCAGTGGCAGGGTTTTTTTGTTCTAATGGCCATTCTGACGCCCACAGACCCAATCGGACCTCAGCTCCAGTTGAGTCCAGAGGGGCCAGGTAGGCTCTGCCCACAAGTTCACCCAACTGGACTTATCCACTGTACATTCCCTATCTGTGCATGAGGGCCCATTCTAGTTTATTTTGCAAAGATGAATCCTGAAAAGAAAGGAACAAGTTGCTGGATTTCCTAATTGAGGTTAACTTTTCCAAGTAAATATGTAAAACCCTACTGACACTGAGCTTACGCCATTTTTTTCCCATTCTAATAAATGGGCTCAGGATAAACAGAGGGCAAAACTACCTCCTGTGACTTGTGGAACACTGAATTTATTTTTATTTTTTTGGTGTAAAGGTAGAATCCAGATTAATCACAACCTTAGCATCAACAAAAAATGCACAGCTGAGGGTTAGCAGTTGCCACTCTCCATCCTGACGGAATAGCTACAAGAAAAATCATTATCATGAACCAACCTCCCCTATGCGCTTCTTGGATCTGCGCCCGCTAAATAGGGAGCGCAGGTCCGAGGAGATCACATGGCCCGAATTGGGGCCTCATGGCTTCTTGAACGGGCTTAGGATGCAGCTGTATGGCCACTTCCCAAGCCCGTCCAAGTCTCGCCTTCCCCAGCACACATTCTCCCTCCCTCGCCCAATCCCCGTGCCGCTTCGGCACGGAGCCTCCTTTGAGCCAGCTGCCTTTGGCTGATGCAGGAGAGGCTCGCCATTGGCACGGTCAGGCCGACGCAACTCGTAGCATTGGCCTGAGAGCACCTAGTGCCGATGCAGGGGTGCCGATTGGTGCCCCCGCATCGGCGTTAGTGATGTAGCGTAGACGCATCAATGTTGCATCAACGCAATGTATGAGGTAGGATTGCGCTGCCTGTCATATCACCATATGATATTTGAAGGGACACCTCAAATGAAAAATAAAACAAACAAACAAACACCTCAAATTCCATGAAGGAAACATATGAACTGGAAGGGGATTCAAAGCACAATCCTAAACTGGAGTTGTTGTTCAGTCGCTAAGTCACGTCCAACTCTTCACGACCCCATGGACCACAGCATGACCTTAATGCTTGACCTTAATAAAGAAGATTTGCTCACACAAGAAGATTCCGATTCCTCCCCATTGATATATTAGCGAAGTCTGGAAACCATGGGTGATGATGAGATTACTATGGAGTCACTAAGAGCGCAATCCTGAGCAGCGCTGGACCGGTGAGTCCAACGGGCCACGCCGAATCCTGTGCTGCTGAGGAGACTGGAGCCTCCCTGCTGCAAGGAACACACACTTCCTTACTGTAGGGGAACCGCCAGCCTCCCCTATGCGCTCCTCGGATCTGCACCCGCTAAATAGCAGGCGCAGATCTGAGGAGACCGCACAGCCTCCCAATCAGGCTTAGGATGCAGCTTTAAGGTTGCCTCCCAAGCCCGCCCATGTCCCACCCTCCCCGCACCCAGAATCTCTCTCCACCCTCCAATCCCTGTGCGGTCTCGGCATGGAGCCTCCCTTGTGCCAGCCGGCTTCGGCCGACGCGGGAGAGTGTAAATTGGTGCCCCCACGTCGGCGCTCACTGTGTTGCGCTGACGCTATGCCGTTGCATCGACACAACAGGCGTGCTAGGATTGCATTGTAAAATAAATACTGCTTAACCCACAGTTTGGGAACTACTGGTCTAGAATCACTGAGAAGAAACAGCTCTCATAGTCTTGATATAATTACATTCTATCCATAATAAAGATTATTTACAGTACCATGATTAACATCATTAGACAATCCGTCAAGTGCCAGGTTAAAAACAAACATCTTAAGAGTGCAATTGTATGCTTGTCTAAAAAAAGGTAAATGCTTCCCCATTACCAAATGGTCTAGTCGTGACCGACCATAGGGGGCAGAGCTCATTTCCATTTCTAAGCCGAAGAGCCAGCGTTTGTCCGAGGACAAGCTTCCACGGTCATGTGGCCACCGTGACTATATGCCCAGGCACATGGAAAGCCATTACCTTCCCACCGAAGTGGTACCTATTTCTCTAGTTGCATTTTTATGTGCTTTCAAACTGCTAAGTTGGCAGGAGCTAGGACAAGCAATGGGAGCTCACTCCGGTCAGCAGCTCAACAGTTTAACCCACAGTGCCACCACATCCCATGCTTGTCTACTCAGAAGTAAATCTCATTGTCTTCAACAGGGCGTACTCTCAGGAAAGCATGCATTGAATTGCAGCCTGCTTTGGAAAGCATGCAGGTTGCAGAAAGGTGCACTTCCCCTGGACAGGTGTTCTACTGCCTCAGGGCTATCACTGGAATAGATCATAACATGCCTCCAAGAAAATGAACTTCCTTCTGTTTTAATTGTTATACTTTGTGGTTTTTTAATGTGATAATTTTAATATTGTAAGCCACCTCGGGTGCCCATGGGGCAGAAAGGCGGGATAAAAATTAAATAAATAAATAAATAAATAAATAAATAAATACATATGAGTAGAAGAAAACCATCTTTAACTGTCAGTGAACTGATGCACGCAGCAAAGATTCAGCAATTTCATTCCAAGTTAAATGCCTGTGAAAAGAAGAGTAAAATCTACTCCAGTGTTTCTTTGAAAAGCTAATGGGAATGAGCAGCATGTGAGTGTAAAGTGTGCACGGACACAACAAACCAAGCACAGGTGATTTATGATTACAGTGTCTCCCTCAACGAGCTTCATTATTGCACAAAACAAGCAAAAATGATAATTCATACGACAAATGTCATTAACACAACAAGCAAACTGCTAGTAAATCAATGTAATTATAACTGTGTTCCAAACAAATTTATTATTGATGAAATCTCATCAGAATCAACTATTTCATATTGGTGTTACCATAGTAGTTTTTCATTTTTATGGATACTTCGACTAGAATGTGGAGGATGCATAATTTAGCCCAGAATCAATATAAAAGACAAAAATTCTGTTCCAAAGTTTTTTGTTTGCTTTTTCCTAAGCAGCAGCTCCCTTGCTCTGTGGAAGAAGAAAAAAAACTGACCCAAGTGATATTTGGCAAGTTTGAACCTATGGGCCAGTGGTGGGATTCAAATAAATTAACAACCGGTTCTATGACATCATAGCCGGAGCAAAAAAAAAAACCCAAAGGTAAAAAAAAAAAAAAACCTGAGGTAAGCGAGTGGGCGGGGCCCGGCCATTTAACAACTGGTTCTATAGACCCTGGGCGAACCCCCTGAATCCCACCACTGCTATGGGCCACCATCCTGCTCTGGTTAAGGATGCAATCCTAACCTGGAGTTAGGCTGGCACAGTTAGGCCAGGCACAAGGGCCACCATAAAGCATGTTTGGACCACTCTCAGAGTCAAGGAGGAGGATGTATGTCTGTGGGCTGGCCTCTGACTCCGAGAGTGATCAAAACACACTTTACAGTGTCCCTTGTGACGGCCTAACTTTGCTTGCCTAACTGTGCTGGCCTAACTCCAGGTTAGGATTGCACCCTAAGAAGGAACTATAGGAGACCAGCTGTACTTTCCAAGGCAGCTTTTTTTTTTTTTTTTTTTTGCAGCAGAGCAGATCAGGCAATTCTTCCCAAAACCTACGAACATTCCTAGATCAGGTTTACTCAATACTTAGGCAAGCAGGAGACCGGTTCTTGCTGCCGGAATAAAGCAATTGTTCTTTTTCTTTCTCTGTATTTGCATTGCTGCATTGTCCACTGATGAGAATCCAGAACTGACAAAGCCTCACAAACTGTTTCTAATCTTGAGGGAATTCATACAAATTCTCTATGATGTGTCTGTTTCAACACATCTTTTTGGTCTTTTTTTGTAGAATTGTTATTTTTTGGTCTTTTAATTGTTAGAATTGTTGGAAAATTTATGTTAATTGACGTAACACTCCTATATGGTACCTTCAACACAAGCCTCAGGAATATTTCATATTTATTTTTAAGATTTTTTTCCTACCTTGAGGCCTCCAAAGAGGACCACAGTTTAACATTAATTAAACTGTATAATGTGATGATAAAAAAAAACCCCATAAAATATCATCAGTATTTCTGCACAGTTTACAAGAACACCACAAGCTTTGACACTAATAGCTTTTTTTGATTTTTACAAATATGTTTCCCAAATGAATGTGAATGATCTATCAATGTATATCTTAGTAACAGATACTGTACCTTTAACAACCTATATAATACTAGATACCGACAGCTCAGAAATTATTCGAAACACTATGAGACATTATCTGACAGCTGCTTTTTAAACCAGCCCTAAAGACTCTGATACTATCAAATAAATGTCTAGGATTGAGTGACCAGGATATCATGCAAGCACAGTATTTCATTACAGGAGTCTTAACAGATGCTACACGGCTATCACTCAAGCAAATTCATGCAGATGGGCTGGTGGAAATGTTTAGAATGGACTGTAAACACTCATGCATTTTAATTTTAATAGGCAGAATATGATGATGAGATTCTGGATTTCCTTGGTTTCTTTTTGTTTAATGTCCTTTACAGACTGGTAATCAGGAGAAAAAAATCATCGTTTCATTAGAGTCCTTGTACTGTGTTGTTTCCTTTTCTAACACCTGGGGTAAAGATGGTTTCCACATCTACACAGACGACAAAGCTGTTAGGTATATGACCATCCCAGAACAATCTGCCCTGTACTAATATTACATATTTACAAAGAACATTGTCACAACATGTTTCTCTTGCATATAGTCGAATAAAGAAAATTGATCCATTTTCATAAAGGCAGGTTTGTCAATGCCAATTTTTTCTTCACGATAATCCTTTAGCAAACAATTCTCTGTACAATCCCAGCACTGAAAAGCTATTTAAGATTAAAGCTCAAAATGAAAGCAGTCATTCTGAAATTATCTTGAAATGTGGGGAAAATTAAAATGAAATATTATGTTAAAAATGTTAAAGCATAGGAATGTTATAAGCCATTCTCTGAGCAATCTGAAAAACCTAAGTGTGACCTGAACATGCAGTGTGGCTCAGGATTTTCCTTTCCAACTGGAACAATTTACGCCCATCTGACACTGATTCAAGGATGGTGCTTCAAAGGGTCTTCTCTGGACTAGGTTTTGTAGGATATGCAAGGGGTTGTGGTGAGAAAGGGGTTCAGAAGTAATGTACAGAAGGACTACTACTACTACTTCTACTACAGGGATGGATTGTTAAATCTATCAATAATACAGTCATGAAGACTGTAAATATTTTTGTAAATTTGTATTTGTAAATGTAATGTTTGCACAGTATGTCCTTCAAAAAATGCATTGTTGTCCCACACAGGTATACTGAGTTTTCCTCACATTTGTATTTACAGATTCTGAAAGTTAGTTTGGTGCTTGGGTATGTGTGTTGAAGGATCATAAAGCTCACATTGAAAAGCGGTGACTATTATGAATCTTGCATTTTTGTCTTTCGTGGATTAATATGGAGAACTCTCAATTCTATCTGGCTCCCCAACTCCTACCATCCCATCCCAGTAACCAACATGGCTAAACATGACCGTCTCTCATTTCCATTAAGTAGCTGGGCCAGTGGTAGCAACAACAGTACCCCAGATGCAGGTAAGGTTGGGGAAAAGTCCCTCCCTGTTTCCCCATTCTGGCATAATGTGTAGCATTCTGCCAGGATGAACAGCTTTGGTAGCCCTTTAGAAATATAGTTCACCTAAAGACTATTGTGAAACCAGTAAATCTCACCTGGAGAAATGGGGCAGAGGAATTTGGTTTAGCTTTGACATGTCAAATTACTTTCCAGTTTCTAGGGAATTATCTTGGCTTACTTCTGACCAAATGCTAATGTGAGCCATGGGGAGATGGCCCATCTCTATTTGTATTCAGTTGGGGAGACTGGGTTAACTATAAGACATTTTCTTTTGGCTTTGTGACTATGTAACTATAACTTCTTTCCAGAGTCAGAAAAGCAGTTGTGTCTTCTCTTGGTTTCTGCATACCTATACAGACTGGTGGGTTGGGCTGCCAGAAGTACCGATTTTCTACCTGAATGCAGGTTATTCTTTCATCTCCTTGCAACTCATAGCCAGGTTGACACTGAAAAATGACAGTATCTCCAGGTTCTCTCCCGTCCCCATTCCGGGTTCCATTCATGGGGACTCCAGGATCACGGCATGCTGTGGCTACTGAGCCTAGGCACAAAAATAACAATAACAGCAATATCAACGTTTAATTCATATTAAGTTGAACGGCATATTTGAAAACAGTTAACTAGTTCTGGCAGACCAAAGCGTTTTCTAGATCTCTTTTCTTTGGGGAAATTAACACAAAAATATATGGTCCAATAAAAAAGCTTCTCTATGCAATTATTCCTTTTATTTGCCATCTGTTTTAATTACTGAGTGTGTTCACATTTTGTAGATTTAATGTAGCATTTCAGTACTTCGAATGCAGTAGCATAGAAGTTAGTAGACTGCATTTCTGGGACTATTTACAGGTCCTTTATAGAATCAGAGATAGTGCAAATGAAATAAATATGCACATTCATATATGCATGAATTTCCCCAATTTGTGTATGTATATTTGAATTTCCCCAATATACTGTATATTCACCAGGTATACCAGAAATTGTCATGACGTCCCAGGATAAATGAAACAACCTCAATTTTATTAATATTTAAATATCTGGACCAAAACCATACCACACATTAGTCATCTCCAAGGGAAAACATGGTACACCAAAGATGCCCCACAACAGTACCAGTATGGTGTATGTGTGTTTAAATTTGATTGGTTCCAAAAATATTTAAATTAATCCGGATAACACTCATTAAATCTGTTTACATGATATTTTTGGGACATAACTTTGGGCATTTTACTCCAGAGAAGCTTCTGAAACTGGTATTCTGATACACAAATAACTGAGATGAACAAACATGACATGAACTGAAGAATGTATCTGTTTTGTTTTTCCTTCACTTGAAACAAAATTTAACAGATAACATTGTGAAGATATGCTATCTTTTATTTAAGGCCCAGTCCAGAGCTGTTTAACATGAGCGGTAAGCCGTAAAGTGCCTCCAGTGCCAGCAGTACGTCGTTACCGCCAGCACTGGGGCGGTGCCATGGTGATACCGGCCATGGGCACCCTGGAAGGAGCACCACTCGCCAGCGAACAGTGAGTCAGCTGCTTGCTGGTGATGCAGGCTTTCTAGGCCATAAGAACATAAGAAGAGCTGGATCAGGTCAAAGGCCCATCTAGTCCAGCTTCCTGTATCTCACAGCGGCCCACCAGGTGCCCCAGGGAGGCATGAGACAACAAGATGCTTGCATCCTATTGCAAGATGGATGGATGGCCGGAGGATGTTTTGGGGTGGGGTGAGGGGTGGAGTGGGGGAAGACTGGTGGTGACTCTTGCTGCAGGTTTGTGACCTCTGTGTAAGAAGGCCAGTACAGAAGGGAGTAGACCACTTATATGACCTGGCCCTTACTGCGGGGAAAGGGGAGGAACGTCCCCTTTCCCCAGAGCCTCTTGCAGATGCAGCGGTAGCTGCCTGGCTAGCGGTGTGCTCCTGCGTGGTTGGGCAGCTCTGGATTGGGCTGCCCACCTGTTATCCTTAACCTGTTTCTTTAAGACTTGCCAATACTGGCATAAAATAGGTATCAACCTTCAGCTAGTAATTGATTCTCTAGTAAAATACCAAAGCTGGTAAAAATGGCTGGTAAGTCAGAGCTGGTCTTAAGCCAATGTGATGTCATCACATTGGGCCTCACATCCCCCCCCCCCATGGCATGGCAAGCAGATCACTTGCTGATGCAACCAGGATCATCATGGGCTATAAACCAGTGGGGTGAGTGGAGATGGTGCTTATTGGTTGGGCTGTCACCCTTAGCCCTGCCTTTTCTGAAAGCAGTTGGCAGTTACAGTATTTCATCACATTGCCGCCAACTACTTCTGGGTGCCACACTTCACACGCAGCACCACAAGCACTCTTCATACAAGCACAGCAGTATGGTGAGTGGGGGGCATGGAAATGCCCTGTACTGGACCCCATCACTTCTAGGGCTGATCCTGAGACAAGCAGTTGCTTTATCTGATTATGAGGTCACAAAAACTAATGCGTAAAAACAAGTGGGTGGCAACCATAATCCACAAGGGCTTGAAATAATTGTTTTATATTACAAAGATTGCATTTTGTTTCCTCTCACACATATATACTCAACATTACTTTTCTTGGGGTGTGTGTGTGTGTGTGTGTGTGTGTGTGTGTGTGTGTGTGTGTGTG
>JAJKFI010000024.1:3959064-3998954 GCA_029204185.1 Lerista edwardsae
TGTGTGTGTGTGTGTGTGTGTGTGTGTGTGTGTGTGTGTGTGTGTGTTTCTATTAGCTGTTCACTTCTTTCAAAGCCTCTTTCATCACTCCCCATGAAAACCTGTGGAGTAAGCACAAATTCCAACACAGATAAAGTATCTTATAACCTTGCAATCACACCTGCAATGCAGTCGTGGAACAAAAGTTCTTGCAATACATAGAGAGTGAAGTCTATGCAAACCAATGTATTCGTAAATAGAGCTGACCCATTCCTGGAGCCACCACAGATAAGGAAAACTGCAGGTGTTCAAATCCGTGGTTTTCGCCTCCCCCCCTCCTCTGAATCGAAAACCTCCCAAAAATGGAAGTCGCCTTTAAACAGCTCCAGGGGGCATTCAGAGACCTGCAGAGACTGCATGCGGATGTGCACAGCCTCTGCAGGTCTCAGAAAGCCCTCCGAATCAGCCCAGAGAACAGCTCCAGTAAGGTTCAGAGGGTGAGGGAGGCTGGTTCGGCACCCACAGATGAAATACGTGGAAGCTGATCAATGAATAACACGGGCATCCTGTAATCTGCATTGCATTGCAGCAGACTGAGAGAATGATGGATGGCACAAGTGGACGAAAAATACTGTTTCAGAGGTTCCATACTTGAAATCTTGAGCCCATGAACAAACCTTTGCTTAGTGGTAAGGAAGAGGGTTACGTGAAACTGATATTTCTAGATGTAGTTCTTATTTTCCCCCTGTCAGGGTTTGGATTTTTTAGGGGGGGGGGGAGAGAACATATTCCATATGAGTCTTTCCATTGTGAAGAACATATTGTAACAGAATACCTTGCATAGCTTTCATCAGTCATTAAACTGAACAAAAGATGAAGGGATTGGTTGCCCATGCTGAGTCACTCTCACACAACTCAAGATACAGGCAAGGGGCTTTTTAACCCCCTCTTCTCCAAGTATGAACTACATTTCACTATGTTCTTTCCACATAGCACTGGGGAACTGAAGATTGGGCTCTAAAAGTCAGGAAAGTACTTTGTTCCATTGATAGCACACATATGGGAATACTCTTGGCACAGAACTTCTGTTCAAGTTTGGTTCAAGAATATTATTCCACTAAAAATTTCTCTGTGCATCTGTTCTGGCAAAACGATAGGGGAAAGTAGAATATATGCTATAATCCAAATCTTCAAAGAATTTTGACTGTCAACAATTAAAAGCTACTTCATCACACCAGTGATTACTATGGCAACATTCTGACTATCTTGCACTCCATTTGGATCAGATGTCAACTTTCAAAGAATTTAATGAAAGGGAAAGGATTAACAAAAGAGAAAGGATTAATGAGAAAGATAAAGAGAATTCTCTGAGAAATTGGGTGTAAGAGTTTTTCTCCTTTGATATTATGATTCTGGATTTGGGTCAGATAAAAGCATTTTCTGTGGTTAATAAAATATAGTTTTGATTCATCAAAAATAAGTTTAAGGATCTAGAATGACTTCTTAAAGTGGTAAGAAGAGGCCAACTAATATAGACTGACTTATTTTTTGACAATTTTGACAGCACAATACTATGGAATGCGCAGTGTCAACACAACAAGGTTGCGTTGACACTGCGCACTTAGCGCTTACGCAGGGGTGTAGGTTGGTCCCATTGAGCCCACGCAGTGCCTCCCTTGCGTCAACCGAAGCCAGCTGGCACGAGGGAGGCTCCATGATGGGACGGCTCTGGGATTGGCGGGAGGAGGGCAGGACGTGGGTGGGTCCAGGATTCTGTTTAGCAGGCACAGATCTGAGGAGCCCATACGGGAGGCTGGAGCCTCCCCTATGGCAAGGGCACAAATGTGCCCTTGCCATTGGGAGGCTCTAGCCTCGCCTATATTGTGCTGGATTTGGCACAGGCCAGCCGGCCTTGCTAATCCAGCGCAGTATAGGATTGCACCCTCAATCTCAGGGTTGTTATTAAACCACATAATAGCATGACTATGCCCCTATTTAGATTAGGCAACAGGACATTTTCCATGCCCACAACAAACATTTTCAATACCCACAGCCTACCTCCTACAGGATATTGGAGGTTTTCCTGCTGTGATGCACTTGCTATGGGAACTGATCAGCACTGTTGCCTAAGCAGAGCTTGTCATCTTAACACTATGCTGTTATTACACTATTAAATGGGTTTGTGAGAGTGTGCGCGCACACATGCACACACACACACACACACACACAGAGAGAGAGAGAGAGGGGGGAGAGAAAGAGAGAGAGGGAGAGAGAGATCCTCCTGTTCTAGGCATGAACTTGCAGCTAAGAAAAAACTTTAGTAATTCTTCTAATTTGAATTACTGTACTTTTGAGAGTCCTTCCCTCTATTTCTCACTGTCAGATCAATTATCAGTGTTCTTCAATTCATTTCCCTAGACACCCCTTTTAAAATGAACAGTTTTAAAAAGTTATCAACAATAATGGTTCCCTAGACGCTTGTTATAGCCTCTGAGCATTTTACAAAATATCAATAATTATGAATTTGTTTCAGTAATGTGATCGCCACAATGACAACAAAACTCAATTAATTAATTAAGTTGAGGATTATCCTGCATCAGCTTGAACTGGTGGGAATTCTGCCATCAACCTCAAGACAGAAAGAAGCAAAATTCAGATTAGGAAATTATATCACTCTACAGGCATATGTACATATTCACTTACTTGAAAACTGAATGGCAAATCCAGATTTGCTGATATAGAAGTCTGTGTCAAATTGGATTGTTACTATATTGAGGGTGCTGTGAATGCCTTCAGGAATAAGAGAGCCACTAATTTCTTTTAACAGCATGTCATTTTCAGGTGGACCATCCCAGACACGTAGTATATCATGTGATGCTTCTGTATCAAATGCAAGAAACTGGAGGCTGTTAAAACAAAACAAAAAACAAAAAACACCAGTGATTAATCATTTCACAATTAAGAACTTGCAAATAAATCTATGTTTTAAACAAATTATAGTTTAGATACTACAACCAGGCAGTATCTAACTAGGCAAACTAACCTGGGATTAGGCCCCAAGCCTTCTATTGCCCAGCAGCCAAACCAGTCATTATGCCATGGGGCTGGCTCCTGGACAATAGAAGGCTAAGGCATGTAGACATACACACCACAGGTTTTCATTAACAGAGAGTGTGGGACGGAGGGGGTCAGAAGTGAAGTGGAAGAGCCAAATCCAGAACTGCCTGGTTGCCAGGGGTGCAGCAATAGCCAAAAGGGGTAGCCACAGGGGTCTCCAGCAAAATAGTCTCTAGCTATTTTGCCAGTGATGATTTGAGCAAGCCTGTGTCCGGCTGCCTGGGCCTCCGCCAGAGATAAATCTTCCACCACCAGGTCCCAACCCCTCACGAGGCCGCCCTGCCCCTCCACCATCCAGAAGGAGCCACCCAGAAGGAGCACAACGCTAGCGAGGCGTAAACCTCCCTCTCGCCAGTGTTGCATTGCCACTTCTGGGCAGTGAGGGGCTTGCACTGCTGCAGCGCAGGCAGTAAGCCCTTACAGCTCATGTTGCACATGCCTTTTGGCATGTTTACGGCACCAGCATGAGCAGTTCGCTCGTACTGCTCGTGCTGGAAGGGTTCAAGATTGGGCCCTAAGTCTATATACAACAAAAACTGGAATAGGTTATTTAATCATGCTTAAGTTATCAGATTTATGAGATCTGCAGGAGAGGTTGCTATGTAACCAAAAGGATTCATTTTATAGCTCTTTCACTGGAAAAAATCGAAACAGGGACGAAGTGAAATAATACATGGCATCTATCCCAGATAAATCTTCTGAACAGACCATGCCCAAGACTGTCCACTTTTCTCACGCAAAGACTATTTATTTATTTATTTATTTATTTATTTATTTATTTATTATTGGATTTTTACCCCGCCTTATTGTGCCCGAAGGCACCCAAGGCGGCATTACAATATATATATAAAAACAATATAACAATTCACATTAAAAGCAATTAAAAGCAGTATTAAACAGTATAATCAAAAAATTAAGAACACAATTAAAAACAAATTTTAAAACCGTTTAAAACAACAAGCCCCGTGGATCATAATAACCAGCCAGCCTGTCAACAGTTAAAAGCTTTTTGGAATAAAAAGGTCTTCAGCCCCCGCCGAAACGTAAACAAGGAGGGAGCAGTTCTCAATTCTAAGGGGAGGGTGTTCCAAAGTTGGGGGGCCACCACCGAAAAGGCCCTCTTCCTGGCCGCCGCCCCTCTCACTTCTCCTCTCACTTCTCCTGTGGCGGCACAGTCAAAAGGGCCCCCCCAGATGATCTAAGAGTATGGGTTGGATTATATGGAAGAAGGCGGTCCCTCAAATACCCCGGACCCGAGCCGTAAAGGGCTTTAAAAGTCAAAACTAGCACTTTGAATCAGGCTCGGAACAGAACCGGCAGCCAGTGTAGTCGCCGAAGCAACGGCTCGACAGAGTCAAACCGACGTGCCCCAGCAACCACCCGAGCTGCCGCGTTCTGTACTAGTTGTAATTTCCGGACTGTCTTCAAAGGCAGCCCCACGTAGAGTGCATTGCAATAATCTAATCTAGATGTCACTAGGGCATGGGTCACAGTGGCCAGGTCCGCACAGCTCAGGTACGGCTGCAGCTGGCGGATCAGCCGAAGCTGAGCAAAGGCTCCCCTGGCCACAGCCGCCACCTGGGACTCCAGGTGTAGCTGTGAATCCAGAAGAACCCCCAAGCTGCAAACCTGCTCCTTCAGAGGAAGTGCGACCCCATTCAGGGCAGGACGATAGTCCAATACCCGAGCCGTGGATTTCCGAACCAAAAGCACCTGTCTTATCCGGATTTAATTTCAGCTTGTTCGCCCGCATCCAGCCCCCAACCGCCTCCAGACAGCGATCCAGGACCTCAACCGCCTCCTCAGAATCAGGGGGAAAGGAGAGATAACGTTGGGTGTCATCAGCATATTGATGGCACCCCACTCCAAACCCCCGGATGACCTCTCCCAGCGGTTTCATGTAGATGTTAAACAGCATGGGGGATAAGATGGAACCTTGCGGCACCCCAAACCTGAGAGGTCGGGGTGCCGAACAAGCCTCCCCCAGCACCACCTTCTGGGATCTGTCAGCCAGGAAGGAGCGGAACCACTTCAAAACAGTGCCTCCAAGCCCCAACCCGGCCAGCCGACCCAGAAGGACACCATGGTCGATGGTGTCGAAAGCAGCTGAGAGGTCCAGCAGGACTAACAGGGTCGCACTTCCCCCGTCCATCCCCCGGCGCAGGTCATCCACCAAGGCGACCAAGGCAGTCTCCGTCCCGAACCCTGGCCTGAAGCCAGATTGGAATGGGTCCAGATAATCCGTTTCCTCCAGAACCCTCTGAAGCTGGGACGCCACCACCCGCTCAATCACCTTGCCCAGAAATGGGATATTCGAGACTGGCCGAAAGTTGTTTAAATTTGTGGGATCCAGGGAGGGCTTCTTCAGGAGGGGGCGAACCATCGCCTGCTTCAAAGCAGGTGGGAGCACCCCCTCCCTCAGAGATGAATTCACCACCCTCCCCGTCCACTCGGCCAGCCCTCCCCGGGCAGCTCTAATTAGCCATGCCGGGCAAGGGTCGAGCGGGCAAGCAGCAGGTCTCACACTCCAGAGAATCCTGTCCACATCCTCAGGCTCTACAAGCTGAAAAGAATCCCAAATTATAGGATAGACAGGTTCCCCAGGGACATCACTAGATATGCCCACAGCGGCATCCAAGTCATGCCGGATCTGATCGACCTTATCTGCAAAGTGTTTAGCGAACTTGTCACAGCGAGCCTCCGTGTGCTCCTCCCCACCAGTAAGGGGGGCAAGATGTAAAAAACTGCGGACCACACGGAAGAGCTCAGCTGGACGGTTCTCTGCAGATGCAATGGTGGCAGAGAGGTGTGCCCTCTTAGCCGCCACCACTGCTCTGGAATAAGCTCTTAATTGGGCCCTAGCCCGTGTCCAGTCAGATTTGGCACGAGTCTTTCGCCACCGACGCTCTAGTCGTCTGCCCTGCCGCTTCATCATTCGCAGCTCCTCAGAAAACCAAGGAGCCGCTCTGATTCTGCGACTGGGCAGAGGACGCTCAGGAGCGATCTCATCCAGAGCCCTGGCCATCTCCGTATTCCAGAGGTCGACCAGGGCACCGGGAGGATCTCCAACTCTGGCAACAGGAAAATCCCCCAGAGCCCTCAGGAATCCGTCTGGATCCATCAGCCTCCGAGGGCGGATCATAAAATGTGATCCCCCGCCATTGCAGAGGTGAGAAGCCGCAACAAGCCTAAATCCCACCAGACAGTGATCTGTCCATGACAAAGGAGTGATCTTGGTCTCCTCCACCTCCAGATCGCCATCAACCTGCCCCGCAGTAAACACCAGGTCCAGCATGTGTCCCGCCTCATGTGTCGGGGCAGATATTCTTTGAGACAGACCCATGGTTGCCATGGAGGCCATGAACTCCTGAGCCGCAGCTGTTCCCGGGGCCTCGGCGTGGACATTAAAGTCTCCCAACACCAAAAGGCGGGGGGACTCCAACACCACGCTCGAGACCAGCTCCGTCAGCTCAGGCAGAGAGACTGCTGGGCAGCAAGGCGGGCGGTACACCAGCAGAATCCCTGTTCTGTCTCGCCCCTCCAACACAACACGAAGACACTCAAACCCAGTGGACTGCTGGACAGGGTATCTGGTGAGACGGATGGTATCCCGATAGACCATCGCAACCCCACCTCCCCGCCCCTGTAGTCGTGGCTGCTGAAGTACCCGGAAACCCGGCGGACAAATCTGGGAAAGATTGACCCCTCCCAGGGACCCCTCATCCAACCAGGTCTCCGTGATACATACCAGGTCGGCTTTCTCCTCCAAGATTAAATCATGGATAAGAGAGGTCTTGTTATTCACCGACCTGGCATTCAGAAGCAGCAGCTTCAGACTCAGGGGACTGTTGCCAGAAGTACCAGGGGTCAGAGGGATGAGGGAAGGGCCAGAAAGAGGGACAGTCTGTCTACGACTGACCCTCCTTCTCCTGTAATGTCCGCCCCCACCCCCACCGCCATATCTTATAGATATCATAAAGACTAGCCATGTTTATATATTTGTTTCCGTAAGTGTATCCTGTATAATGATTTCTACAATTCAGACTGTGACCCTGACAACTGCTCATCTGCAAGATTTACAGTGCAAGCCTATGTACATTTACTCAGAAGTAAATCTCACTTTATTCAGTGGGCTTACCTCACAGATAAAAGTGGATTGTACTATAGCTTTAAAATAGTAAATGTACACAGAGTGAATTACATTATTAGTTAACCAAACAGGACAGTGTGTGTTTACATAATAAAACTGCATACCTGACAATATTTCCTGGATCAACTTCAATCATCCACATGCAACGTAGATTATTGTCATAAGGAAAAGGATAGCCTGGAGATAAGATTCTGCCTGACGATTCTCCTTTAAATCGACCTCCACATTCAGCTAATGAAAACAAAGTGGAATTTTGTTAATATTTGCATTTTGCAATGTTGTTCCTTTTTTCCACAGTAAATCTATTTTCTCACTATTTATTATTTTAAGAGAAGTATGTCCCAACTAGGACTGGATTAATCATTATGTTACATAAGATAAAGGGGTTAGTGACCGCATAAAGTGAGCTCTTGCAGTAGCATTTTTTGAAATGGCACAAAGCAGTATTCCTAGTTTTCAAAAAAAATTAAAACAAAAACTAAACAAAGAAAAACAGAAATACGAACATTCTATTAGCAAACATTCTATTAGTAATACATATATTACACAATATATCATGCATGATATTAATAAATTATGGGCATCTGCTAGCCTACACATCTAAATTCAGTATTTAGAATATTAATGATGGAGCTTCTAAGCGTATTTAAATTTTTATCAGGATCCTTTTTTTTTAATCAGTAAAACCTTTTCCTCATCTGTAGTGCAATCAGAGACTCCAATAACTACAGGTCCTACGTCCTGACCCACACATTTGAGACCCATGGTTTTAACATGGTTTTAACTGGAGGCAGGACCTGTGCCTTCCAAGTGTAACTGGAGCTGTGCACGCAGTCTCACCCGACTCTCTGGAGGAATTCCCAGGGCCGAAAAACTCAACTTCCAGTATTCAGCCAAAAATCTAAAATTGCTATTTTCAGCCCTCAGAAGACCCTTTGCAGGTGGGTGGAGCACAAGGTCTGAATGCCAAGACCCATAGATTTGATAATGAGGCATGACTGTAGAATAGCATCCTATTACCCCTGCTAACTGGGCAAGAGGCACTTTTTCAAGTAGTGTCCCTCTTATATTTAGCCGGGGAAAAGTAACTGTCCTTCTTCACCCCAGCACAGTGTCTTTTCTAGTGGCTGCTGCTGCTTGTAGTCTACATTTTTGGACTGTGAGCCCTTTTGGGGGAGAGAGAGAGAGAGATTTATCATTATCATATACAAAGCTAAACAAGCTTTGCGAACCTTTTGTTGAAAAGCAGTATATAAATACTGTTGATTGACTGATGATTGATCGACTGACTGATGTAAGGTATGTGGGTCAGAGAGGCATGTGGCTCTGATTATGTGATAGATTCCCTGTGCACATCTTTGCTTGTTGTGGGATAAAGGGGAGAAGTTGACTTCTCATAACACTTCATAACACTTCATAACACTTCGGTTATGAAACTGTCCCCATGGCCTTTATACTCCAGCACAAGTAGGTACAGCTAACCTTTTTTCAACTCTTCAGCCCTACACCACTTTTGGAAATGTGAGCTGGCACTTTTTCCTGAGACCTAGCAGGATATATTGTGATGGGCAATTTGGGATCTCCCAAAACAAGAGATCCAAGAATGATGTTAAAGGAACACAGCCAGGAAGATTGTGGCTATATTCTGTATTCTGTTTCTGGTTGCACAAATAATAATACATCGCCTCACAGGTTAATAACTACATTTTCAATCTTTTTTTTTTTTACAAAGTGTTTGTGAAAGCTACAAAGAAATCTACTACCGATACAAGATGGTAGAGGATAATCCCATGCCCTTCTTTCTCCTGTCATACACTTAAGAAGACTACTTCCATGGAGCGTGTAACCTGGATTGCATCCATAAATGATGGTGCTGCCAGCAAAATGGCCTTGATCGCTTATCTTGTATCCAAACTGTGGCACACCTGGATCCTCGCAATGCGAAAGCTCAAAACCTGTGGAAAAAGCAAAAACAGTACTGTTAACAAAATTAAGACTGCCTTGACTCAAGAGCATGGTTTGCAATCAAGAGGTTACATTCTAGCTAGGCTGAATAAACGGAATTGTATCATATATGTGGCATTAAAATACCAAATATTCCCAAGGGAGGGGGCGGAGAAGTATTGGTCCTATTGATGAAGTAAGCTGTGTTCATTTTCTCCAAAATTCTACCTGTGATTGAAACACACTTCAAAAGAAAAGAAAAAAAAAGACCACAGAAGATGCAATTAGAAGCCCCTCATTCCTCCCCTTTCCCTGCCCACCTACCCCCATCCCCACACTGCTTTACATGATCCAGAGGGCACAGTGTGGTCCAGTGGGTCAGTAAAAGTGCTGCCAGCTCTAGTGGAGTGCTTGCTAAATGGCTGCCAATGGAGCGTGCAATTCTGTTCTGTTGTAAGCACTTCTGCATGACAACCCAATACTGAATAGGACTGGGCTGCAAAGTTTGTAAATAAGAGAACTGATGTAGTAGCCAGTAAATCAGAACTTCCCCAATTTGAATCTTGCCTCTGTTGTGCCCTCACTAGGTTGCCATGGGCAAGCAGCTCTCACCCTCAGTTTCCCATCTCTAACACGGGGATGATAATATTGAACCTAACAGAGTTGTCATAATACGACATCAAGATAATGCATTCAAAATGCTTTACACATAAATGCTAAGTATTATTATAAACAGTGGTTCAACACAGACATCCCAACATGCAACAGCATGATGCAGTCAGGCTGTTGCAGGTGATAATCAGATGAACAGATGACTGGTATTGCCAGTGTTGATGAGCAACTGGAAGGGCAGAGGCGGGTCCTGGATTCAGTGGCCCTAGGAACAGGCAATTAATGTTATCAAATCTAACCCTGCCAACCATCTTTCATATATGCATGGAACCAATCCAGCAAGAATCAGCAAGCTAAGAGAACCACAGAACGAGATGCACGATTTTGCTCATTTAGATCACATCCAGCAAGATAATTCATGCATGGAAGCTATCTTGGTTGGTTTGCAGCAATGTTTGGGCATAGTCTTTATTTGTTTAATACAGCCATACTGTTACATGGTTTTTATTATTTATTGATTTGTTGGTTGGTTTATTTAAGGAGTGCAGGTGACACACATTTGAACACATGTACTTGGGAAAGCAAAGGGCCAGTGACAATAAGCAATGCGGCTATTTACAGGATTGAGGACACAGATTAGATCCAATAGAAACAATAACAAGGCCTGCACATAGGAACAAAAGAATCAGAGGCACTGTACAGGGGAAATATAGCCTGGCAGTAGCGCGCGCGCACGCACGCACACGCGCACGTGTGTGTGTAATGGTGTTTTACAGTCCAATTCTATGCTTCCCTTTCTCCTTCCCACCAGTGCAGCCAAACCCACCCCCTTCCCAGACGCAGTCCTTGTTTAATTCTCTTCCCTGCTCCATCACCACCCCCTTCCACAGTTCTCCTGCCCCACCTTCCCCTTACTTGGGTTGCCATAACTGTGCAGAAGGCTGCTGTGGCCTCCCCACCGGCACTCTGGCAGCACATGGCTTTATGTGCTGCCAGAGGCCCTTTTACAACTGCCATAAAGCAATAGCCGCTGGTAGAAAACTTGTTAGTGCTCAATAGGATTTGAAACACAAGCTGAACATCAGCCAATGATGTGATGTGGCTGCAGAAGAAGAACATGGATTGCTGTGGGCTGGATTCACAAATGCATAGAATTCACATCATGTTAAGTAATAGTTCTAGTTATACCTCACTTGGAGTACTGCATCTGGTTTTAGACACCATGTTTATGAAGGGTATTGGTAAAATGGAGTGAATTCAGAGAAGAGCAATTATGGCTGCAATCAGTGATGTCCTCTCGTAATGAAGAACGGGAACGCTGGGCAGGACTTACGCGTGATTGGCAGCCCGTCCGTTCCGTTCCACAGCTGCCCTGGCCTTGGGGGGCTGCCCCCAGTTGGCGCGCCCCACCGCTGCTCGCGCCCCCCACCCGTCCCCCCTGGCGAGCAGGCACCCCACCGAGGCCAGGGCAGCCGCGGAACGGACGGGCAGCCAATCACGCGTATGTCCCGCCCAGCATTCCCGTTCTTCACTACGAGGTGACATCACTGGCTGCAATCCTATGTGCACTTGTCTTAGAGTACGCTTAACTGAATACAAAGGAAGTTCAGAGTAAACATGCATAGGATTGCACTGCAAGGTGGTAAGGGGTTTGGAAACCAGTTCCTCTGAGGAAAAGATAAACAAACATGGTATGCTCAACATGGTGAAGACTATAGGGGAGACCTGATTCCCCTCCCCCGCAAACATCTGAAGAGCTGTTACATGGATGAAGTAAAAGAAGGGCTTACTTTCTGTGGTTCCTAGACTGGAACCAATGGGTTGAAACTACAGGAAAACAGGTTTAGGTTAGATATTTAGATTTAGGTTCTTAGCTATAAAACGTGTCCAGCATTGGAACAGTCTGCAGATGTTGCCATTTCTCATTGAAGTTTTTATAGCAATTGCTGGATTGCCACACGCTAGCAGCAGTCACCTGCCCTGAGTAAAGGATTACACTTAATACTCTTCAAGATCCTCTCAAACTCTAACATTTTGTTAACATGTAATCAAAATTTTCAACAACTTGAAATAAACATGTAAATAAATAACTTATTAATTAATAAATATAATATATATTTATATATTTATTTATTTATATATATAATATTATTTATGTAATATAAATATAATATTTATAAATATATAAATAAATAACACACACACACACACACACACACACACATTATAATAATAACTTCCGATTCAAAACTGTATCATAACCAAGTTTATGGTGACATAATTATAAATATACCCATCACACTCATAAAGTTATCTGTCTTTAAACTTTGTCTATCTTTAAAGCCCTTGGAAAATGATCTTAGCTATACTGTGACTCTGCTCAGTATGCTTCTAAAATTTTAGCAGTCATTATTGTATCAAAGTAAATAAATGACTTGTCCTTTTGTTGTCCTACTTCCCAAAATACATACTGGTATAAACAAGTTGAAAACCTTCATCCGTTCCTTCCGAATCTGAATTAAATTCAAGCCAAAGATGATTTGAAGTACTACTCAGAGTCAATCCTCGCAGTGAAGCTCCAGTAAATGCCCCCAGCATGTGTGCTGTATTATCCCGTCCATCATATATCTGTAAAACAAATTGGCCTTGGACAATTTAAAGAGTTATAACTTAGGAAAGGCAAAGGAGGTCCCATATTTTAATCATGGGACAGTTCAGGACTGTTCCATCTCCTTGTTTTTGTCTTAGACACATGATCCTCACTCCTTTCGAACTAAGCCAATTTACTGCAGATTTTAAAGGGGGAAAGTATGACTATGGCCAAAGTGCAAGCCTTTCGTTGCAGCATAAAGTTGTTAAAACATCTGTGGTTATGTTGCCATTGCTAGTGGTGATATTTACATGTATGTACTATTATTCTGGTATATCAATTTCTACACCAGCCATAGAAATGACATGGGAAAATGAAATCTCCTTCCAAACATGAATACCAAAGCACTCTTTGCATTGTCTTGCTAAACAAAGTTACACATTGATATCAGTAGTATAAAAAGAACAACAACAACAACAACAACAAAAAGATCAGCTGAGGAGGAGAGTGTACAGGGATATTGGGGTAAAGAGATATTTTTTCCCTTACCCTGAGTAAAGCCCCAACCTGCCCTATCGGGCTTCTCGGATCCATGCCAGCTAGTTAGTTGGTGCAAAACAGTGAACCCTGGTGTAATGCCAGATGGGCAAGGAAGAGGGGTTAGGATACGTTGGAGCCTGCTCCGCCAATCCACCCGTTAGCCACCCCAGGTAGTCAGAAAACACTTCCTCACAAGTAGTCAGAAATGTATTTCATGGCACTTCTGTGGCACTCTAGCCAATGCAAGGATAGCTACGCCAGGTCAGGCAGGGGTTAGGATTGTGCTCTCAATAGCATATGGTAAAGGATTTAATTAACACCTGACTTGGATAATTCCAGTAGTAGTGGATGGTCATTGTCCTGATCTGGCCAAACGCCTTAAGTTATAACTGCTGTAATCAAGGTAGCTGTTTCATATTTTCCCACACACCTATTTCTGTGCTTATTAGCAAATAAATATACAGATTAACTGAAGCACAGCTAAAGCTAAAGGAACAACACAAAGCAAGATGGTGTGCATAAGTGTGTGCGTGCATGCAAGAAATTGCATTTCAAAGCAAGGAACACTGACACTATGAAGCTGCCATGAAAACTAGCATTAACTAGCATAAAACTGCCCCGTTTCACCACCACCCCCGCCCCCATGGCTGCCTTTCCTGCTAGCAGCCATTTGGTGACAGGGGAAGAGCTCTGCCACACTGGCCCAATCCTCAGTAGGATTGGGCCATTAATCTACAATACTTCATATTACCAAAGGAAGTGTGGACCATGAAACAGCATATTATGTCCCAGCAACTAACCGAAAAGCTACATTAAGGCACATGAATGGTTTCCCCATTAATTAATGTAAATCCTTAGGATTGTCCATTTGGTATTCTGCTCGTTTTTACTTGAGATGCATAGCCTGTTCTACTGGTAAGAAGAAATAGCTCAGGGGTAGGATGGCAGATGTTTTATGTATGATACCTGTGTTTCATTGACCTCTCTAGTTTCTAGCTTCCAATTAAAGTGGGATTGAATGGGCTAACAGGACAAATAATTAGCTCAGTGTATGGCAGCTTCCTAGTTACTCAGTTTGTTCACAACTTAACCTTGCTTTGTAGTTCCTACCTCTGTATGCCTATATCTCTCATACTCCTTTCTATTCTGGATATCTCCTCATATGAGTTTCATTCTGCTAAAGGATGTGAATAGCAAAAAATTGACAGGGCGTATTATTAAACAAGATAATCAGGGAAGCTCTGTTCCTGAAAGCAGGGGTATAATATTTTCAGATCACAATATTGGACATATATGTTTCTTGGATCAGAGTGGATGAAATAGAAAATTGTGCCCAACACTAACTTCCTGCATGCCCACTTCACTAGAAATACAAATTCATATAGCTATGATGGTTAAATGTAGAGTTCCCCTTAACTGCATTGTAATAACTGATGTATGCCATATGTTTTGAGATAATGAATACATTGCCCCAAAATTGCAACATACCTTAAGAACATCTCCTTGTGCTAAATGAAATGTTCTGGCAGAAATATTGATTCCCTTCCCAGCTTGCACTTGAATGCTGTAAATACATTCATGGTTGTTTTCATAGTTGAGTGGGTAATTGGGGGACAGCAAAATTCCTTCATTATTTGTTGCAGAGGCTCCACATTCAGCTGTAGATAAAACAGAATTTGAGGTATAGCTCAGTACAGACCATACATTATTTCAGTTATGGTAAATGTGGGAGTTTGAATGCAATCTAATGTCATATTGTTAATATTTGTGTCTTACTAGAGATTTTTTTTTTAAGGGTATAAATGATCCACTAGAACATCTTGACAGATATATATGAACACCATTCCAATTAATATATCACTACCTTTTTGTCATAGTCAACGTGATGTGTATTGCAAACTGATTATTACACTGGTTTATTATTATGGTTTACTTTATTTTATTTTATTTTAACAACAGAATAATGATTAACAACAGGAATTCTCCAACTAATTCTCAAAACAAAATTTCCAGGTAATTTTGCTTCACTTTTAGTAGCACTTCTATTTCTGTTTGTTTTTAAACATGGTACAGTTCTGAAAACAGACAAAACAAAAACAATGACATCTTGGGAGATACTTCTACAGTTTTAGAAAGGGTAGTCTCCAGTGCTGACTCAGTAAAATTAAACAGTGATGAATAGCATAAATAATGATGGGAAAGAGCTTTCATTCAAAACTGATCAATGAAATCAAAGCAATAAAATAACTAGAGGGAAACCACTTACTGAAACTCTGTTAAGGTTGAAGAAATGTTTTGAATACTTCATTAAACTCAAAGAAGTGATATTAAAAAAAATAGTATAATGAATAACAACAGAAGCTGTATAACTTGCAGTTGAAGAAGGGAGGCAGGGAGAGAGAAAGAAAAACACTGTGCATCAACTTCTTATAACATGCTATAAAAAGTGATAATAAATGAAGAGGCACAGGGTGTCAGAATGACATTTTGTCCGTATTTCCCCCCACTAAATTTAGGGTACAAGTAATACATGTTGATGTTATGCTGATATATGCAATCCTCTTCAATCATGGATCACACTGATGAAAACATTTACGTAGAAGTGCCTGGCTTTAATAAAATATTGCATAAATCATCCTAGTGTAAATGAAAACATTGTGCATGAAAATGTGAAACAAATATTCCAACCCCACCTTTTTAAATTAGGTCTATAGAAGAAAACATTACTGTTATCTAGGTGCAATAATCTGAATAAGCATAAATCCATTTTAACTGGATTACTGGTTTACAATATAGAGTAGGCACACAATATCAGTGGGGATTCTGTTCCTGGAAAACACACACACACACACACACACACACACACACACACACACACACACACAGGTACGTAGATACTGAAATCTGCAGATGCCGGAATCCACAGATTTTGGTAGCCCTTTGAACCTCCAAAGGTGATCAGAGAAGTGTTCCTGTCGCCTCCCGAGGCTTTCTGAAGCTTGGAGATGCCACTGGTGGTCACTCATGGCCTCTGAAGACCTCAGAAAGCCATCTGAAATTAGATTAATAAATGAATTTTGATGGATATACTTGCTCAGAATATTATATGAGGCTTGGCTTGGTAATAGCTTATTACTAATAATTTTTGAAGAAATGTATTGCAGTTAAAATAGATTGTACTTTAGTGATGTAATCTCTCCATAACCTTTTGTGTATACCTTGTGTTATTCCCCCCTCCCTTTTCGTACAAATGTTTCTCCTTTCCCATTACTGTATAGTAGAAAAATAAAATTATCATGGGAAAAAAAAAAGAAAGCCATCTGAAATGATTTAAAGTGAACATTTGGGTTTTGCCAAAAATTAAAAGTTAGCATTAAAGTGCTCCGGGCTTTATTTAAGCCCAGATAGGCCATAGGTGGATGTGTGTGGCCTCTCCAGGCTTTGGAAAGTCTCTGGAGGTGATCAGAGCAGTGATTCAGTCTGCTTGACTGAGGTCTGCTTGACTGCTTCAGAGGTTTAAAGGGCCCCCAAATCCGCAGATTTCAGCATTGTGGATTTTTATATCCATGGGGGTATCCACAGGATGGTCAACATCACTTGGGGATGTGTTGGCCTAAATCTGTGGCCTAAATTCTGTGACTGAAGAGGGACTGTGCTCATTCCTATTGGATCATGAGTCAATAGGTAATGGATGATATTAGATGAAAGGGAAAATAAAGGAAGGGGACCCTTCCTCCTCTACTCACAACGGGAGAAACTGTATGGATAAAGGTGATAGGATGCATCTGCAGAAAGGCTTCTTGTCACATTTCCTACTTTTAAAACTATGAATGTACAATAAATTGTAGTGGAAAGTCAAATATTTCTGATTAAAAAGAATACACACCAGTGCAAGAATAGATGTCAATATACTGAACGAACAAGGCATCTCCTTAGACTCGCATTTGATATTTCATTAGTGCAAGTCCAAGGAGAAAAGGGGGTTGGGGACGCTGCAAAAATGGAGCGTAGGATCAGATGTGCACCATCCCGTAGGGTTCACCCCATCCCGCAACCTCCTAACTCAATCATGTTCCTGTGCCCCCCATTTCAACCAATCACTGTCCTGTTCCCTCCTTCCCATCTCCTGTGGTATCTTACCTGCTTCTAAGGGCATCTGGAGTTCCCAGGCAGGAAGGCTTTGGCCTTCCCACCAATGTGTGCTACTGAGCAAGCTGGCGGAAAGTGCTTTCTAGCACTTTTTCAGCAGTGGGTGGCAGCAAAACACGTGTTATGCTGCTGGCCAGAGACCATAGAATCAGCTCAGAGGTTCTCAAACGGGGTCAGAGAACCTCTGGCCCTGTTCCCTTAAGGGGCAGAGAGGAGAAGGCAGCTTCGATCTACTTACTGATTGAAATGTTCGCCTCATGGGGATGTGAGGAGCCCCATGGCCACCTTCACAGGGCTCCCCAAGGCTCAGAATATTAAACACCAGCAACACTAGATCGCAAAACTGGAAGTCGGTTGCAATAGTTAAAAAAACAATATTCCAAGTTTGGGAACTGCTGGATTAGACTTTCAGCTTACTATTCTTTTGTTTTGTGGTTTATTTGTTATTGTATTGTGTTTTTTAATTAATATTTAAATGTAATATTATTACTCAGACATTCTCCCCCAATAGTTTCAACAGGTTAAATATTGGTTGAGGGGGGTGCAGGCTGCAATTTTAGCAGGAAGATTGCATGCTCTTTGTTCCTTCTCTTCAAGGATATATAGGTGTTTTTTTTTGTTTGTTTTTTTTGTTTACAATAAAGAACAGTCCTTTTTCTAGGTTTTGATGTAGTCTGCTAATGGCTATGGACAAAAAGAATCTTAAGACAATGCATAAACCCAAACTTCATACTACAGTTGTTCTAATATCTGGATTGGATTTGAAGAAACTGAGCTCACTGTGGCACCCCCATGAAAGCATGTACATGTGTAAATAAACTTGTTGCTGCAAAGATGCCATTCATCTCTAGAGCATCTTTCTTCAAAGGGTTCCCATCAATGAAGAGTACCCAGCTGAATTTCACACCACTTGGAGAAGGAAATGAAACACTTGTAAGAACCCCACTTCACCCCTGACAAGGGGTTCAGCCAAAGAAGAAAGGCAGCTTTCTTAGTAGAAATCAGATAATCTCAGGATGAGCTGAAAGAAAATATGGGAGGACTCCAGCAACAGTGAAAAGAAATTCTAAGTACATCAAAGAAGACCTTCAGTGATAAAATGAAGTATTCCCTGTACCACAATAAGGCTTGATGAAGAGGAAAGGAGTCTTGGAGGGATGAAAGCTTACCTGGATTTCAGTCAGTATCTGAAAATTAACAAGCTATTACTAGACTAGAGCTTGCCAGCAGGAATGAGTATGAGAGAAACTGCATAAAGGTCTTAGGAATCTGAAAAATTCTGGAAATACAATTGCAGGCAGTCAAGCAGGAATGTCAACACACATTAAAAGTGAGTGGCCTATCGTAGTTTAGGTTTTAGGTAGGAACCCTGGGTTCCTTGGAAGCCTATCAGGGAGCTTCAGGGGCAACAAACATTTTCTGAAAGACAGATTGCCCAACCTGACTAGTTTTCATCTGCAATCAGATGGGGAGTATTGGGCGTGTTCTAGGGCCCACCTTTCATTCACACAACGCAACAGTGGGTTGCTGTGGGTCAGAGAAGCACCTGGTGTGAACACTGCATTCTGTAACATCCCCCAAACTCATTTGCAATACAGAGAGTTTCCATGACAGACATGCAGGAGTTATCTGGCAGACAGACTAATACAGTATGCTTTGCTCAAGTAATTATATTTTTTTCTCTTCTTTAAAGGCAACTGGCAATTGTGGTGCGTGTGACTGAGAGTGAGTGAGGGAGAGAGAGATCAGGATAGAGACTGGGTCTGGGCCTTCAAGCCCTATCCTCACTCCACATCTGATTCGGAATTCTGCATAGTACTGCATAGTACTGGTATTTCTCCTGGAAGAAGCTCCTGAAGGAAATAGCATTCATCAGTGGTGATCTGGGTAATAAATGCAACAAGAAGAAAGGGGAAATTCCCCTCTTTTCATACCACGATTTTGATATTGATCCCTCAACTCCACAGCTTATTCTGACACCTATTTAAGCATTAAAAAGTCTGCAGTGTCAAATTATATGCTTAATTTAACATGTAGTTCGGCCCTAAGCTTAATTACTAATAATTGCTTTAGAGATTTCAGTAAAGAGACAACATATGTGAAGCATTTCTGTCCAACCTGTCAGAAAGGCAAAATTGGCAGATCAGCTTATAATTTGGAGGAAAGAATTTTCTACAGCGCTGGGCAGTGAGTATCCCCACTGGGTGGCAGAGAGGCTTCTTGGGATGGGGTAGACGGGGATGGGTGAGGAACTGGGCAGATGGAGGGTGGACTGATGGGAGGAGGATCGTGCCCAGGAGGGGGTCCAGACAGTAAATCCAATGCCCTCTCCAAGGCCGCAAAGCCCAACACGAGCCTCCTTGGTTCTGCGTCAGCTCAGGAGCTGGCGCTGATCCAAGGTGACCCATTGGGGCCAGCAGAGTGCTGCACAGGGTAAGGGAACAAATGTTCCCTTATCCCAAGGAGATCCTGGTGGACGCTCTGAACCCACGGGATACAAGGGCAGCCATTTCAGTGCCGCTGTTCCGCATGGCGCCAGAGCAGCACAGGATTATGCTGCCCGACTTCATATAGAACCTCCAAACCTGACAAGTGGAGAAGACATGGGAGATGCAAAGGATATATTGTATCAAAACTAATAGACATGTTACCATGCTTATCCATGCGGTATAGTTGCAACTCCATGGACAATGACTACACATACAAGCAAATGAAAGCAGCTGACCACGTACCCACACACCTGGGCAGAGGTGCACTCCACACACGTCGGCCACCACCAAGACAGATAATCTCTGAAGCACCTTCTAAGCGGTATCCAGATGAACAAGAGAATGTTAAAGTGTCTCCTACTCCGAAGTTAAATCCTATTCTGTTTCCAAATTGAGGAGTTCCAGGATCGTCGCAGGGTTCAAGATTATATTCTGAGAGGAAAAATAAACTATACTTCAACACATATTAAATCTTTTTTTTTCCTCACCCATCCTTTTCTGTTATTCCACATATTTATACCTGAGCATCCATTTAGCTTTCAGATAAATTTTCAGAATAATTGGTCATATAAGTAAATAGGCAATTCAGCTACAATGTAAATATTATCATAAATGTTCATAGCGTCTGCAAGATGCGTGCTTACCATTCCTACAACAGCAATAAATGCCTCTGAGCCTGACACACAAAATGAACCAAAATAACTGTGCAGCATAAAAGCATGACCAATTTCCTGTTGGGCTCATTTGGAATAACACTTCTTGAAATTAGAACTTCAATTACTCTGGTGCAGCCTGATTTTCCCACTGAATAATTTCCTTTACAGTTGATTCTAATTTTCTTCAGCATCCACTACCACAGACAAACTGAGCTTATTTTATTACATAAAATGACAACAAAAGCAACTGTGAAAAATGATTTTTTTTTTTTACAAGTTACTTGACAATGCATTTCTCATTTGAATCTTTCCTCTTCACCCCTACCCCCAAGCCAGGTCTAGTAGAATAGTGATCTTTTTTTTTTCTCACTTTATACAAATAGCACATTATGTTCCCTTACCAGAGAAAGTAATATTGAATCCTTCATATGATATTGAAAAGTCAGAAATAAAGCGCAACTGAGCCCTGAAATTTCCATAGAGACCGGCGTTGATTGCTGATGGAAGTTCTGAGCCAGTCAGGCGTGCCAGCGGCTGAGTGAAACTGCCATTCTCTGTGATTAGTAAGTAGTCGTGATGATCTTCCAAATGAAAGGTGTGAAAGGTGAACTGCACTCCTATTAGAAAAATAAAATTAGACTCACATGGTTAACATGAAAGCAATTATATCACTGATTAAACTCATACATTCCATTACAACGCCGCCTCGGAAAATTAAACAAGCCTTATATTACCTTTGCCCTCATATCCTTAAAAAAAGTTGATAATTATATATTTTTAGTCATTTTGTTGTATTTGGAAGATGGGTTAAAGTGTGGACAGTATAAGAGGTTGGCCAAATCAGGCACTTGTCAAGGGTCCGTGTGATCCTCAGGAACTGTTTGGCATTTGTCAAGAGTCCTGAGCTTCTCAGGAACAGGACCCCTGAAGTCCCTCAGCACCAACTTTTACATTTAATTACAACAGTCAGCTGCAGGTGTTGCTCCGTGATTCCCCCTTTCCGGGATACTTGCTTTCTGGGTGGCAGGCACCTGAGCTGACGCTGCAGCACTGGAGTGGGCGCCGGTACTCCACTTCTGCGCCACTCACGTTTGGCTAGCACACGGGCTATTCTGGGTGGGGGGAAGGCGGGAAGGAGGCGTTACAGGACAGGGGAGGGCATTCCAAAGGGTGAGGCAGCCTGGAGAGGGAGGTGGAGTCTGGATGCAGCTGCATTGAAACCCAGGTCCCGGGGCTGTGCAGCCCCAATTTGGGCCATTGCCACATGCTCAGACTTGTGTCTGCTAAACAGCAGGCGCAGATCCGAGCAGCCCCATCAGGGCAGCTATTACCTACTCCAGGACAAGGGGAACATCCCCTTGTCCCATGGAGGCTCTGTTCTAATCACAACTTGCGCCTGGATATTGTGCAGGTCTGCAACGCAGGTTACAACTGCACTATTAATTGAACCTCCATGTACATTAGTATTGATTCCAGATAACAGTTATTTCAATCCTGACTGAGCATCATGAAAGATGAAGTGGTAGGTCCAAATGAATAGACTTATCAACTTTGATTCATTTCACAACTTGCTTTGCATTCTGATTATGAAAACTAAATGTGCAGTGAAATACTAAGAGCACAATCCTAAACTGGAGTTAGGCTGGCATAAACTAAGGCAGCAAAATTTGTCCAGCACATGGCCCACCATAATGATGTTTTGACTACTCTCGGAGTCAGGGAGGATGGCGCATGTTGTGTGCTGGCCTCTCTGACTCTGAGAGTGCACCAAGCATACTTTATGGTGGCCCTTGTGCTGGCCATATTTTGCTGGCTTAGTTTATGCCAGCCTAACTCCAGTTTAGGATTGCGCCCTAAATTAACGAAACCTATTTTATACCAGACAAATTAAGTGAGCCCTAGTATATTTTAAATACACATCACATAACCTTAACAGCTCAGGCCTATTCATGTCTACTCAGAAGTAAGTCATTCAATGAGATTTACTCCAAGAAAAAACATATGCATAGGGCTGTAACGGTAAAGGTTTCCCCATGACCAAATGGTCTAGTCGTGACCGGCTGTAGGGGGCGGTGCTCATCTCCGTTTCAAAGCCTGTAGAGCCGGTGTTTTGTCCAAGGACAAGCTTCTGTGGTCATGTGACTGGCATGACTCTACGCCGTAGCACACGGAACGCCGTTACCTTCCCACCGAAGTGGTCCCTATTTATCTACTTGCATTTTTAGGTGCTTTCGAACTGTTAGGTTGGCAGGAGCTGGGACAAGCAACAGGAGCTCACTCCGTTGCACAGTCTTGAACTCCCAACCTTCCGGTCGGAAAGCCCAGCAACAGCGGTTTAACCCACTGCGCCACCACGCCCCGCAAAGGACTGTAGCCTACCTTAATTAAATAATAAAACAGCAGCCCAATCGTAATTAACTTTCCAGCGTCAATGTAGCCAGCAGGATGCTCACTGCATCCAGTAGTGGGAGGACAGCCATGGGGGCCTCCTCAAGGCAAGGGATTATTTGTTCCCTTATTTGGGGGGGGGCATTGCAGCTGCAGCTGTACTGGAAAATTGGTCAGGATTGCACTACACGTTAAAGAGTTAAGGCATTTTCAACATTTACTTTTGCTTCAAGAAGCCGGGAGACAGGAATATAAGGAATGCACCCAAACACATCCACCATGTAAGCTGTAACAACTTTGTGCAATCACAACATATAAATTGAGTTACACATCACACACACTTGCCTTGGTCATTCAGTACAATGCTAGGTAGGGAGATGCAGACAAGCAAAAATTGTACAGGAAAGATCTTCACTAACCATTGCTACAAATACATCTCTAGGGCTGAAGAAGAAAAGGAGGGAAGCCATAACTGCAGGGTGACCTTGCCATGATCTCAGATAGCTGGTAACATCCAGAGCTAGGCTCAGCCATTCTGGGATGGTTTGGGCTAGTTCCTCAGAGACAGTTTCTCTCTGTGGAGAAGTGTGGAGGGTATTGATTGGATTGCTGGATTCTGCATGCATGTGATTGGGTGGGCTTGCAATTCCTTGTTGGGGTGTATAAGCACTTGATTGTTGCTGGCTAGGGGGTCATATGCATGTACCGTAAATACTTGTATATAAGTTGATCACATGAATAACCAAAGGCAAGTTTTAACCCCAAAATAATAAAATTTGCTATGATCCATGGATAAATCGATGGTAAAATTTGGGTTGGGGGTGAGGAAGTAATGAAATTCTTTGAAAATGACTTATCAGTAATTGTTCTGAGGCAGCAACAGCAAACAAAAAACTGGAGACATTTCACCTTCTGAGGCAGCACAGAAATGGGCCTATTCTCCAAGCAGGAAATAAGAGGAATTATTATGGAAATCTTATGCTTTGTGCGGAATATAGTACAGCACTTCTATAGCAGCAGCCCTCATAACAACTACAATTCCTATAAGTGCCTTCACCTCTGCCTGTTTGGAGAAGAAGGCAAAATGGCTGCCTTTTTTGTTTGCTCTCTGTTGGTGCCTCAGGCCAATTACTGGTAAGTAAATTCCTCCTCCCCATCCCACATTCTGCTTCTTAGCCCGTCCACCCTGAAGCTGCTGTTAAAAGCTTTATTTACCATTCTGACCCATGTATAAGTTGACCTATGTTTTCAAGCAAATTTTTTCCAACTTATACACACATATATGGTACTTGTTATGTGCACCTTAAATAAACCTCTTTTTAAAAACTATTTCATGTACCTCTGCTTATTGGACCTGGGCAAGGGGTGAAAATTCCCTGATAGGGCCCAATTCTATCCAACTTTGCAGAGTTGATGCAACCGCAATACAGCCCTATGGTAAGGGAACAAACATCCCTCTACCTTGAAGAATCTTTCATGGCTGCCTCCCCATACTGCAGGATGCAGCACATGCTCCAATGGCAAAGCCACATCAGTGCTGGAGAGTTGGATAGGATTGAGCCCTAAGAGGCTGATACATTCTGCAAACTGCATGTTATGCCACACGTGGCACCTGGAAGTAGTTGGTGGTGACATGCTGACATCACTACCAACTGCTTCCAGGAGGCCTATTTTGAGCCAGTTGGAGGCAGGGGCAGGTGGGAGGGCCCAAGGTGAGCTGTTCTGCTCACCCCACTGACCTACAATCCACAGGCCTCCCGTCTGCAGCAGCAGGCAATCTGCTCACTGCACTGGTGCAGGGGCCCTAAGTGTGGGGCCCAATGTGACAACATTGGTCACATTGGCTTAAGGCCAGCCCTGGCAGCCACACAGCAGTTCAGGTGGTGACCTTCTTGCCCAGCCCTGCCTCCCGAAGAGCAATGAATACAGAGTCCTCTCTAGTTGAGTGACTGGGGAGAAGCATATCTCCCTCAGTGTTTTCTCTCCCGTTTGTGTGCTGAGTGAGCCATTTGGAGCTTGGGCGATGTTGCACACATCCCACCTGCGTTAGGGATAGTCTGAGATTAGCTGGTCACCTGCAGGGGTCAGATAGGCATCTTTTGCTTTCTGCCTGATTGGCACGTAGCAAGAGGCAGAGAGGTGATATATGAGCCAGTTTGGTCACTTCTGGCAGGTATAACATTGGACTGGTGATGTTGCACCCATTCCACCTACCCTAGGGAGTGCAACCCCATTCAGAAAAAAAGAGAAGCTAATCCAATATCTATATTGCAAGTCTCCAGAGTAATAAAGCCTCTAGTCTGTCCAGATTAAATTTCAGTTTGTTAGCCAACATCCAGTCTCCCACCAATCTCAGACAATAGCCTAGGATTTCCATGGTATCCAAGCACTGGTGACACCCAACTGAAATACCTGGGTGATCTCTCCCAGCAGTTTAATATAGATACTATAACGTGTTCTGAGTCCACGGATAAAGAGGACCCACTGTAGTAACAAATTCATACAGAGGTAATAGCAGAGCAGGAAAATATAGTTGTTTGAAAAGGCAGAATGTGTCTGTCCCCCACTGACCAATTAAATGGTTTCTGGAACGTGGGAAAAAATGAAATGAGGCAAAGGCATTCCAGCATATATAAACAACAGGTGAATCATTTACCTTTTCCATGGGTAACATCTACGGTCCATGTGCAGTTCAGTGAATTTGGATACAGTTCAGGGTAACCTGGAGATAAAATAGTTCCACTGGGTCCTCTAACATCTCCTCCACACAAAGCTGGGAATTTTAAAAAAGTACAGAACACAGCAATTCATATTAAAACTAAGAATGCAAAAGAGCAAGATGAACTTCTATTATCTCTTTTTAAACAATACCCTATATGTGGGAGTGCCAACAGTTCCCTTGGGTGACAAATATCTAATCATAGCCAATATTTACACAAAGTGCTATGAAAGGGAACATGATTAATTAATTGTTGAGTGGCTTTGGTAATAAGTATTGTGAAAATGAACTGCTAATTATACTGCTTGATTCCAGAGAATTCTTAACGAACAAAAATGTATCTTTTGTACATACAAACTGATTTATGGTGGGTTTTTTTGTTTGTTTTTTTGTTTTAATATCACAATGAGTGTTAAATGCACATCTAAGTCATAAATGGCGGGAAGATGCAAGCAAGGCAGAAATGGAAACTCAGGGCAGACATGGACAATAATTTTTTTAAGAGTTCAAGAGGCCGCATCCTCCCAGCCTGCCCTCCACCCACCCAGTTCCTCCATCCCTCCTGCCCTTATTCCCCTACTCTCTTTAATGATTTAAAGCCCAATCCTAAGGACATATAGTGTCATTAATGCACCATAAAGCATTTCACGATACAGTGGGAGGAGGGAGCGCTGAAGCTGGGCCAGCCTCGGCACTGACTGGAAGGGACACCAGCATTCCAGAAGCACCAGTGACTTGTAAGTGAATTCAGGGCTGGGGGAGGAGGGAACAGAACTGGGCAGGGGGAGGGGAAGATCGGGCCCACATGGGGGATGGGATGAGTGGTGGCCTCCACGGTTGGATCTTCTGCTCCACTTTGGGCCAGGCTGCCCGACATGGGGTTGCTCCAGTCTCTGCTGGCAAAATAGCTGGCAGAGACTCAAGTGTCCCAACTGCAGGGGCTTTCCCTGGAAGAGGGGGACTCCTACAGCTTCCACAGGATACAGCAGTAGCCTTTGGTACCACTGCTCCTCAGTGAGCCAGGTAGCTCAGAATTGGGCTATTAGTGACTTGGGGAAAAACTTTTTTTTTTAAAAAAAATTATTGCAGAGTAGGACATTTGAAAAACCAGAGATTTTGTCCAAAGGCAGAAAACGTTGTCACTTCTGGCAACACATCTTACTATATAGGGTTTGTATATATTTCCATATAGGGAAGCAATTCACACTGTTTGAGATCTACTGCATTAAAATAAATATGCAGTTCTTTTGTTAACAGATGATTGAAAAGAATCCAAATGAGTTCATGGTAGGTGCAGACTCTGGGAAAATGGTTCTGTAATTAGTGGTCAAGTCCAAACTTGGCCCAGTTCAAGAAAATCATTATACCATGAGAGCTGATGGTGAAAGAATAGTAAAATGTGTTGAGCCATGAATCTATAAATGGACTAGAATAAATATACTCAATCTCGCCTTTAGAGGATATTTATTCAGTGGACAATTGCCATTTAGTGATGTGCTCTAGAGAAGAGTCTCATTTACTTAATGAATTGTACTCTAGTTCAGTATCTCCAAGAAGAAATTTGTCACAATGTGTAATGTTATTGCACAGCAGAGAATACTGTTCACAGGGAGCTCCTTAATAGTGTTTATTTTTAGATAGTAAGCATGTAGTGCATAGTAGCATAAGAAGAATTACTTCTACTCATGCAGTTTGTCCAGCAAAGAGATGTGTTTCCGTATAATATGGACTACATTAGCATCCAAATGAACTGGTATGCCTATAGTGAACCATTCTCTATAGCAGCTGTTCCCAAAGTGGTGGGTACTGACCCACCACAGTGGGGGAGGAAAAAAAAAACCTGGCCCATTCCCCCTTAAGGAGAACGGCCCAGTAATGGGTGCCCCGATGTTGCCACAGCAATTGCGGCACTGCTCACTCCCTGTGAACAGTACTCTCTGCTGTGCAATAACACTGCACATTGTGACAAATTTCTTAGATATATTGAACTGAAGTACAATTCATTAAGTAAATGAGACTCAAAGCAATCTTCTGTAAATGAGGCTCAAAACTATATTATTTTACTCAAGACTATACTATATACCGGGGGCAGGGAAGACAGCGAAACGGACCAGAACGCAATGGGCGGGCTGCCACTCACCCGTTCCTCCCGCCCAGCGTCCTGGCTGCATGACGCCGCTGAATATATGCATATGGAGAAAGCTGAAAATTCACAATGAATACATCATACATGCTTTTCTATGTCAGCTCAATCCTTACCATCACAAGTAGGAAGTGGATGGCTCCACCAGTGGTTCTTTTCACACAGCAGAGGCTCTTCATGGCTCAGTCTGTAACCTGGGTCACACCCAAATGATACTGTTGAACCAATGGAAAAATCATGTCCATAACGCCGGCCGTGGACAGGTATGCCAGGATCCAAACAAGAATAAGTGTTAAATGTTACACCTGGAATGCAAGGGAAAAAAGTTTCAGAAATTAATTGAATCTGACATCTATTCTTCAATGCGGACAGAAACCAGTATAAATAGTTTAATAGTTTACTTGAATCTGTGTATCACCATTTGCTTTTGATAAGACACTTGGGAAGGGTATCTGTGGGGGATCCATTCCAGGACATCCTGTGGATTCCAGCATCTGCAGATGCTGGAGTCCACAGGGGGAGGATCGCAGCACTCCAATTACATTAGGTCTGAACATTAGAGCCCTCAGAAGTCCTCCACAGTATGACTGGAAGCCACTTCCAGTCCACGCCCTCGACTTCCAGTCACCTCCAAGAGGTCTTCTGAGGTTTATGGAGAACAAAGGAATTTGCTGCAGGTCTCCCTGTGCCTCAACGCCTCCTGGCTAAGTATCTGCAAGTAATTTGTTGCACCTGATTACAAGAAACCATCATTCATAGGGTGCAAATTTATTTTATAGAAATACTTAATCCTGAATACAATCAAGTTCTTAACAGTTACACTGCGTTAGGATTTGCCAAGGCCCCATCTAGTCCAGCTTCCTGTAACTCACAGTGGCCCACCAGATGCCTCAGGGAGCACATGAGACAACACGATGCCTGAATCCTGCTGCCACTCTCCTGCATCTGGCATTTTGAGGTAGCCTATTTACCCTCAAGCCCTGCAGTGAAGACACCAGACCAGCTTTGGGTTTAACTTTATTAAACACAAGTGACCGATTTTTAAAACATGAAAACTGCTGAACACACTGTCCCTCCTGCGCCAGTCTGGGATAGGCCAAAAAAAAAAAAAAGCCATCTATGGCCAATTTGGATGACAGAAAGAAGTTCCTACCCAGCTCTCACTATGAGTGACCAGCTAATCTCAGACTGGACATACCCATCATAGCTTGTAACCTGTGATGGAGTTTTCCTCCATAAATCCATCCAATCCCATTTTAAAGGTATCTAGGCCAGACACCATCACCACATCCCATGGCAAGGAGTTCCACAGTAATTACATTCCAGGGAAAGATATATTTTCTTTTGTTTAAACACTCCTGACACTCAACGTTAGTGTATGTGCACAGTAAAACAGCACTTCTGATTTATTAGCAACTTTTGTGAATCTGTTTCTATTGCTGTTAGTTTGTCATTTGTTATGGTGCTGTGTGTCTTTTAGATACAGTGTTATTGATTAGAGTTTTGTACTTTTTTCTTTTGCTGTGAAGATTAAAAATCTCAGAATTGGATAAAATTTTCTTTCAGCTATTTTTGAACAACTGGTGCCACTGCTGTATAATTACGGCAAGTAGTCATTGGAAACGAATCCTAAGCATTGCAATTTAACAAATGCAAAATATCCACATCCAGATTTTTCTCAGTGTATGAACATCTTGACTACTTTCCAGCTATTGAATTTCTCCAAAGTGGTATTTCTACATGTCATCAAAATTGTGTGGTTTTATTTCTGAACAATATGATATCAAGAACAAAATCAGTGCAAATAATTTTAAACAGAGAATGTTGAAATTATCAGTTCACCTTTACATTTTTAGTTATCTGTCTGAGGTCAGTGTAGATAAAAAAAGTCAAGTCAAGGAGACAGATCAGATGCAGAGAACAGATGGACAGTTTGCATTAGCAAGGTAGTACTGAGGACAGTTAAGTATCCTAAATTTCCACTTAAGCTATTCCTTTCAGTCAGGGATGGTAGAAGACTGGTAGGGCCCCAGGGGCAGACCTAGTCAAAATGGCACCCGTGGCGCCCAATAGAAGTGCACCCCCAGGGGGCACGTGACATCATGTGACCCCCCCAAAGGAGCCCAGGTCTACCCCAAGGATCTTGAATAGCTGGATATGCCATGACGTCACAGACTTGAAGCCGTGGATTTACTAAAATGGCTGACTGAATCATTGCCGCGAACGACGAGGTTTGCCGCCGGAAGGGCTCGCTCGCTCGCTCGGCGTGCGTGTGAAAGTTAATTTTATGGGGGGGGTGAGTGTAGAAGTTTAAAAAAATACTCTTAATAGCCTAGAAGTAAAAAAAGAATTATTTATTTATTTATTTAAGAAATTTTTACCCCGCCTTTCCTCTGCCGGGGCAGATGTCCAAGGCGGCTTACAATATTAAAAAAGATAAAAATAAAGTATAACAATTAACATTAAAAACAGTTAAAAACAGTATTAAACAATAAACAATCAAGATTAAAAACACAAACAATTTAAAAACAATTAAAAAATAAAATAAAACACAAGCCCCGTGGATCATAATAACCAGCCAGCCAACCTGTCAACAATTAAAAGCTTTTTGGAATAAAAAGGTCTTCAGCCCCCGCCGAAATGTAAACAGAGAGGGAGCAGTTCTCAATTCGAGGGGAAGGGTGTTCCAGAGTTGGGGGGCCACCACCGAGAAGGCCCTCTTCCTGGCCGCCACTCCTCTTACTTCTCCTGGTGGCGGCACAGTCAGAAGGGCCACCCCAGATGATCTAAGAGTACGGGTTGGATTATATAGAAGAAGGCGGTCCCTCAAATACCCGGACCCGAGCCGTAAAGGGCTTTAAAAGTCAAAACTAGCACTTTGAATTGGGCCCGGAACAGAACCGGCAGCCAGTGTAGTCGCCGAAGCAGCGGCTCGACAGAGTCAAACCGACGTGCCCCAGCAACCACCCGAGCTGCCGCGTTCTGTACTAGTTGTAATTTCCGGACCGTCTTCAAAGGCAGCCCCACGTAGAGCGCATTGCAATAATCTAATCTTGATGTCACTAGGGCATGGGTCACTGTGGCCAGGTCCGCACAGCTCAGGTACGGCCGCAGCTGGCGGATCAGCCGAAGCTGAGCAAAGGCTCCCCTGGCCACCGCTGCCACCTGGGACTCCAGGTGTAGCTGTGAATCCAGGAGAACCCCCAAGCTGCGAACCTGCTCCTTCAGAGGAAGTGCGACCCCATTCAGAGCAGGACGATAGTCCAATACCCGAGCTGTGGATTTCCGAACCAAAAGCACCTCTGTCTTATCCGGATTTAATTTCAGCTTGTTCGCCCGCATCCAGCCCCCAACCGCCTCCAGACAGCGATCCAGGACCTCAACCGCCTCCTCAGAATCAGGGGGAAAGGAGAGATAAAGTTGGGTGTCATCAGCATATTGATGGCACCCCACTCCAAACCCCCGGATGACCTCTCCCAGCGGTTTCATGTAGATGTTAAACAGCATGGGGGATAAGATGGAACCTTGCGGCACCCCGAACCTAAGAGGTCGGGGTGCCGAACAAGAGTCCCCCAGCACCACCTTCTGGGATCTGTCAGACAGGAAGGAGCGGAACCACTTCAAAACAGTGCCTCCAAGCCCCAACCCATCCAACTGACCCAGAAGGACACCATGGTCGATGGTGTCGAAAGCAGCCGAGAGGTCCAGCAGGACTAACAGGGTCGCACTTCCCCCGTCCATCCCCCGGCGCAGGTCATCCACCAAGGCGACCAAGGCAGTCTCCGTCCCGAACCCCGGCCTGAAGCCAGATTGGAATGGGTCCAGATAATCCGTTTCCTCCAGAACCCTCTGAAGCTGGGACGCCACCACGCGCTCAATCACCTTGCCCAGAAATGGGATATTGGATACTGGCCGAAAGTTGTTTAAATTTGAGGGATCCAGGGAGGGCTTCTTCAGGAGGGGGCGAACCACCGCCTGCTTCAAAGCAGGCGGGAGCACCCCCTCCTTCAGAGATGCATTCACTACCCTCCCCGTCCACTCGGCCAGCCCTCCCCGGGCAGCTCTAATTAGCCATGCCGGGCAAGGGTCGAGCGGGCAAGTAGCAGGTCTCACACTCCAGAGAATCCTGTCCACATCCTCAGGCTCTACAAACTGAAAAGAATCCCAAATGATAGGATAGACAGGTTCCCCGGGGACATCACTAGATCTGCCCACAGCAGCGTCCAAGTCATGCCGGATCTGATCGACCTTGTCTGCAAAATGTCTAGCGAACTCGTCACAGCGAGCCTCCGTGTGCTCCTCCCCACCAGTAAGGGGGGCAAGATGTAACAGACTGCGGACCACACGGAAGAGCTCAGCCGGACGGTTCTCTGCAGACACAATGGTGGCAGAGAGGTGAGCTCTCTTAGCCACCACCACTGCTCTAGAATAAACTTTCAATTGGGCCTTAGCCCGTGTCCGGTCAGATACGGCACGAGTCTTTCGCCACCGACGCTCTAGTCGTCTGCTCTGCCGCTTCATCGTTCGCAGCTCCTCAGAAAACCAAGGAGCCGCTCTGATTCTGCGACTGGGCAGAGGACGCTCAGGAGCGATCTCATCCAGGGCCCTGGCCATCTCCATATTCCAGAGGTCCACCAGGGCACCGGGTGGATCTCCAACTCTGGCAACAGGAAAATCCCCCAGAGCCCTCAGGAATCCGTCTGGATCCATCAGCCTCCGAGGGCGGATCATAGAATGTGATCCCCCGCCATTGCAGAGGTGAGAAGCCGCAACAAGCCTAAATCCCACCAGACAGTGATCTGTCCATGACAAAGGAGTGATCTTAATCTCCTCCACCTCCAGATCGCCATCAACCTGTCCCGCAGTAAACACCAGGTCCAGCATGTGTCCCGCCTCATGTGTCGGGGCAGATATTTTTTGAGACAGACCCATGGTTGCCATGGAGGCCATGAAGTCCTGAGCCGCAGATGTTGCCGGGGCCTCGGCATGGACATTAAAGTCCCCCAACACCAGAAGGCGGGGGGACTCCAACACCACGCTCGAGACCAGCTCCGTCAGCTCAGGCAGGGAGACTGCTGGGCAGCAAGGCGGGCGGTACACCAACAGAATCCCCGTCCTGTCTCGCCCCTCCAACACAACACGAAGGCACTCAAACCTGGTGGACTGCTGAACAGGGTATCTGGTGAGACGGATGGAATCCCGATAGACCATCGCAACCCCACCTCCCCGCCCCTGTAGCCGTGGCTGCTGCAGTACCCGGAAACCCAGTGGCCAAATCTGGGAAAGATTAACCCCGCCCAGCTCATCCAGCCAGGTCTCCGTGATACATACCAGGTCGGCTTTCTCCTCCAAGATTAAATCATGGATAAGAGAGATCTTATTATTCACCGACCTGGCATTCAGAAGCAGCAGCTTCAGACTCAGGGGACTGTTGCCAGGATTTCCAAGGGTCAGAGGGATGAGGGAAGGGCCAGAAAGAGGGACAGTCTGTCTACGACTGACCCTCCTTCTCCTGTAATGTCCAGCCCCGACCCCACCGCCATATCTTCCGTAACCCGTAACTCTGCTAATGGTGGCCTCCCTCCTTCCCCCTGAGCTCCCTCGAGGTGTCAAACACATAATTCCGGCGGGAGCGACCTACAAGCCAACCACCAGCACAAATACAAAAACTAAAAAAAACACAGACACACACACACACACACACACTCCCACCAACAACCGGTGCAGCAGCCCTCACCCCACTCCCACTGAGGCTTGGGCTGCTGCAGGCCTCTGCCTCCCTCTCACTGAGGCAGAGGCCCTCACTCCTTCCCTCCCTGCCCCCCTCTCACAGAGGCAGGGATAGCCTTCCACTCCCTGGCCAGACTCTCACTCCGGCCAGGAAGTTACACTCGTACAATCACTCACTCAGTTAAAAGGCTGGGGTTGGCTTGTTGACAGGCGACTAGGCTCCAACAATAAAGACGTGGCTGGAGCGACGTCTCCTATTACTCTCCTATTGACAACTACTTGTGTTATGAAGAGATTTTAATGTAATATAATTACGCGGAATTAAACCTTGGAATTGCATATTAACTCATAATATGGTTACCACTGATGTTTCTCCACGATCACACGTTGTTATTTTGGTAAGTTTTTACTTCAGGAGTAAACGATTAAGCGCTAAACATCATGCGAAAACCCATTGGAATGAGCAATGTTTTGGACATACTGTCATGGCCGCTAAGCCCGCCCCTAGGCTTCAACCTTCTGGTATCAATTATTAAAGCAGGGCCGGGCCCTGGTCTACCCACCAGAAGCAGCCATTGGTAGACCTGGGCTTCCTACGGGGAGCCTAGGTCTACCCATTAGAAACAACAGCAGAGCCCAGGTCTACCCATTGGGACCAGCCACGGGTAGACCAGCACTCTGCAGGTCAGGAAGGCATCCGTAGTGCAGACCTTCCCACACCCATTCAAAGCATCTTTACAGTGCCAAGGCATCTTTAATCTTCATAATTTTTAAGGTAACGGTGAGCTCAGCCTTAGGTTTTTTTTTGTAGTTAGTTCTTTACGTTCTTTACGTTTGCTGACTTCAGTTTGAAATCCCTGTGTCTCCACTTTCAAAAATCTGAGTCAGTGTCTGAAAAAGCCACATGTGAACAGAGACCATAATGCAATGCTTCCAATTTGCATGGGAGATTAGCATGTGCCCGCCCCCCGTTATATAGGCAAATTGGAAGCATTGCATGATGGTCTCTGCTCACATTAAAGGCACTGTAAAGATGCTTTGAATGGGTGTGGGAAGGTCTGCACTACAGATGCCTTCCTGTCCTGCAGAGTGCTGGTCTATCAGTGACTGGTCCCAATGGGTAGACCTGGGCTCCGCCGTTGTTTCTAATGGGTAGACCTGGGCTCCCTGTAGGGAGCCCAGGTCTACCCGCGGCTGGTCCCAACGGGTAGACCTGGGTTCTGCCGTTGTTTCTAATGGGTAGACCTGGGCTCCCTGTAGGGAGCGCAGGTCTACCCGCGGCTGGTCCCAATGGGTAGACCTGGGCTCCGGAGCCCAGGTCTACCCGTGCAATGTTGCGGGGGCCACTGGTGCCCCCCAAGATGGCCCCAAGACGACGCCCAGGGCTTGTGCCCCCCCTAGCCCCCCCTACATCCACGACTGTAGGGCCCACACATTTCTATCTGCCTACTTGCCTCACTTGGAAAAGGAAGAAGGGGAGTGTTCAGCTAACACTGGAGAGCGAATGAGAGAGAGGAGCAGAGGCCAGCACATCATTGAGTAATAATAGGGTATGCTACAGGTATCATGAGATCTTGGGCCAGCCCTGCTGTCAATTATAAATCACAAAAAGAAGTACAAATATCCAAAATTTAGGTTACCCTAAATCACAATGTGGTCAAGATTGCAAACTAAAACTTCAAACCACGGTTTCAAATCCTGGTTGGTGGCTACTTGCAAATCATACTTTGTAATTTGTCACAATTTACAAAGTATGTTTTAGATAAATTAAGGTAATTTGGGCAAGCTCACTGTATTTAGAGGAAAAAAGGTCACTAATTTAGGCTGCAATCCTGAACGCATTTACCTGGCAATAGGTGCCACTGAACAAAATTGGACTTTCTTCTGAGTAAACATGTATGGGATTGTTCTACAAGAGATTTTATATTTCCGAAAACACAATGTTGGTAAGCAGTTGCTTACAATGAGTGAAAGTTACACATGGCTTTTGAAACTAGTAGTTTCAAGTGCACCTTGAAATGTACCTTGGAAATGCATTTCATTGTGCTAGATATTACAGTCAAAAACAGAGGAAGTAGATATACAAGTCTGATGAATAAAAACTTACTGTGTTAGAAAATAATTTAATAGCCACTTACCCATGTGAAAAAGTTACAATAATGTATTACTTGATACCCCAATCCTATACCCTGCCAGTCCATAGCATGCAGTTGTGCCAACTGAGCAAACACTGCATGTTACAGGGTGTGTATGTGTGTGTGATCAGACGGCCAGTGAGAAGTAAGTATGTATTTAGTTACCTTCCAGTAGGCCACCAGATCACCAATGGATCTCTTTGGACCAACTTCAGCTCTTTTGCTGACATACATCTGAGGAGCAGCAAGGAAAAGTCCAGGCCTGGAAAGGGGGATAGGATCCTATGCATGTGATTGCCCCCGACACCTCCCTCTTCTGCCCTTGAATTCCCCCTTCGTTTGGCCCATTCCCCAGTCTGAACTGCTCCCAAGCCACCCCCTCACCTGGACCAGTGGAGCATGTGGGTGATTCTGGTGCATTCATGGAGCCTCTGGACGTTTCTACTGGCAGCTTCATCCCATGCAACAGTGGTGTGACATTTGCACCACCACTGGCCATCACTGGGTCACTTATGACACCAGACCATGAAATCTGCTGTCGAAAATAGCCCTGAGATTGGGCCAAAAGTCAAAGTGTTCAATAGTTTGTTTTGTTCAATGTTCCACACTTCATCTTTTCTTTCATTTACCTTCTCTTTCCTTTTCCTTCTCTTCTCTCTCTTTTGTCTAACTTCCTTTGCCCATGTGACATGTCTCCTAGATTGCATGCAGAGCTTATCTCTCTTTTTAAAATTTAGTTGATATACATACATAGACATTGTAATAACTAGAAGAACAACCATTATTATCATTATATGAGGCAGGGGTTTCGGGGTGTCAAATGCTAAACTCAAAACTAGTTTTACTGAGAAGAAATGGATTTATATTTCCATAATTCATATTTCCTTCGTTCAGAATATGACTTTGGTTAGCTTCTAACACTCAGCTACATTATTTATCAAATACAATTTATCAGGAACTTCTTTTCTTTATATAAACTGAAGTTGAACATACATAGTTAGCAAGGATCCCTGCAACATATCCTTTTTCTAGGGCACCTTTCAGTATAGACATCAAGCACCCTGGAAACTCCTTGTTCCTGGTAATCTATTTTAAGTATGATCAATAACAAACATATAAAAGGGGAAAAAAAGATTGTATAAAATAAGCAAAGTAAATGAACTATATTTTAGACTCATGTCATAAAAGTACAAATTATTTACACATTAAGAAGGCAGAAATTACATACTTTCATAGTGTATCTTGAAGCCATTATTAGAACGGCTGTTGTCCGTTGTAAACAGAAGATAAATGAAATTACTGCTACTGAACAGAAACTGGGGCACTTGTGTACCATTGTAAGATCCAAGAAGTGGAGACAGAAGATTGGGTCCATCATGCACTTCTAAGACATCGTAATTGAGTTCTGTCTGGAATCTACATTGGAGAAACACATGGACACATGTAAAATATACCCAAAGACCATGAACATAGAAAATTGGTGCATTCAATAGGATACAACTAATAGTTACACAAATTCTAAACCTAGAATTTTTGCATTCTAAACCTCAGTCACAACAAATTCTGCAAATACTAATGATGTACAGATCTTACTGTTTTCCCTTTCAGTAGAATCATCCAAGATTAGAGAAAGCCTAAGAGCATGTCAGTAACCTCACAACTACTGCCAATGTGCTCTGAAGCTTCATCCCCACCATCTGGCATTTTTATTATGGGGACAGAATTTTATGAGGGTGTGTTTCTTCAGACGTATGTTCTCATGGAGAATGAAGAGAGCAGAGCAAGGAAGCACATCAGCATGGGTGTATGAGAGCACACTTTCAGCCAACCTGCAAGCATTGACAGTGTCATGCTTACAGTTGCTAGTAACATCTGAACAGAGATGGTCAGTCCAATCCTGAGCTCTTAGGAGCAGTGGTAGTAAAATGGCTTCTGCTGCACCCCACAAGATCCGTGGCAGACGCTGGGTCTCCTCAGGGGGAAGGGGGCATTCATTCTCTTCTCCCAGGGAAAGACCCGGCCCCCGCAATGGGATTATTTGAGTCTCCCCAGCTATTTTGCCAACAGAGAATAGAGCATCCCCAGGCCGAGGCAGTGGATCTGGTAGTGGAATCCACCTCTGGATCCCACCCCTGAGGCTCAATTCTCTGCGCCCAATTCCGCCTCCCTCCCCGCCTCCCCACTGCCCCCAAAACACTTACTGGTAGCCAGCACTGCTGGAGTACCGGCAGCCCTTTCTCGTAGTGCTGAGGCCAGGCGCTCACTACTGCCAGCCCAGTGCCAGTGTTCCCTCCTCTCTGGGTGTTGCAAATGTACATTATGGCACATCTGCAACACTTTTACCCAGCGGTACACATGTACCGCCAGCGATAAGGCACTTTGGATCAGACTCTGAGTTTTTTTAATTAATCCCATGGATTAATGGGATCACACATTCCCAGCACTGTGGATAATCTCAGATACTAAAAGAGTTTCTGAACCATTTCTTTGGCAATAGCGAGAGGTTTAAACACACAGATTGTACACAGTGACTTCCGTTGCTCATACAGCTACACCCTGGAATGGAAGTTGTGAGTCTTTTCATTTCTGAGATTTTTCCATGCATTATGTTAGAGGTCTGCAGTTCTATAATTTAATTATAATTTGCTAGTGATTTGTAACTGGTGGTCATTAGGCTATACATTGCTCTCTGAGGAGTATCTCCTACTTCACACACCTGCAGTTGCCAATCCAGTTACATGTGGCTGGCTGGTCTTGTATTTCTTGTATTTTTTATTTTTTTTTGTACTCGATCCAGGGGATAACAGTTGTATTTGTATATTGTATTTTTATATTGTTTTTAATCACTGTTTTTAAATTATGATGTTTTTATTCTGTTTTTTAATTGTTTTTGTATTGCCGCCTTGAATGCCTTTTTAGGCAGAAAGGCGGGGTAAAAATCTTTAAAATAAATTAAAAATAAATAAATGTGGAAGCTATCTTTTCAAAATTCTAATGCTTTTTCAACAGAAAAGTTCATAAAGTGTTTTACCTAGCAAAATAAAGAAATAAATGGTTCCCTGTCCCTAAAGGGCCCACAATCTAAAAAGATGTAGAAGAAACACCAGGAAGCACTCTTTAGGAGGAAAAAAAACAATACAATGCTGGGGTGAACAGAGACTGTTGACCTCTCCCTGATAAATTGAAGAAAATCGCCACGTTAAAAGGTGCCTTTTTGTCATTAAAATGAGAATATATGATTTATAAATCCATACAAACAAAATATGAAGTATAAAATACTAGTTTATCAATGAGCATAAGACACCTGATATTGCCAATTTCTAGTAACCCTTCAAGTCATGCTTCCATCATGAGCACTTGAAATCCTTTCATTTGTAAGCAGAACGAGAAGCTGAGCACATACTTTGATATTTAATTTGCAATCCTACCATCTCTACAATTCATCAAAATTACCAGAATTCCATGAATTATTGTAGAAAGGCAAGTTTCAATGAGGCAGACGTTTAGAAGCTTAATGATAAATATCTAAGTTTGAAAACTTGTTTCAGTCCAGAGGACACGATTCCCTAATCAATTTTATCTTTGTTGTTTATAAAATAAATCACATGTCCACATAAGAAATATCAGTTTAAAGTCAATTCTATTCATATTTATTCAAAACTCAGTCCACTATACCCTAGCAATGGAAACCCGGTCGCTGCCCCTTTAAGGGGCTAGGTGACCTTGCAGCGACAGCGCATCCGGGATCATGCCGCCCCTGCAAATAAGGGTTTTGTGTTTTTTTTACTTACTGAGAGCAGTGGCAGCCTTCCAGAGGGGGCGGGGGCGGTCCCTTTTGCACGCCTCCCTGCGCCTCTAAATGGCTCCTGATCACAACTGCTACCAACTTCCAGTTTTCAACTGAAAAATGGAAGTGGGTTGCAATTGTGATTGGAAACCATTTAGGGGCACAGAGAGGCTCGTAGAGGGGGCCATTGGCCCCCTGCATCCTCTGAAGGGCCGGCGCTGCCCCTGGTAAGTAACAAAAATCTTTTTTTCGCTGTAGTTGTGCAACCCAAGGAGCACAGTCACCTTTTCCTCTGCAAGGACTTACAGTGGTCCCAACTGTACCAGACAGTTTGGGAATTGCTGCACTACATCCAGTGAGATTTACTCTTAGGCAAGTGTGCATAGGATTGCAACCTAAGTTACTGAAAACTGAAAAAAAGAAGCAAGGCATATGTTAGAACACATTTCTTCCTTTAGAATTTTTTTTTTTTTGAAAAGGTACATAGATCATGCAACCATAAAAACAAATCTCAGTGCCATCTGTCTGAAAACAACCTATTCAATGAAGCCAAATCACTCAACATAACGATGTAGCTCAAAGGGCACAATTCTGAAGATAATGCATTAATTAACATTATGAAATGTTAATAGAGCAATCTCTTTGGACCACTCATTCACTCTAGTAAGTTCAGGAGTTTTACTATATGGAAACACACACACACACACACACACACAGAGAGAGAGAGAGAGAGAGAGAGAGAGAGAGAGAGAGAGAGAGAGA